>VZQC01012844.1:2503554-2644604 GCA_009823505.1 Rhizomys pruinosus | reverse complement strand
GATACTGTGCTAACAGTGGCAGCCAAGTGTCTATATATACCCAAATCTATTTGGCTTATTAGCTCTCTCCTTGGAGGAATAACTCACAGCTGATGCCACAAGCTTGTGTCCTCGGGTGGTTGGGCGATGTTGTGAGCCACAATAAGAACTTGTCACCCTTTATAGAGAAACCACAGTTTGCGGATTAGCATCCATCCAAGCATCTGTGTCTATGCTCACAGCTTAGCTTTGACATAATAAGTGGTACTGCTAAATGCCTGTACACCCAGTATCTTGTGCTTTGTTAATATGACTAAAAAGGGTATCACTGGGAAAGCTGTCAATCCATGAAGGGAAACAACATGAACAGACTAAAGTCCAAAAATGACAACTCCAAAAGAAATTAGACTGTTTTCTTTCACCCACTTGCGCCCCTTTCCCAAAGCCTAGGGAACAAACTGTGGAAGAGGAGGCGTGGTAGATTGTAAGGGCTGTGGAGAGATAGGGGTGAATCATGAGACTACAGGAATATAGTCTGGACTCCTGATGATCAACATGTCTGTGCATACAAGCTTCTCCAACTGGTCTATGGGAACCTTGGGTTGTTCAAAATTTGGACATAGATACTTGCAAAATGCACCAATTACCTGATTGTATGACATAATGAGTGACGTCAATGCTATCTGTAAACAACTGTGTCATTGTATTGTAGAATCCCTTAAAAAAATAAATAAATTTTTAAAAAAAAGAAAAAAACTCCTAACTAAAAAAAGCCCAAGTCCAGATGGATTCACAGCAGAATTCTATAAGACCTTTAAAGAAGACCAACAGCCACTACTACTCAAATTATTCAAGAGGATAGAAACAGAAGGAAATCTCTGAAATTCCTTCTATGAAGCTAACATCACTGTAATACCAAAACCAAATATATAACCAAAAAAGAAAACTACAGACCCATTTCATTAATGAACATAGATGCAAAAATTCTCAACAAAATACGTGCAAACTGCATACAGGTACATATCTAAAAGACCATCAATCATGACCAAGCTGGATTCATTCTAGAGATGCAGGGATGGTTCAACATACATAAATCAATAAAGAGACTGAAAGACAAAACCACACAGTCAGCTCAATTGTTGCAGATAAAGCCTTCAACAAAATTCAGCATGCCTTCATGTTTAAATTCTTGGAGGGAATTGGACTGGAGGGAACACAATTAAACACATAAACACAATTAAAGCCATATACAACAAACTCACAACCAGCATTATCTAAATAGGGAAAAACTAGAAACGTTCCCCTTAAAGTCAGGGACATTGCAAGGCTGCTCCTTATGCCCACTCCTTTTCAATATAGTGCTTGAAATTCTTGTGAGAGCAATAGGACAAGAAAAGAAAATTAGAGGAGTACTAATTGGAAAAGAGGAGGTCAAACTATGCCTTTTTGCAGATGACATGATAGTTTACCTAAGGAATACCAAAACCTCCACTAGAAAACTTCTAGAAACCATCAACAGGTTCAGTAAAATGGCAGGATACAAAATTAACTTAGAAAAATCTGTAACCTTTCTTTAAGCTAATAACGAGCAATCAGAGAAAGAATACAAGGAGACTTTCCCACTCACAATAGCCTCCAAACAACAACAAAAAAATGATCTAGGAACAAACCTGACCAAACACACTAAAAATCTCTACAAAGAAATTATTAAATCCCTCAAGAAGGAGATTTAGGAAGATACTAGAAGATGGAAGAATCTCCCATGCTCATGAATTGGAAGAATCAATATAGTAAAAACGACCATCCTGCCCAAAGTAATATACAGATTCAATGCAGTCCCAATTAGTATCTCCTTCAGCTTCTTCACATTACTAGAAAAAAATTCCTAAAGTTCATATGGAGAAACAAAAGACCCTGGATAGCCAAAGCAACCCTGAGCAAAAAGAGCAATACAGGGGGGATTGCCATACCAGACTTCAAACTATATTACAGGGGTATAGTCATAAAACAGCCTGGTATTGCCACAAAAACAGGCCCATAGATCAATGGAACAAAATTGAGGATCCAAACCTGAGCACATCCAATGTCAGCCATCTCATATTCAACAAACAGTTTATTTTCAGAGGTCATAATTTTGGTTCATATGTGATGCATATATAAGCAAATTTTGGAGCAATACAAATGGGAGGGAACAACAATGACAAAAGGACTGGGTCAAAGAACTGACTGAAACAGTTAACTTCTGCCCAAACAATAAACTTCTGCAGAGAAAAACTTAAAAAGATGCAAGACATGTATGGCTGAATTCATGAACTGGGGTGGGGTAAGGGGGATGGAAAGGGAATGTCTCTAAATTGGACTGAGAAATGATGTATGAAACTCACAAAACCCCAATAAAATATTTTATTAAAATATTTATAATTAAGACATCATTGTTTTTAGATGAATAATCTTAGAGCTTCTTTTTTGAAGTCTCTGAGAAAAGCATTGATTAAAACCACTTGCCACACAACCCCACTTCCAAATCTGGACAAAACCCACAGTGTTTTACATATTGACGAACTTTCATAATGCTTTAAAGAAATAGGAAACATTGTGCTTAGTCAAATGAACAATGACTCAAGTTGACCCAACCTTGATTATTTTCCTTTTGGGAAATTAAATGTTACATTAAAGCTTAGTGAGGAACAAAAATTTGTCAGCCACTTAATTGGAATATCTCCTATGAAATAGAGCAAGTAAATTTCACAATATTAGGAAGAGAAGCTGATAAGGCCCAGAGAGGAAATGGGGCAAGCAGTGTTCATTTCTTTACTCTGTCTACCTAATAAATCCTAAATCATTTACAAAGTGACAATACTTTTCAAAATGTGGTCTGAGAAGAGATATATAGGGCCTATAAGCCTCTGTTTGGAGATTCCCAAGGTTCAAACAATCACACCTGCCTTACAAGACTTACATTATAGCAGACTGTGACAACGAGAATAATAAGTCAGTTAATGAATTACACCACAGGTTGAAAATCCATAAATATAATGAATAGACTGTTAAAAATGTGTGGTAATTTATAAACATACATCTCAATTAAGATGGACTAAGAGGTTGAAACTATGTTTTAATATTTTGTTTAAAAAATAAAAAAATATTTTGTTTATTATTTTTATTTTATGTGTATGAGTGTATTGCCTTCGTTTATCTAAGGGCACACTTGTGCAGTGCCCAAGGAAGTCAAGACAGAGTATCAGATCCCTTGGGCTTGGAGTTATGGATGGTTGTTATACCCACCATATGGGTGCTAGGATTCAAACTTGGGTCCCCTGCAAGAAGAGTCAGTATTCTTAACTGCCGAACCATCTCTCCAGCCCCAAAAAGCTGAAACTTTAAATGAGGTGGTAAGGGTAGAACTGAGAAAGCGTATTAACTTGGAGGTGCTGGAGAGATGGCTAAGTGGTTAAGAGAATATTTTGCTCTTACAGAAGACTCAAGTTCGGTTCCCAGGACCCATGTTGGTCAGCTCACAGCCATCTGTAACTCCATCTCTAGGGGATCTGTAACTCCATCATAGGGGATCCAATGCCCTCTTCTGGACTCTGTGGGTACCTGAACTCACAAGTGCACAAGCCCTCACAAAGATACACACATACACAGAGTTGAAAATAAAATAAATCTTAATCCGAAAGACAGGTACAGATCTGAGAAAAGGGGATTGCTCATAAAAAGGAATCAATTCAAAAAAGCTGAGGCTGGGTGTGCTGGTGATTCATAGACCAGCAAGTGGGTGAGCATGACTGGACTACAATCGTGGGGGCTTGACTCTGAAAAGTCTCCAAGGCTCATGTTTTGAAGGTTTATTCCTTAGTTAGTGGTGCTGTTTGGGGAGGTTGCAGAGTTTTTAGGAGGTGAGAGATGGTTGGAGGGAGTCCATCATTAAGGTGAGACTTTAGAGATTAAGGCCTCAAGTACTTGGTTCAAACCTCTGAAATCCTGAGGATTTTGTTATTGTGACACAATCCAGTGAAAGTTCCTCCCTTCAAGAAATTTGTTCTTAGCAGGTGAAAGGGTGGGGTTCCCATTGACAAAGATGGGAAGATTATAGATTTCAAAGGGAATATGCAGCATTCAGTTTTCACTGTGTTAAGTGTGAAGATGTCTGTCACGTGTCCTATAGCAATACTGAACAGGCAATTGACTGTAAGAAACTGGTGCTAGCTAGATGGACAGACTCAGCTGGAGATGAGAACTGAAGGATGGGCAGCATGGAACTAATCATTTTAGAGCATAGGGAGTGAGGCTGTTCCCTCAAAGGAACAGCCAGAGCTAAAGAAGAAGGACTTTCCACAGAAATGGCTTTCTCCTGGCAGAGAGAGCTGATTTGACAGAATGTGAGAAGGGATGTAGGGAAAGAAACTGACTTCAACTAGGATAAGCAATTCATTGGCACTTTGCTCTAAGAGGGAAGAGCATTCCTAAGAAATGGACAACAAGAGGGGTAAGACATTGGAAGGAATGAAGGTTTTCTTTAAAAAAATTTATGCGTACGTATTACCTGCATGTATGTAAGTACGCAATGCCCACAGAGGTCAGAAGAGGGCATCAGATCCCCTAGAACTGGAGTTATAGATGGGTGTTAGCAGCCATGTGGGTGCTGGGACTCTAACCTGGGTACTCTGCAAGAGTAACAAGTGTTCTTAACTATTGAGTTATCTCTCCAGCCCCAATTAAGGATTTTCTAACTGGATAGAAACATCATAGCTCTGTTTTGAACAAGTGATCACCATTTCCCCCCTTGGGTTATTTCTTCATTTTAAAGATCACACAAAAAAACATCCAGGTGTGGTGGAGCACACCTTTAATCCTAGCACTTAGGAGGCAGAGGCAGGTGGATCTTTGTGAGTTCAAGGCCAGCCTGGTCTACAGAGCAAGTTCCAGGACAGCTGGGGCTACAGGGAGACCCTGTCTCAAAAAGACCAAAAGAAAAAAAATGAAAAAAAAAGAAAAGGAAGATCACAAAGTGTTATTTGTGTGTTTAAGGCACATGTGCTACTCATGGCACTAAGTGTTATCTGTACACACTAAGTATTATTTGTACACACAAATAAAGCACACATGCTGCTTGTGGCACTAAGGATGTTCATGTAGCCACTTGGTGCTTATGGCTGAATCTTGAAGTAGATATGATGATCTTTCACTCTGACCTGTAAGTGACCTGTAAGTAATTATTTCACCTGTTAGTGAAGTAAGTAACATCTACTCTGATGTGTAGCTGAGATACAGTCTCCCACCTTGCTTTTGACAAGACCTGTGGTCCTTTCTCCTTTGCAATTGCTTTCCAAAAAATATATATTCTCTGTGAATCACATTTCATGAGCACTTCCTACATCACTCCTCTAATGGCCAGGGATGGAATGTGCTGACAGACGTTGACAGTGTGCAGTGGCTTTGTGTCCCCAGGATTTACTGTTGAGCTCTGTTCTGTGCTGGCTTTCAGTGAGGAATTCTCACCCAACCCACAATGTGAATTTAGACAGGTGCAGGGGTGGTAGAGAGGTGAACACAGCTGCCTTCCAAAGATGCAGAGAGCAAGTGCTAAAAGTAACATTTAAAATGAATAAAATAAGATAATATTTTGTGTGTGTACATGCATGTACATGCATGCCATGGTGTGTGTGTGTGTGTGTGTGTGTGTGTGTGTGTGTGTGTATTCCCGTCCATGCAGCTAGAACCTCCCCTCCCCCGTCCCCGTCCAAGGAGTGCATGCTCCTTGGCTTTGCCCATATTCACATCCTCCTCTGCTGCATGACAGGGATTGTGATAGTTTATCAATACATTATGTATGTGTTGTCTGCAAATTTAGGTTTGACTGATGCCCTTTTTCAAGGTTAAAACCCTGCCAACTGGCATCTTGCTTAGACAGAGGAGCGTGAAATAAGAGCATGACATGGAAAACTATGGCATTTAAAAAATCACTGCCATTGTTCTGGCTTTGAGTTAAAAAAGAAAAAGGAACCTAAAAGTCTGGGAATGTTTCAAAAATGTAATACATAGCATCTTATTCTACACAAACTTCAAGGGTATAATCAGCTGATTCATCAGAATCTTATTACAGGAATAAAAATATAGTATTGTTAGTTTGGAGAACTCTTCCCAAGGCCAGTGCATTGTAAACCTGCTTGTCATCCCTCTTGCAGAGGATGAAGAGAGCTGACTAGTGAGTCTGAATCTGTCAGCTGTCAAGGAATGATGAATTTAATAACTCCGGTATTGCAAGGAGGGAAGAACGTGAGGCACAGACGAGAGGTGCACACTGAGGGAGTTCCTTCCCTTCCAGTTACCTCCAGTCTCATACTAGATTATGCAACCAGACCTCAGAATGAAGCTGCTTTGCACTGCTGTACTGGGATATCAGTGATTTGTGAGGAAGTTTAATATCAAAGTACTAGAAGCTAATGGGGGTGCCTTGGTGTGGCTACTCATGGAGTAAGGCCAGTGAATGAGAGGGAGAGGATTGTGGGGGTGCTTGGTTAGTCAGCTTCCTATCTGTAACAAATACCAATGAAAATTAACCAATGGAGAAAGGGTCTATTAGTTTGGCTCAGGGCTTTTGAGGTCCATGTCCAAGATAAGATCAGATAAGCTTATACCTTAGTCTTTCCTGAGACCCTACACCACAGGGTGAGTGCATGGTAGGAGAAACCCACCCATACCACCACTGCCAAGGAGCACAGAAGAGGAGGCCAGGGTCCTCTAGTCCCAGTAAGGACATGTCCTCAGTGAACTAAGGACACTGACGAGGTCCCACCCCTGCAGTTCCTGTTACTCAGCAGTAGTACCTTGAACCTTAGGGGACACAGAGAAACCATTCAGGGGTGGTATGTCGCAGTTGCATTGACAACTCAAACCTAGACTAGCTCATGGTGGGAGGGAATGGGAAGGGAGTTTGTGGCCAAGCCAAGTAGAATGAGGAAATTAGGTACAATCTTTTTTTTTTTTTTGGTATTTTTGAGACAGGGTCTCCCTTTAGTCCTAGCTGGCCTGGAGCTCACTATGTAGACCAGGCTGGCCTTGAATTCACAGAGATCCATGAGCCTCTGCCTCCCAGAGTGCTGTGATTAAATCCGTGCACCGCCACTCCTGGCAGGTACAATCTTTATTTTGCTTAAACTGGCATTTTTGATAAAGTTCTGAAGTGTCATTTCTGAAGAGGAAAATGAAATGAGTACTTCAGGATTTCTGCTTGTACTTTTATAAATTGGCATATAATTTATTTATCAATAAAGAGGGCCACTTGGGTCAGTATACTAAAAACAAACAAAACAAAACAGCAAACCCTGGAGGGTCATGAATGATGGTAGCTTTGGCTCACCCTCACGGTGAACTAAAGATACACGAGAGGTGGAGAGCTGCCTGCTCCTGTCTTCCCAAACTCCTTCCACCAGGCCAGGGTGTCCCCTACCCCAGCCCCTCTGCATGCGAGAAACTTAACTGTCTGTGTTTTCAGCATGTGATCTGTAGGAGAATTCTTAAGTTGAGTTGGCGTTTGCTGTTGCAAAGTGAAATGCTGTTCAGATTGATGGGAAGATTTGCTAGCCAGGAATAAATTAACTTCAAGGTTTTGTTTAGGAGAATGTCAGCCATCCTGATGCCTGCCAGAACCACCTTTCTCTGATGAAAAGCAGCACGTGTTGGACAATTCTGAGGACTGCAAATGACTTCCTTTTCTTTGAGGTGCTTGACAAGTTAAAATATACCTTCTGTTTGGCTGCATGTTATAAAGGACACCAGGTAGGTCATGTGTGGTGAACTGTGCCTTGGCAGGGCAGCAGTTAGATTGGGGAACTGGAGGGCATGCTTCTCTGAAAGCCATTCCTGTACTCTCAGTTACCTGCTAGTGCTAAACTTTGAATTTCTATAATCATCAAATTTCAACTATCACCTGTCATCTGTCTACAAAATGCAGATTTGGGAAAGGAGTCAGGCCTGAGAATGTCCTTGGTGAGATGGGTTCAGGAAATGGAAGAGCAAGTGTGATGATTTCATTACCCTTAAAGGGTAGATCAGGGTGGAGAAGCATGGAGTAAACACAGTACCCTTCACTCCTATGGCTCAGATGCTGTTCCAAAGCACTGGAAAGGCAAGGACTATCAAGACAAAATACTGCTTGCTCACCAGACTTCACTCTCCCCCAGCTGTGTTTCTTTAAAAACAAATTTTCTTTTTTTGTTGTTTATTTGTATATGTGTGCAAATGCACATTTGCCAAGATGCACATCTGGAGGTCAAAGGACAACTTTTGGGAGTTTGTTTTCTCCTTTCACCATGTGGGTCCCAGTTACCAAACTCTTGGTGGTAAGGCAGGCACCTTTACCTGCTGAGCCAGCTTGTCAATCCCCAGCTATGTTTAAAAAATTGATTTACTCAAATGCTGATCCAATTTTAGGATAATTCTAAAAGTAAATAAATTTTTTTGGACCCTATCTCGAAAAGACCAAAAAAAATTGATTTACTTTTAGAATTATCCTAAAATTGGATCAGCATTTGAATCTTCGAAAACCCAAGAATTTTGATTTCTATTAGAAACATCTGGACAGAAGAATGTTTAGTGTGCTCTAAATTTACAAGGAGAGAAGGATCATATGGATGGCTGGAACACCATGTGTATACACAGAGCACTGGGAAATCTTTGGGAAGCAGCTATACAGGTGTCAAGGGTAATATAGCTGGAAAGGGAAGAAGACTCAAGATTAGAATGAGACATAAATGATAAACCTCCTTTGATGAAAAGGACAAATTCATGCCTTTGTCTCCTGTACAAAGGGAATTTTCTGTTAAAAGTACATCTGAAACCTAGAAGCAAAACTTACCATCTGAAGACATAACTGAAATTTACTTCCAAATTCATATTATCCACTCAGTTTTGTGTTTTCATTGTCTATAATCTGGATGTAAAACAGGTTTGAGCAGGATTGAACTAGCTATGATCATAGAACTATATCACATGAAACTCTTTCTCCTCTCTTGTACACACACACACACACACACACACACACACACATGCGTGCACATGATGCACTCAGGTTCAATGACAAATTACTAAGAGAAATACATGGGAAAGATGTGTCTGGGCTACCACAAAGCCCTTCTTTGGGCATCTGAGTGTTCTTGGAGACACTGTTCCTTTGTTCTACCACCCTCATCTGAGTCACATCAGAGAATAGGCACTGTTCTGGATCCTTCTGACTTCTTGTTTTTCTTCTCTATTTGTGCAGCTATAACAGGAGGCTTGGGGTTCTGCCATCCCAGTCCTAATTACATACCTCTTTTCATGATTACTCTCTTTTTTTTTTTTTTTATTTCTGTATGTGTATGAATGTACTGTCTGCATGCAAGTCTGTGCACCCGTGTCGTGCAATGCCGCGGAGGTCAGAAGAGGGTGTCGGATTCCCCTGGAACTGGAGTTCTCCTGGAATTGGAGTTTCAGACGGTTCTCGGCCGCCATATGGGTGCTGGGGATCGAACCCGGGTCCTCTGTAAGAGCGGTCGGCGCTCTTAACCACTAGGCCATCTCTCCAGCCCAATGATTACTCTCTTTTTAATTGACATTTTGTATGTTTCATACATCATTTTTCATTCCAATTTGGATACCTTCCCCTCTCCCTGCCCCTCCTCTCACACCAGTTTATGCATTCTGCCATACATGTCTTGTATCTTTCAGTGTTTCCAAGGATATTTTTTTCTGCAGAGGCTTGCTGTTTTGAGCACAATTTAACTGTATCGGTCAGTTCTTTGACCCAGTCCTTATGTTGTTGGCGTTCCCTCCCCTTTATATTACTCCAAACACATATGTAACAAAATTATGACCTTTGTGAACAAACTGTACGTTAATTCCTAAATATGTTTTGGGGTTCACATTTTTTCCTTTAATTTTATATTACTCTAGAGTCTGAACACATATCTTCCACTCATATATGGTAATTGCAATGTGTGAATATAAGTGGTAGGTCAATTCTAGAGTCCATTAATAGATTCACATTATAACAGTGTGGTATCACCCCTGGATTTGTGGCGGGGCCCACTTAATCCTAGGATGACCCATGTGGAAAGCCCGAACAGAAAAGCACACCACGTGTACACAGGTTGAGGTTTGAATGCAGAGAGAGATTTTATTCCAACATGTCTGCTTAAATATCCATCATGACTCAATTTGTCACTACCCCCCACCCCATGGGTGTGGCCAGGGAGGTACCATTGGCTTAGAATCCAACCCATCTAACTAAGCTTTCCCACATAACAACACAGTTACTTTCAAATACAAAGAAATATAATAAAAAACTTGGTCAGTTTGCCAGCCAACTGGGGATTTGGTGTTAGCATCCACAAATGAAGGAAAGCATTCACTTTTTTTTTGTCCCCCTGGGACTATGTTATTTCACTTAGCATAGTGGCTTCAAGTTCCATCCATTTACCAGCAAAGTTAATGATACCATCTTTCTTTACTGCTGCATAGAACTCCATTGTATAGATGTACCACGTTTTTGTTATCCAGTCATCAGTTGAGGGGTATTTGGGTTGGTTCCAGCTCTTCACTATTGTGAAGAGAGCTGCAATAAACATAGCTGTGCATGTATCTTTGTTGTAGGATGAGTCTTGTGGGTATATACCCAAGAGTGGTATGGCTGTGTCAGTTAATAGGCTCATTTTTTAATTGTTTAATAGGTTTTTTTTCTTTATTTTTTTCATTTTTTGACAATAAGTAATAATTTATGAGTACAAGCATCCTTCATGTAAAACCAATTTGCAAGCAATTGTGCCCAAACCCACACAGCCCAAGGGTCCCACCATCCAGCTGGGGGGGGGCTTGTATGTACAATCAAGTTGATCAAATAAGTGTCCAGTCTATATTCCTGTAGTTGCACCATTCACCCCAATCGCAGCCCTTACATTCTACCATGCCCCCTCTTCTGCAGATTGTTCCCTAGGCTTAGAAAAGGGGCACAGGTGGACAAGAGGCAAAACAGTCTACTTTCTCTGGAGCTGTCGTTTTGGACTCTGGTCAATTCTGTCTGTTTCCTTTCATGGGCTGACAGTTCATCCAGTAATAACCTCATTTTGAGTCTTGGGCTGGAGAGATGGCCTAGCGGTTAAGAGCGCTGACCGCTCTTGCAGAGGACCTGGGTTCGATCCCCAGCACCCACATGGCAGCTGAGAGCCATCTGAAACTCCAATTCCAGGAGAACTCCAGTTCCAGCGGAATCCGACACCCTCTTCTGACCTCCGCGGCGTTGCACGACACGGGTGCACAGACTTGCATGCGGACAGTACGTTCATACACATACAGAAATAAATAAATATTAATAAAAAAATAAAAAAATAAAGGTTCTCCACACTGCTTTCCACAGTGGTTGTACAAGGTAACATTCCCACTAGCAGTGGATGAGTGTTCCCCTTTCCCCACATCCTCTCCAGCATTTGGTGTCTTTTGTTTTCATGATCTTAGCCAGTCTTATTGGAGTGAGATATCTTAAAGTGGTTGTAATTTGCATTTCCTTAATTATTAAAGATGTTGAACACTTTTTAAGATGTTTCTCGGCCATCTTTCCTTCCTTACTGGTGAAGTCTGTTCAGCTCTTTACTCCATCTTTTGAGTAGGTCATTTGTTTTCTTACTTCTTTGTTTTTTAAGTAGTCTATATATTTTGGATGTTAATGCTCTGTCAGATGCATCATTGGTGAAGGTTTCCTCCCACTCTATGGATTTTTTTCTTCACTTCCTTGATTGTTTCTTTAGCTGTACAGAAGCTTTTGAGTTTGATGAGTTCCCACTTGTCAGCTGTTGTCCTTATTTCCTGTGTTTGATTTAGAAAGTCTTTTCCTATGCCTATGTATTGAGGGTTGCTGCCAACTTTTTCTTCTATCACCTTCAGAGTTTCAGGTTTCAGGTTGAGATTTTTGATCCACTTGGAGTTTATTTTTGTACAGGATGAGATCTAGGGGTTTAATTTTGTTCTCTGCAAATGGTGATCCAGTTTTGCCAACACCATTTGCTGAAGATGCTATCTTTCCTCCATTGAGCTTTTTTGGCCCCTTTGTGGAATGTGAGGTGGCTGAAGTTATATGAGCTCAAGTTTGGATCTTCAATTTTGTTCCATTGGTCAATGGGTCTGTTTTTATGCCAGTGCCAGGCTGTCTTTATGACTATAGCCCTGCAATATAGCATAAGGTCTGATAAAGTAATCCCCCCTGTTTTGCACTTTTCACTCAGGTTTGCTTTAGCTATTTAGGGTCTTTTGTTTTTCCATATGAATTTAAGGATTTTTTTCACAGACTTGATTAGTCTCTTATGCATTTTGTCTCCTATACTGTGTGTATAAGTCTCAGCACAAAACAGCTTTGAATGCAAATAACTAACTCATTTTGACCCCCCTGCCTGGAGTCAAAGCCCTGTCCCTCTGGGGCTCCTTTCTCAAGGAATTGCCCACAGACAATCTCTCATTAATTGTGGTCACAATTGGGAGATGATATCCATTCCTGGCTGAGTACCCTGGGGTACTGCCGGAACTGAGAGGGACCGCATTTCATTGTAACCCCAGTGGTCTCTCTCCAATTTGCCTTTTGTGTTTATAGGGATAGTAGAATCCACTCCCCAACTCCTGTGGTTTTCTCAGACACACCCACTCAATTCTCTCCCCACAGGATACATGGCAAATGCTTATAAATTAGCTTAAAGTTCTGAAAACAACAGCCAGGAAGGGAAGGATCTCAAAAGCCATTTCTGTTTCCCTTTCTGTCATAACCCTCCTCTAGGCAGAAAGGACAGAACTTGTGTGCTTTGGCATTTTCCTTTTCCCTAACAGGAACTCTCAAAGCAGCAGCAACAATAAATGGGAGTCTGGTCAGGAACATGGAGCCATAGGCACTGGCTCCCTTTTGCAAAGCTAGAAATAGCCATGTTGCTCCACTGATGAATGGATAGAGCCAGTGTGAGCCATCCTTCCATGGAGAGGAATGGAACACAAACCTTAATCGCCACCATCATGGTAGTAAAAGTAGACACTCAGAATGATCTCATCTTGTATGCTTGAAGCTGAATTTTACATTCAGAATAAACAAACATAAGGATACAGAAAATATGTTGATGGTTGCCTAGGGCTAAGGAAGAGGAACACTGGGGTCTGTTAAGTGGTTCTAAGTTTCTGTCTGAGGTGATATGAACACTCTAAAACTGATTGTAATGATGGTTGCAGAACTCTTTGAATATGCTATAAAATATTGAATTGTACACTTAAAATTTTTTTTTATTTCTGTATGTGTATGAATGTACTGTCTGCATGCAAGTTTGTGCACCCGTGTCGTGCAATGCCGCGGAGGTCAGAAGAGGGTCTCGGATTCCCCTGTTACTGGAGTTCTCCTGGAATTGGAGTTTCAGACGATTCTCAGCTGCCATGTGGGTGCTGGGGATCGAACCCGGGTCCTCTGTAAGAGCGGTCGGCTCTCTTAACTGCTAGGCCATCTCTCCAGCCCGAATTGTACACTTTAAATAGGCAAGTGTAATATATGTGATTTATATCCCAATAAATGTTATAAAGAAAAGGAATTGGGCTGTGATTTTTCTGGCTCCTGTTCTGTGTTCTGTGATCAAGGAAGTGAAGTTACTCTATGGTTATGTGCTTCATGATGCTTGTTTGTCCAACTTTGGCAAACTGGCTGCTTTTCCAAGCATACCCCTTCTCTGATGCAGGTTTTCCCCCATGTATTTCTCCTAATAATGGGCTACAAGCTTTCTTCTAACTTCTGGGAAGAAAGTGGGGAAGGAAGTTCAGTGTTGCCAGTACAGCTTGCATCAAATATTCAAGTAGAAAACTAACTTGAGAGGCTGGAGAGATGGTCTAGAAGTTAAGAGTGCCGACTGCTCTTGCAGAGGACCTGGGTTCGATCCCCAGCATCCATATGGAGGCTGAGAACCATCTTTAACTCCAGTTCCGGGGGAATCCAACGCCCTCTTCTGACCTCTGCGGCATTGCATGACACGGGTGCACAAACCTACATGCAGACAGTACATTCATACACATACAAGAATAAATAAAAATTTAAAAAAATTAAAAAAAAAACCTAACTTGATGGGGTTGGAGAGATGGCTCAGTGGTTAAGAGCACCGACTGCTCTTGCAGAGGACCTGGGTTCAATTCCCAGCACCCACGTGGTGGCCAAGAATTGTCTTTAAGCCCGACATGGTGGCACAGGCCTTTAATCCTAGCACTCAGGAGGCAGAGGCAGGCGGATCTCTGTTCTCTGTGAGTTCAAGACCAGGCTGGTCTACAGAGTGAGTTCCAGGACAGCTGGGGCTATAGGGAGACCCTGTCTCAGGAAAAAAAGAAATTAAAAAAGAAAAGAAAACTAATTTGATGAGTTTTCGTAACTTTGATGAGAGTTACACAGTGGGGAGAGATCTTGAAACACCAGTGGAGTGAATTTCAGGTGTGCTCAGTAGAGTCTGGAGAGAGACCACCGGTGAACACTGAGAGCAGGTGGTGCACAACCATAGTCTACCTCTGCTCCCACCTCAGCAACCCTGCCTGTATCTCTGATTTGTGCTTCAATGAAGATTGTATGAAGAATTAAGCAGCATTCATTTAACGGCTCCTCCAAATTTTGGTTCTACAGAAAATGAGACGGAGAGAAAATCTAGGGATAGAACAAGGCACCTCACAGTGGGCAGGATCATTAGGATCACTTAATCCAACTCCATTTGAGGCTGAGTGTACCATGTCAAATGACTATACCACTGCTGCCCATCAAAGACAAAAAATATGGGGCTCCAGTGCCAAACAGTCTGTGCTGTGTGATATTCATCTACATTATCAATTGGTTGGATTTGGAATCACCTTGGAGACACTCCTCCTCCCAGCATGCCTAGGAGGGAGTTTCGAGAGTTTGAGGATTCTGAGTATGTGTGGCAACTTCCTGGGGCTGGGAAATAATATGTCATGTGACTAGATGGTTCCCATTCCCATGCCTTTCTACTATGATGGTCTCAAACTGTGAGCCAAAATATCCCCTTCTACCCTCAAATTGCTTTTGCCAGATATTTTGTAACAAGAAAAGTAACTAATAATATAGTTTGAAAATTATTCTACCACCTTTCAGCTGCATGATCCTCAGCAAATCCCCAGCCCTGCCCAACCATGTTAAATGGAGCACTGGTGGTACCAGTCCCTGAAGATTAAATATACTCCAGCATTTGGCATACAACAGGGGCTGCTAAGCGTTTTCCAGGTTAGAAGTGATAATACAGAGCCTCCATGTACTTTGTCCCCACAAGTTCACTAGCTAAGAAGAGTGTCCCTGTGAAATGTTTGTCCTTCTGGCCTGTGTCACCCTGAGCTGAATTCATGTGGCCCACTGCTGAGCATGCTCTTTCCATTTGGCCCTTCTGTATTTGGGGCAGTGAAATAAACTTTAAGAGTATTTTTTCCCATTTTTTGTCTAATTTTAGCCATTTGGGGGGATAACCTGTCTTAGATCTTGTGTTACTTTCCAGTCCCAACCAGTGTTGGCAGCCTGTCACAGCATTGTTACTGTGACCATGCACTGCACCCTAAAGATGGCGCCGACTTCCTCAGGAGGCTAGAGAACAACAACTAGCCACCTTTTCCGCATGTAGCCACCTCTTCCGCGTTAGGACAGGAACTGCGCATGACTTTGAGCCCATTCACCTAATATTCTAATGAGGCTTTGGCCCCTATTGTGCTATAAGCCCATACATTGGATATGCTAATGAGGCATTGGACAGTGCACCATTCCAGAGCATACTCAAGCCCTCTAGACTGCTATATAGGCAGTGCCTCTTCCTCATTTCAGGGTCCTTCTCACAAGAGAGCTGTGTACACAATAAATACTGCTGCAGAAGAATCCTGTTGTCCGCGTAAAGTTCTTGCCGGCAAGACTGCTGCACGTGACAAACCAGGGCATGCCTAAGTCTGTTGGTGGCATGAAGAATCCACAACATATTCTAGAGTTGCTGCTGGACTCTCTACAAGAATGCTGACAGAAAGCCATCTGTGGCACCTGTTTCATCCATCCTTCAAGATTGTTGCTTGCCACTTACTTTTGTCATTTCTCTTTTGTTTTACACTTCTGATTTGAGGTCCAGTTTCAAGTAATTTTTTACATCTTTGGCCTCATTTTTTCAAATAAGATATGGGTTCTCCTTCCTCAACCCCAGCTCTCAGACATCTCATGTCAGACTTTCCTTGTGCCTCAAACTTATGAACTTCTTAGTAAGCTATAAGCAATATTCCCTGACTTGCCTGCTGAAATATTTGCTTCATATCCCAAACTAGGCTTTTTACCTACTAAATTGTGACCACTGGTTCTCATCTTTGATCACTCTGAAGGAGGATGGAAGGTAGTTAAATCTAAATTTTGCAGATTTAGAAAGGAGTCCCAGACCAGATTCAGCTGAATTCTAGTTACTTTTACTTTCAACCAAGACAGCCCATTCAAGATTCTGGTCCATGTCAGCCTGTTTGGTGGGTGTCCCCACCCCCAACCTCTGCCCTTGCTTTACCCAATCAGGTTCTGTCTTTCGTATGAGTAAACCAACCAGCAACATCCATCCTGTCCTGTCCAATTCAAATGTCCCACTTCCTATCCTATAGAATATCAATACCCAGGCTTTCCTGGAGGGTAGACAGTGTAGTGCCCCAGCTTAGGATTCCTTCCCTTGTGGAGAGTCTGTCTCTGTGTGCTGAGTGGACCATGGCTGTGTGCTGTGACCACAAACTTTCCATCTTGTAACTCTTTACCTGATGAAGAAACAGAAGGAGAAAGGGGCCTCAGATGGCATCACCTCTTTAGTGCTACTGCCTCAGGTATCATGTTTTACATAGCTGTTATATAGATGTTTTTCAAAATAGAAAAACCATTCATTTCAACCTGATAGACAGCCAAAGTTGTAATGCAATCTCATGTACCCATTGGATTTCCACTGTATTTTATCATGCACATATACACAGAGAATTCAATTTAGATTTTTAAGTGCTCTTAACCACTGAGCCACTCTTCAGCTCCCCCAAATAGATTTTTTAAAAAGGCACAGATTAATCAATTTACACCACTCTTCTAATGATTTCTTTTTCATTATTTTCCTATGCCACTGAAAATGCATCCATTAAGCAACTAAAAATATTGCTGTTTTTAAAGGGCCTCTATGTCTGGCCTGAGAAGTTACCAAGACACAATCACTTGGAAGGCTGTTTACAAACATCGGATTACAGGGCTGAAGACATGGTTAAGTGTGTTTGCTGCTTTAGCAGAGTTCTCAGCACCCATATTAGGCAGCTCACAACACTCTGTAACTCCAGCATCTGAGCATCTGCTGTCCTCTTCTGGCCTCCACAAGCACATGCACACACACACACACACACACACACACACACACACCAACAGAAAGAAGAAGAAAAAAGGTATTTCCTTGGGCTGTCTCTCTCTCAGCTCTCTTTCCCCCAACAAGAGGGGAAAATCTCAGGGGGTTTACTGTGAAAGAGGGAAGATCAGGCTTTGGCCCATCTTCATGGAAAAAACTCTCTTTTCCATGTGAGATTAGTTTTTGATCTGTTTTTTCTCTACAGAATTTCTTCTCTATATGGCCAGGCTATTGGCATATCTCTATGAAAATTTCTCCTTCGTGAGAGACTAATCTTTCTCCCTAACAACTAGCATCTCCCACCTTTTTTATCATGAGAAACAAGCAGACATGCCAATCAAAATCCAAGGGGCTTTGCAGTAGTCCAAGTGGGCAGAGAAGCTGGCAACACACCCCAGGCACAAGGAGTGGCTGGAGCACTGGGCTGATGGTGGGTGGGACCCACAGGGTCTGTGTGGGGACCCAGAGGAGCCAGGCACAGTTAGCGGCCATGCAGAACCTCACTCAGTTCTGTGTTGCCAGGGCTTTGCCACTGCAGCCCAGCAGCCTTGCTCCTCTCGTACACTCCCACCACTCTCTCTTAAAGGGCCAGCCCTTTAGCTACTTCCCTCTCTGCCACACAAAAACTGAGCCAGATCAGGATAACCAAGACCTTCATTTGCAAGGGTATTCTGTTAATGTAGCCCCAACTCGGAGATGCAAAAAAAATTTTTTTAATTTTTTAAATCTTTTAAAAAATTTTTATTTATTTATTTATTTATGTATTCATTTATTTATTTATTTTATGTGTATGAATGTACTGTCTGCATGTAGGTTTGTGCATCCATGTCGTGCAATGCCGTGGAGGTCAGAAGAGGGCATCGGATTCCCCTGGAACTGGAGTTCTCCTGGAATTGGAGTTACAGATGGTTCTCAGCCGCCACGTGGGTGCTGGGGATCTAGCCCGGGTCCTCTGCAAGAGCAATCCCCTGCAAGAGCAATCGGTGCTCTATTTTCTCAGGAAAGGAAAAGCAACACGTGCCAGTTTCGAGTGCAAAACTACATTTCCCAGAATTCCTTGGGCCTGTTGCAGCCATGTTAACATCTTGTCACAGCCACTTTTCATTTCCTTTCCTTCCAGGCCAAAAAACTACATTTCCCAGGGTGGTTCAGGCATGTCGCTGAACAGAAATTTCAGTATGATTCCAGGTCCTTTTTGATTCAGGCTTTTTCAAAAGATATTCAAAGAAAAGTGTACCTTTAAATTTTCTTGTGTTCTCATGATACTTGTTCAGAATTAATGTAATTGTACTACTCCTTGCACATCAATTTTATCTCAAGATAATATATTTTAAAACGGCCATTTAAAATCTGTTAATTTAAATTCCACCTCAAGCTTACTTTTCTAAATTTGATACACGGGTACCCCGAAACATCTTTAAACGAGTTGTGCACAACTGATCAATCAAAAAAAGTCCTAGGCATTTCAAAATCAATCAATTAAGGATTCTAAACTATTCTAAAATTAATTAATAAAAGAAGGTCATGAATAATTTTGGAGCCTTTTAGATTTGTTTTTACCAATTTTAAAATTCACAGGCCCCTGGACCACGTGGTTCTGTAATCTACTGCCAAACAAAAATAACAAGTCATTTTAATTCATGTCTGTCAAAATTTAATACCATTGTATTTCAGAAAGACAGCTGTGTATGAAGATTATCAAGCCAATTTGGTCTAACAAAAAATTAAAACTAATTTATGTTCTTCAACAACTATTTGTCATTTTTAGGTTTTGGTTAAATTAATTTGTGTGATTTTTCTATTTACATAAATTTAGTAAAGGCTAACTCTAAAACCAAAATTGATTCTTCCTTAACTCAGGTCTGCTGGTATAAACAGCTGATAAACTAATTAATGTATTAAGAGCAAATATAAATTTACACATGTAATAGTTCAAAGTTTTATTAAGTATTTACTCTGGTCTACTAGATATGAACCACCAACACCCAATAGGATCCCATTCTGTAAAATTTATACCTTAAAGTTATACATCTAAAAATTGTAATATATAAAGGTTAAAATAACATATGTATAAACCTTATTTCTACACAATCCAGTCTTAATCAGGTAACTTAAAGATCAAGATTCTTCTAACTTATTTTTACTAATATATTCACACACTGGATAGTAGTAAACTAAATTACTTATATTGTTTAAAAATTGATCTAACATTGTCAACATAAAAATTTGGTCACACTTAAATTTATGTAAACTACAAGTTATTTGTACTTACTAACCCATACTAAATTTCCAGGTATCAGCCTTGACATTAATGTATATCCAATGTCTTTTTATAATGCTATCTGTAACATCCCCTTTTATATACAAGATAATTTAGTTTTAAAAGACAGTATCTCATCTCTTCATCAACAATGAACCTCAGGACATCAGTTCTCATATGGGTATGTATGTGGTACTATGGTTTTCAAAAGGAATATATTCTCCTAAAATAAGTTAAAATTAATGTAATGCCCTCCAAAATACAGCTTAACTTCTTTCTTACATTAAGAGACATAAAACCTCCTGGAAGGATAGTCTATTTCCCAAAAACATCTCTTAAATATGTATCAAGGCCAGGTACTTTACTGGCTGGGATTTCCCCCAACAACCAATTACATCAGTTTTTTATTAAGTTAAAAACCAGGCCCAATACATCTACCAGGGCTAAAAGAGGGCCATGGATAGTTCAAGTACTAAACTAATATATTATTTTGCTTTTCAAACTTAAAATTAAAGGGCTAATTTATGTTATTCTTAAAAGAACTTTAATAAGCCTTCATCCATTTATCTACTGAAATGATAAACAAGGTATTTTCTACCCACAGTAATATAAAAAATGGTATCTCTAAACACCTGTGCTATGCCAGCAGCACAACCTAATATAATAAATAATGTTTACCTAACTGCCTATGCTCTTACTATTCATATTATATCAATAAAATGGCAAAAAGCACCCCTGAAAGCCAAGATTCCAGCTCTGCAATAAGCTATCTGCAGCCACTTTTTTGCTTCACCTCCAGACATAATCCATGCCTCAGGAGAAACTAAGAGCCAGAGCTGAGTAGCCAGCCTCCTGCTGGAAAAAGACTGAGACAACCTGGGTAGTATCTTCAACAACAAAATTTGTTTACTCCTTTGTCTCACCTCCCCTCCCCAGAAAGCATGAAAACTGCTGGCTAAAGAAAAACCTACAGAAGACTATTGTGACTGAGCTTTGTTCCATCAATGTAGTTGCATGTACAAATCTCTCCAGCCAGGCTTGGGACTTTGAGGGTACAAGTAAAAAACCACCATCTATGTTAAAAGGGGTATCAAGTAATATCTGTATATTTTCATGTATAAGATAAGGAATGTTTCTCTTAGAAGAGATGTCATTTGCATACCTGTATGACTTTGTGTGTCTTTCTGTGTTGGACAAGCAATGTTATTTTTAGAGTCAATGTCATTCACATACCTGTATGTCTTTGTATGTCTATATGTGTAGGACAACCAATGTTATTTTTAGAAATAATGTCATTCGCATACCTGTATGTCTTTGTATGTCTTCATGTGTAGGACAAGCAATGTTATTTTAGAGACTATGTCACTCACATACATGTATGTTTTAATGGGAGAAATGATATTGCTTTTGCTTTGTCATTTCTAGAGTTATACCACTTAAGGGCAAAGTTACATACTCAGTGGGTCTCTTTGCATCTCTTATGGTCAGTTTATGATGCACTGGCATCAGTTTCTGTGTTTAAATCAATAAGTGTAAATGCACTTGAGAGTCATAGCAACTGGCCTATAGCCTTTTGCTGCCTCTGTGCTCAGAGAAAGACCCTTTTAACAAAAGCTTTGTTAACTGCAACCCAAGTTCCCCTAGGCCACCATGATACTCCTTTTTGTTAAATCTAATTCTCACCTCAGAAAGTTGACTTTCTGGTTTATCAAAAGCCAGTTTGGAGTTACAGGTCAAATGTCTTTAGTCCAGTATCAGACCATCCTGAAAAATCTTTTGGAGGATTATGACATTACTGCTCCATTTTAATTAAAAAACAAAGCAGAGGCTGTAGGAATGAAACTTTGCCTGGCTTGAGGTAAGGACCTCTAAAACCTGTCCTGCAGAGCCTCCGAGAGTTACTGATATCTCTGTGGGCATTCAGTTGTCTCTGTGAGTTATCTATAGCTCTGTAAGGTCAGGATATTGCAGTGTTTTCTTGCCTCACTTATCTCTGCAAAGTTCTAGAACGAGATGGCCCCTTCCCTTGAGGTATTGAGCAAAATGTCGCACCTCTAATTTAATGGTTGCACAAACAGAGCTCTGTAGCCCCCCCAGTAGGAGCCAAGGTGGCTTGCTCCTCCCTTCCACCTGCCCCTCCACTTCCTTGCCCAGAGAACAGTAACTTTTGGTATATAAACACACTGCTGGCATGAATAAATGAGAGAGTCTATCTCCTGGACTTTTGCCCACTGAGTCCATGTCTTTCTTTCTCTTATTCCCTTCGGGTAACTTTCTCATTGTCCCCTCCCCCCTCCTTTCCAGAGCTAAGCCTAGAGACTGTCAGCCTACAGGCAGGAGAGAGGCTTGAAGCTTGCAGTGCTGTAGAACTGCTGGCCTGGTTCTAGGAGGGAAGAATATCATGTGGATTGTGGCCACACATGATTAAAGGACCAACAGATGATAGAAATGACCCACAATTTACAGACCTTAGACTTGAGAAACCCAGAATGAGGCATGCATGCCATGGCAGAATGCAGTGTTGAGCAAGCAGGTGCTGGTTACTGGGCCAGACACCACCGGAACTGTGCTAGGCCAGCTAAGGAAATTTGTAATGCTTTCTCCAGTCTTAGTGGAAGTGTGTGTGTGTGTGTGTGTGTGTGTGTGTGTGTAACCTAGAGAATGACAGCCACAGTTTCCCTTTGTTCTGCATGTGAACACAAGTGCTTATGCAACCTACCACATGTGCACACTTCCACAAACATGCATACACATACATGTATATGCATACAAGAAGTCTGACTGAATATGGAAGAACACAACATAGAAGTTGGGCCATGGGCCTTAAGCCACTGTTTACAGGGAACGCTGAACTTGTTAAGGGCTGCTGAAGACATTGGGATCAACCCAGTTCTGCCTTCTTCCTTTATTTTCCTTTCTCTTGCCAATTCGTTTAAACTAAACAATGTTAAAGCAGAGAGGGAGCTTTGCCAATGCCTATCTTAGGCCTTCCTCATGTACAGACAGAACATAGTGCACATTATGTCTTATTGACATCCATGTAATTTCTGCCCAAGGTCATATACTGCCAGTAAGTATTGTGAATATCCACCATCTGTTTTGATGAGTGCAGCAACTCCAAACAGGGGGATCTGGAAGGTGAATGCTGAAATGAGTAACTCTGAAAATATCACAAATGACCATTCTGCCATCTTTACCAGAGCCATTTAGGGGAGATTCAGATATGAAGGAGCTCAGCTCTGGGCTTGTTCTGTTTAAAGCATTCAGTCAGTTAAACCCCAAATGGCAAATAGATATTTGAGGAAATTTCAATGTCTTGAAATGTCTGCTTCTTTCATGTAATTGACACTAACCCTCACTCCGCAGTACAAAGGTGAACATTCACTTTCTGGTAATAAATTCAAACTTTCTTGAAATGGTTGAAAATGCTGAAGTTTGCCCCATGATGATTACCGTGAGAGCCATTTGGAAAAATTCAGCCACTGTACGGATTGATAGCTTCTGAGGAGCAGAGTGTCTCACCCAGGGGAATACAATTCTGGCTTGCTGACTCATTTGATTCAAGAATTTGGGGAGCTGGAGAGATGACTCAGTGATTAAGAGCACAGACTGCTCTTATAGTGGACCCAGATTCATTTCCCAGCGCCCACGTGGGAGCTAACAACTATCCTTAATTTCAGTTCCAGGGGATTCTATGCCATCTTCTGTTCTCTATGGGCATTGCATCTGCGTGGTACATTTGCATATATGCAGGCAGAACACACACACACACACACACACACAACACACACACACACAGAAACATACACTAAAAATAAATAAATTTTTAAAATGTGAGCACTGATGGCATGCACCCTAATGTTTTAGAATATGTGCTCACTATGGAATGGCTAAATCAGGCTAAGTAAGATATGTATTAACTCACATACTTATTTTGTGGTATGAACATTTAAAAGTGAAATTTTATATCCTCTGATTAAAATATTTTTCCACACTCCCTTTTGCATGCTCTCTCCATCTCTGCTAACCAGCATTCTACTCTATGAATTGATGAGATATTTGTCATTCTGTATCTGTCCTGCTTACTCCATTTAACATAACATCCTCTAGGTTTGTCTACATTGTTACAAATGACAGGATTCTCTTCTTCAAAGACTGAATAGTATATATTTACCTCTTTTTTCTTCCAGTGGTGATGACTGAATATAGAGTCTTGAACATCCTAAGCCTCTCATCACTGAGCTCCACCCCAGCTCTATCCCATGTGTTTTATTTAAAAAAATATATTCATTTGTTGATAAACATTTAGGTTGATTTTATATCCAAGTCTACTTTTACATTTTGTTTCTTATAGTTAGTGTTGTCTTTTTTAAATGACTGAGATTTGTATTCTCTAGCTTTTGAAAAAGCATGATCTCAGTTCTGTACTGAGAATCTAAATACTGATCTAGCTGATCACTTTTTAGTCAGGCACTTGGGCCAACATTTCTCCAGTTAAATGAAGCATTTAGGGTTTACAGGACACTGAGGCAGATTGTTGCTTTAGTAAGAGATTTATCAGAAAAGTTATTAATGTTTTAGACATGCAGGCAGACAGACAGCAGCATCTGGAGACTCTGAGAAAAGATCAGTGGGAGTCTCTCCTTATAGGTTCATAAGAAAGAAGTCAGGAAAGAGACTGAAAAGTTTATTTTTAAATTAATTTTTTCCTGCTTGAAATTGGCTGTTGCTAATGGTAACCACTGAATTTTCAGCTGAAGAATGTCAGGGAAACAGTGGACATCTCTTTTGATGGCCATTACTGAGGGTTCCTAGGGCAGGGAAGTCAAGAATATAGAGAAACAAGTTATTTTAAGACCCAGATCATTGTAGTTTCTGGAACTGTCATTGTTTGACTAAAATGGAGGTGCTTTTCACCATGGCACAGCTATGACTAACACTGTGCATTTCTAAGTTTTTGCATTTAGTTAAAAGAGCCAAAGGTGGCATGAAAGTGCAGAGAGCATGTGTGTGAGGGTACACAGAATATGTTCATGAGGGTGAAAACTTCGCCTTGTCTGTTGTTGAACCCAAGGGACCCCTTCACATCTCTGCTAAAGAGACAATGAGTCTTCTTGTCATCCGTGTTTGCTGCAAAGAGCCAAGAACAAATGCAAACTGTATCGTGTGTTAATAAATGGTTACATTTATTAACCAACACAATTCAGTTTTCTCCCCATTTTCTGCATGGATCTTGGGAGCTACATTACTTGACCTCTGGAACCTGTCAGAGAAATCCAAATAACAAACTCTTTTCTCTGGTGCAAAACTTAAGATAGAAAACTACAAAAAAGGCACAAAACGAAAGTGATTCAAAAGAATGACAACACCCTTTGCTTAATATAAAAACACCCATTCATTCTCACCCACACTCATTCAAATTTTTGTCTTCTTCATGATTCGGGTGACTTTCTGTGCATTTACAAATCTGCACATACATAACATATATTTCAATTTTAATAAATGATTGAGAACGAAGAAGGGAGCGGGCAGGGACATCTGTTACCAAGGCCTCAGTTGACCTGAGAAGAAATGTTTTGGACACTTCTGCTACTGTATAAAAAGATGTGTGTTCAAAACCATTTTAAGCATTGTTTTAAGTTGTTTCTTTTTTTCTTTTTTCTTTTTTTTTTTTGGACAGGTTCTTCCTTTAGCCCCAGCTGGCATGGAACTTGATATGTAGATCAGGCTGGCCTTAATCTCACATAGATCCTCCTGTCTGCTTCCCACATGCTGGGATTGTACTACCATGCCCTGCTATTTTTTTAATTGCAAAAGAAAAGAAAAGATGGAAATCGCCTAGCTGTTCATCAAAAGAGATGTATTAAGGGGCTGAAGAGATGGCTCAGTAGTTAAAGCCACTGACTATTCTTGCAGAAGACCTGAGTTCAAATCCCAGCACCTACACAACAGATAACAATTATCTGTAACTACAGTTCCCGTGATCTGACCCCCTCTTCTGTTCTCCACAGACACTGCATGACATGGGAGCAGTTATACACATACAGACAATACATTCATGCACAGAAAATAATAAAATATTTTTAAAAGAAATATGTTAAAATGGTCAGGGAATATTTTTATAATGAAGCACTATGTAGGCATTTAAAAGAGCAAAGCAATCAAAGTCATCAACTATGTGGAAGAATTACTGTATCAGTCTTTAAAGGGCTTGGCAGTGTCTGCATTTTTTGCTCTTGGGAGCTGCAAGGTCTGCACATAAGAAGTTCAATGACCTCACTACAAAGACCTCTGAGAGGGACCATGAGGCCACAGGGAGGGAAAGAGTCTGAGTATCCCATCATCCCAGCAGAGGCTATCCTTGATTCAATCCTGTCAAAGCCTGAGGTAGGTGCCTAAAGCCATTTTGGATACTACAGACTCAACCGTGGCTCATGACAAATGGCCCAGAGGAGCTGTGTAGCTGAGCCTGTCAAGCCACAGAACCATGAGAATTATGCTAAAACTCTGAAGAGTTGATCTGAGCAGACAACAACTCAGGATTCAGTTGTTCCATGCTCTGTGAAGGTTTTGGGGAAGGATTTTATTAGCTGAACTGGAAGGCAAGGCAAAGAAAACATCTGGATGTTCATTAAAGTAGAGCCACAGCCATAACTGATTGTTTCAGTAGTGTGCCTAGTGAGAGGTTAATTGGTGTCTGACTGGTCAAGACTGCTTACAATAGGTTGAGTTTTGGTTTGCTTAGGTAGGGTCATTGGGCACCAGAGCCACCTTAGTCTAATGCCTCTCAATTAATTATTAAGTCATGCATCAGTGGATAATAAAAGCCAAGCTGCCATCTTTGAGATTACCATGTACATTATGATTGGCTTTCCTCTGGCAATGTGTTTCTGCTTCCTCCTCCCAACCTCTCAGCTTTTGCATTGGGGGAGTAGGGTGATAGACACACAGGGCTCTTACTTTTGCATTTCCTGTCACTATTTCAAAATGGGAAGTTTTATCTTAAAGGAAAAAGGCCGGATGCTACTGGAGCATGTTGATTATCTACAAATGTTATTTTCCTTCCCTTCTCTTGCCCTTACTGGTCGGATTAGATGTGAGGGTTTTTTTTTTTTTTTTTTTTTTTTTTTTTGTCTTTTTTAAAATAGGTCTCCCAGTAAATCCTGCTGTCCTGGAACTCACTGTGTAGACCAGGCCAGCCTTGAACTCACAGAGATCTGCCTGCCTCTGCCTCATGAGTGCTGGGATTAAAGGGATGCACCAACACGCCCTGCTTAATGTGAGGTGTTTGTCAGGTAATTCTAGGCAAATGACTGTGAAACAGGCCTGTCTCTTCACTGCCTCCTGGTGGCTAATAAGGGCAGGGCAGAAGATCTGGAACAGAAAGGTGGGGCCCTTGAGAGCTCTTGGCCTGGGGGCGGCTTGGTCACAAAGGGTACTGCTTCTGACAGCTCTGGCAGACCACCATTTTCCATAACTATCTCTCTGGGAATGGGAAGAGAAAAGGCAACATTGAGCAGCTAGGTGAGGGAGGCATGCTGGATACTCCCTGTAACATAGCTGTAAGCACCTTATTTTGGTGAAGTTTGGTATTTGGGGAAGGATGCTTCATTTCTGGGAAATACTCTACCCAGGAACTCTCCTGAACTTTTCATGACCCTATATGTACCACATCCTACAACACCCCAAACCTGTATTCTCCAACTTGGGTCTTTGGTGCAGTGGAAATAGTTTACAAAAAACCTACCGTATGCATAGAAATCCAATAGGATAGCTATGTTCTGTTACCTTTCTTTGACAGAGAGGGGAACTGAGGCTGCAGTAAGTCATAGGGCCAAAATTTGAAAAGGGGTCTGTGCAGCTACAACGCTTGTCTGCTCTGCCTTCTCTCAAGTGGCAGTGGAAAAGGACAAAAGGATGGGTTTGATCTTGGAGCCTAAGTGCAACATCCGTGGCTTGATGGGCAAAGAATGTCACCTGGGCTTGGCTCTGTATTAGTCACTTTTCTGTTGCTGTGATAAACCGCCATGAGAACAAGAATTTATAAAAGGAAGAATTTATTTGAGCTTACTATTGATGGTTCCAGGGAAACAGAGTCCATTGTGTCAGGAGGCATGGTAGCTGGAGCTGAAGCAGCTAGCCGAGGGTCATATCTCACAATGAGTACAGGAAGTCAAGAGAGAGCGACTGGAGACTGCAAGGCTTGTTAAACTCACTAAGCTTGCCCCAAATAACATACTTCCTCTAGCATGGCCACACCTTCTGAGACCTTCAAGAACAGTGTCACCAACTGGAGACAAATGTCTGAATACTTAAAGCCTATGGGGGACACTCATTCAAACCATCACAGCTCTCTAAGGCAAATCCCTGGTATTTCTCCTCATTACAACCTCTGAGTCATGGCTGTGCCATTGAGTCCCATCACAGTGACTGGAATCTCACTTTCAGAAGGAACTCAGGTCTATTTCAGTGCTCACATTTCTGTTTCCTACAAGGGAGGGAACCAATGTTGGTGGGAAAGTCTGAGGGAAGAGTGGACAAAGATCACCCTGCCTCACAGGGGTCAGATCTTGGCCTGCCACTAGTTAGTTTTCAGGCCTTGAACCTCAATGGCTATGTGGCACCCCTTTCCACTAAAATGGCCACAAGAAAACATGGGGTTCCTAGGACTGGTTTTCTATGTTTTTGGATATGCTCACTTCAAATACACATTTCTAAAATCTTCCCTAGGAAATCTAAGTCCAGGCCTGGATCCAGGAGTGAAGCTAAGGTAAATCACATATAATACCAACCCAGGAATACACCATCCATCTCAGTGTCACACCATCTGTGACAGGGAAGATCTTTAGAGGCCATCTTTCTTGATGACACTCACTCCCAACACATGGCAGGTTAGTGTTGGCTAAGGCCAACTAAGGCACTGTACTATCTTGACCTCCTACAGCAGAGGGCAAATGCCTCTGGGAAACTTTTGACTAGGTCTTTAGACTAACAAGGCTGTTTATCAGAAGACTCAGAGAGCACAGAATTGGGAATTTAATATTTTCATATCTCCAGAGAGAAGGAATGTGTCTGGGCCTGTCATTGAGACCCAAACAAAAGAAGGTGTTAACAGGTAGAAGATAAACACATCTAATCACACGTTTAAAAAAGGCAAGAAAATAGAAAGTTCCACATTGGCAGGAAATCAGTAATAAAAATAATTTACTTTTTTCTTTTTAAATTTTTTTTCAAAGCCAATTTTTATTGAAGCTTTGTGCATTTCACACAAAATTTCCAATCAAATCTAGATCCATACCCCCTTCCTTGACCCCCAACCCCACCAGAGCTCATGTATTTTGCCAAACATGTTTTTCATTTTTTTTGTCTCTTTTAAAAATTTCAATGCAGAAGTTTACTGTTTTGAGCAGAAGTTCACCATTTCAGTCAGTTCTTTGACCCAGTCTTCTTCTTCTTCTTCTTCTTCTTCTTCTTCTTCTTCTTCTTCTTCTTCTTCTTCCTTCCAATTTGCATCACTCCAAAATATGCTCATATGCATCCCAGGTATATCTTTTAGCATCTTTGGTTTATGATTTCTTTTTTTTTTAATTAAGTCAAAAGATGTCATGTTTGAAGGCTCCTCCTTGGCAAGCCCAAACAACCATCAGTCCTGCCCTTGTGCTCCACACTAGGGTTTTCTCTTCCCATGGTCACCAAATAAGGTCTAGTAAGCACCACATCCTGTCTTGATCTTCCTGTACTGGTCTCCATGATACAGCCTGGGTAGTCCAATAATGACAATCAATATTCTGAAGAGGATGAAACCCCGGTATCTGCTCAGTCCACAAACTGAATATCTCAGCAGTCCCCATCTGGCACTGAAGGTTTGGAGGATTCTTGGAGAGACATGAGCCTTCAGTCCATATTGGATGGTTGAAAAGCAGTGTCTCAGGTCTTTGAAGGATGGCAAAAGCAGTGGCAGTCTCAGAGTAACTGCACTTGCCAGTTAGACAGGCAAAACAACTGTGCTCTTTTTTTTTTTTTTACTTTTTGTCTTTTTACTAAGATCTCAAATTTAAAAATAATTTATAACCTTTATTCGGTATTTAGGCATGACTAAAGCAGCTTTTCATAGGAGGGAGGAGGTCTTAAGGGTCAAAATTAACTTTCTCACTGATATTCACTGGGGAGGTCTCCAAGGAGAGATGGTGGATGATGGACTCAATATGCACCAGCAGAAAAAGAAACAACTTCACCTTGAGCTTCCACAAGGGTCCAGTCTCCTGTCTTCTGCACAATGTCTGCAGTGCTTTCTGGTTTATGTGATAAAGTTTTCAATAAGGAATATCTTCAGGGCATGATCTGTTCATCGCTTCTCATTCTCAGAAAATAAAACATACCAATAAACACAACCAATAAACATGCAGACCTATGTGCAGCCCTTCCTTAGTGTAGAAAACACAAGAACAGCATTTGGCTGCAGATGGGGCAGGGTCTGGAGGAATGTGATTGCATTAGTTTTTTTACAAGGCCTCTGACCCGTGTCTCTTGCTGCCTCCTTAGGGAAGAACCACAGAATCCTTTTGCTTTTGGGGTCATTTCTAGCCTGTGCCTGCCTCCTTTTAGTTTTGAATCTGTCCCAGGTGGTGGAAGGAGGCTGCTTGGAGGCTGTTAGTAATGCTCAGGCTGAGTTTCTGCTGGGATTAAGCAGAAGTAATGCATTTTAATGGGGTTTTAATTCTTAATATATTACACATAAAGTAGGGCAAGGAATAAAGCACTTTAAAAGTGAAAACAAAAAGGAAAGGATTTCTATGTGCACAGTGGAGGTGGCTGGGGAAGAAGCCAAACTTGCATTCCTCAAACTCTGTTCTGTAGGTAGTTGCAGCTGTGTCTGTTTTATACTGATGGTCACTTTTCTTAATGACACTTAAAAGCATTGAGAGACTCAGAATTAATGAGCACCAGCAGACTTTTTTTTTTTTTTTTTTTTTTGTTGGGTTTTTCGAGACAGGGTCTCCCTGTACCCCAGCTTGTCCTGGAACTCACTCTGTAGACCAGGCTGGCCTGAACTCACAAAAAATCCGCCTGCCTCTGCCTCCCAAGTGCTAGGATATTAAAGGCGTGTGCTACCACGCCCGGCTCAACGCTGATATCTTTTAAAGATTTCTGTGGACTGGAAGACAAATGAAAAGACATAGAAGAAACAGATTGCAGTTGAGGGGACAATTCAGTGGATGAAATGATTGCCTTCCTGAGTTCAATCTTCAGGACCCACATAAAAACAGTTGGATACAGTGGAGAAAGGTGAATCTCTGGGGATCTCTGGTCAGCCAGCTTAGCCAATTTGGTGAGTTGTAGGCCAGTGAGGGCAAACCTGAGGAACAACATGTAAACACATGTACATGTGGACCTGCATACACATCTAAGCCCCCCTCATACAACACACACACACACACACACACACATGAATAAACACAAACACACACTTTTATTTTCAAAAGGAAATGACATTTATGTTTGGTGAGCTTGAGGTGCCACCAAAACAAGGTTCTGGAGTATGTATCAAACATAATACAGGTAGTAATGAACATTTAGCATTGACATAGATTCACTAAAATTGAAATGCATTCCACCCTGGCACGTCTCTTACCTATAAGCTTATCAGATCAATAGATTCAGATTTGTGAAAGATGTCTGTATGTTACTAAGGTGACTAATGATCTGCCTGCACTCTTCATAGATTCAGTGAATAAACAGAGACTATGCTATGACAGTTGATATTGATGGATAAAGAATGATGAACTTGGATGTAAATCTCTGAAAAGTTTCCATGGAAACAAGGATAGATCCTTGTGCTTGCTTGCCTGATTCATCTTTTTTTTTTTTGATGACTCTATAAATTTTATTTATTAAAATACACAAAGTTTAAAAACATTTAAAAATATAGTACACTGATCTTAAGTGAAATTGCAGAGCAAAGGCATAAAAAACAATATTATTCTTTGATTTTGAATATATATATTTTAATTTATTTATTATTTTTGTATGTGTATGAATGTACTGTCTGCATGTAGGTTTGTGTACCTGTGTCATGCAATGCTGCGGAGGTCAGAAGAGGGTCTCTGATTCCCCTGGAACTGGAGTTCTCCTGGAATTGGAGTTACAGACGGTTCTTAGCCGCCATGTGGGTGCTGGGGATCAAACCCGGGTCCTCTGCAAGAGCAGTCGGTGCTCTTAACTGCTAGGCTATCTCTCCAGCCCCTATTCTCCGATTTTGAAACATTACATGTGATTATCTGATATTTTCTTTTTCTTTTTGTATCTGACATTTTCTCTTGTTTTGAGATCTTAACCTACTTGTTTTTTTCTATTACTTTTTTAAAATTTTTTAACAATAAGTAATAATTTATGAGTACAAGCATTCTTCATGTAAAACCAATTTGCAAGCAGTTGTGCCCAAACCCACACAGCCCAAGGGTCCCGCCATTCATCTGGGGGGCTTGTATGTTCAATCAAGTTGATCTGAACAGAGACTTCACAGAGGAGGAATTAGAGATGGCTGTGAAACATCTTAAAAACTGTTCAACCCCCAGCACCCACATGGCAGCTAAGAACCATCTGTAACTCCAATTCCAGGAGAACTCCAGTTCCAGGGGAATCTGAGACCCTCTTCTGACCTCCGTGGCATTGCACTACACGGGTGCACAGACCTGCATGCAAACAATACATTCATACACATACACATAAAAATAAAAAAGTAAAAAAAAAAACTGTTCAACGTCACTAATAATTAGGGAAATGCAAATTAAGACCACTCTAAGATATCATCTCACTCTGATAAGACTGGCCAGGATCAAGAAAACAAATGATATCAAGTGCTGGAGAGGTTGTGGGGAAAGGGGAACACTCATCCATTGCTGGTGTGAATGTAAACTTGTACAGCCACTATGGAAAGCAGTGTGGATAACCCTTGGAAGACTCAAAATGAGCTTGCCATTTGACCCGGTCATACCACTCCTGGGTATATACCCACAAGACTCATCTTACTGCAGAAATACATGCACAACTATATTTATTGTAGCTCTGTTCACAATAGCAAAAAGCTGGAACCAACCCAAATGCCCCTCAACTGACGAGTGGCTAGAGAAAATGTGGTACATGTACTCAACAGGGTTCTATGCAGTGGTAAAGGAAGACAACATCATGAACTTTGCAGGTAAATGGATGGAACTAGAAGATATTATGTTAAGTGAAGTAACACAGTCCCAGAAAAACAAATGACAAATGGTATCCCTCATATGTGGATGCTAGCGCCAGCAACCCAGTTGTAACTATTTCTTTTGGAGAGGGATGCATATTAAAAGAACAACAACAGAAAGACTGCATCAGAAAACTGACTGAAATGGTGAATCTGGAGGGATGGGAGGCGTGGGAGAGGGACACGGGTCTGTATCCGATTAATGTATATTTAATTGACGTTAAGTTCAACAAGTATCCAATTTTTCCCAGACTCTGTCTACAGGTTACATGGTGTTTTAGGAATTAGTAAAAGTAAATATGTGTATACTAAACAACATTGGATTAAAGATTCTGATAAAAAATGGTAATGCACCGTAGTTAATTGGAAATACAAATTGTTGTCATCCACATTTGTTTTACTTAAAATCTGTATAACAATAACATTGGGATCGGCACATGTTCTCTATAATTTTCCTGTTGTACAGTATCATCTTGTAGCATTCTCTTTTACCTGTAGGATGATTTAACATAAAAAACTAAGTTTGCTTCCCAAGTTAACCACATATAGTCACCCAAAACAGCTTGGGTGAATTTGATGAAATCTGTGCCTTGATTAACTGCCTTTTTGAGACTCATGGGTCAAAAAACAAATTCCTAAAATAAAAAGGGGGATACAGATAAATATGAAAACTTTTTTTCAAAAATTTTGCAATTCAAATCTTAAAACTAACTATGAGAAAAGATTTGTATGTTCCCACAGGTCAAAACGTCACCAACTTAACGGCTGAGAAAGAAAAGACACAGTTTTGCATTGTGTAGGATGTACCACGAAGTGCCAGCAGAAAGGTTGGCCCATCTGAACATTGAAAGGAAGAAAAGTCTCAGACTGCTACAGGCATCAAACCCCTCTGTGTATCCTACTTGTAACAACTAATTATAATGAGTCCTAATGAAACTTATCTTTTAGGTGCCACAAAGTTTTAATATGAGAGATTTTCTTACCTCTCCTTCATAGAGCAAGGAGGCATATGATGATCAGGAGGACGTTCTCCAACTGTAAATTGGAGCCAGCTGTTATAAAAACTGCCTTCTTTAATTGACTAATAGACATAGGAACTGTGAAAAGGATTATTCTCTATTCAGAACCAAATAATAATAAAGTTTCCTTAAGCTATGCACTTAAGCAAAATATATTAATACAGGAGAGCTCTGATATCAGCAATGGATTATTCTACCAAACATAAGTTGGCCAGGGGATCCAAGTCCCCACAAAAGGTAAAGGCTTCTTGCCCGTAAACTGGGATACCTGCAAGAAGAGAGGTGATAAGGCACTGCTGTTGAAGACCTGATGTAAGCATGGGACAGATGTATTGAGACCACACTTGCAAGTGTACAGTTGGGCTGTGGAATACCAGAGAGTGTTACCAAAGACCACTAAACCAATAAAGCAAATATAGGTCTCCTTGAGTCAAGCAAGACTCCTCTTTCAGCACCAGCTTCACCTCACATGCCTGGAAATACTGTGCAGCAGAGGCAGCCATATGCCTGTATATCCCAAATCTAATTGGCTATTAGCTCTCTCCTTGGAGGAATAACCCACGGCTGATGCCACAAGCTTACATCCTCTAGTGGTTAGGAGATGTTATAAGCCACAGTAAGACCCTGTCATATTTTACAGAAAAAAAGTAATTCATGGATTAACATAACACCCAAATATCTGTGTCTATACCAAAGTAACCTACCATAACAATTAGTACTGTTTTACCTATATATCTAATTGCTTGTGCTTCATTAGTAGGATTGAAAGGTTATTCCTGGACAAACTGTTAGCCCATGAAAGGAAACAGCCAGAATTGACCAGAGTCCAAAATGATAGCTCCAGAGAAAGCAGACTGTTTTGCTTCTCATCCACCCGTGCCCCTTTTCTAAGCCTAGGGAGCAATCTTTGGAAGAGGGGGCATGGTAGAATGTAAGGGCTGAGATTGGGGTGAATGGTGAGACTATAGCAATACAGATTGGACACTTATTTGATTCATCATTTTTTAATGATTTAGCAAAGTATAGTAATGGAATGCCAGTGGAATTTCAATGGGAATCAGAAACTAGAGGAATATTTAAAAAAATACTGAGATAAGCTGGGAGTGGTGGCTCACGCCTTTAATCCTAGCACTTGGGAGGCAGAGGCAGGTGGATCTCTGTGAGTTCAAGGCCAGCCTGGTCTACAAAGTGACTTCCAGGCCAGGTGGGGCTATATGAAGTCCCTGTCTCAAAAACACACACAAAAAAAATGCTGAGATAAATGAATATCCAAAACTTCTTGGATAGCTTGATAAAATTGCAGAGAAATAAATGGATAGCTTCATGTTCAGTTTAGTAAATCAACAGTGGAGTTGCAGGTAAAAGAGGGGTTAAAGAGGACTCCAGGCTCCGGTCTGGATCCCAGCCCACCCTTGGCCTCAGACAAGTGACTTAGCTTCTGTGCCTTAGTGTCAAAGGTTGTAAATTAGTAATTATGATAGAAATAGTCTGTTTGATGTATTACAAATATTAACTGAGTTGCTGTCTAGATAACTACACTAACAGCTTCTAATGAACACTGTGCTTGCTAGTTATTGTTGTTTTATTGTTTCTATAACAAAGAAATAAATTTCAGAGTTTTCTATGCACACATTTCCAATGTGAGAGTATTATAATTGAATTGATATCGAAGCACATGAGATGTGGCTTGCATTTATACTGTGATTGCTTTAGATCACATGCTCCAGAAAGCTGATCTTGCAGCACAAAAGTGTAAGTACTGTTATTTTATCAGGGCAGTGGGAATGAAGGGATGAAGAGTGAAGCTGGAGTGGAAAGAGAATGCACAGAGAGATTCCTTATGAACCCAACCACTGCTCACCAATGTGAACAGGTGGCCCAGTGTCATGGAATCTCGTGGAATAACGTCAAATAAGCTACTAAATCACAGGCTGGTCTGTAGCGAAGAATGTTACTATTTGGATGTAAGATGTCCCCTACAGGCTCAGGTGTTAGAACACTTGATTCCCAGCTTGTAGTGCTGGTTGTGAAACTTTGGGGAGGTAAGGCTTAGCTAGAAGAAGTGGACCTGGAGGCGGTGTCTTCAGGCTTATAGCCCACCCTCTGTTCCTGTCTTCTTGGTCTGCTTCCTGGTCCACTGAGATGAGAGCAGGCAGCCTTTCCATCCTGCTTATGAGAGTCAACAGCCAAGAATTACTCAGACCTCCATGATTTCCCTCCAAGGTGGACTATACCTTCAGACCTGAGCCAAAAAAACCCTTTTCCTTAACTTGTTTCTTGGTTTATAATAAGGGGAGCGAGCTGGAGGATTGAACTGTGAACCACTGTCTTACATTAGTGGAGTGTTTGCCATGCGTATGCTGTGGGATATGTATGGGGCAAGTCTGCAAGCTCTGCAACTGTCAGTACCACAGCAAGGCATAGGAGGGGACATGAGACAGACAAGGAAGAGCTCAAAGAGCAAACTTCAGCTGGTTCCTCTTACAAGGAACTTGGGCAGAGACTACTAAAACCTGGAAGTAACTGGCCTGAGGTTTCACTGACAATAATATGAAGGGACTTGGAGGTGTCAGATGCAGCCTTAAAGTCTGGGAGGGAGGACTCCTATTTCATTAAGTGCTGATCATTCAACATAAGAATACTGTGTCAGTGTGGGAACTCATCATGAGTGAGGCAAAAACCAAACTAGAATATGCCCAGAAAAGTTTGTTATAGGGGTCATAATCGGTTGCTTAAAAACTGGGGGTGGGGTGAACCTGGAAGAAAAGATTCTGGGATGGGCCAGAAAATAGTTTTATGTATCTTAAAATTCACGAAGTATTTTTAAGACCATTTATTTATCATTTATTTATTTATTTATTTATTTATTTAATTTTGTGTACAAGTGTATTGCCTATGTGTATACAAGTGCACCCGTGTCATGAACTGCCCATGGAGATCAGAAAAGGGCATCTGAGCCTCTGAAACTGGAGTTACAGATGATTGTTAGCCACCATGTGAATGCTGAAATTTGAATCTGGATCTTCTGCAAGAACAGCCAGCAATTTTCACTTTGTTTTTTTTTTCTATTGCTTCTTTATTTTTTTCATTTTTTAACAATAAGTAATAATTTATGAGTACAAGCATCCTTCATGTAAAACAATTTGCAAGCAGTTGTGCCCAAACCCACACAGCCCAAGGGTCCCACCATCCAGCTGATGGGGCCTTGTATGTTCAATCAAGTTGATCAAATAAGTGTCCATACTATATTGCTGTAGTTTCACCACTCACCCCAATCACAGCCCTTACATTTTACCACACCCCATCTTCCGCAGATTGTTCCTAGGCTTAGAAAAGGGGTACAGGTGCACGAGAAGCAAAACAGTCTACTTTCTCTAGAGTTGTTTTGGACTCTGGTCAATTCTGGCTGTTTCCTTTCATGGGCTGACAGTTTGCCCAGGAACAACCTTTCAATCCTACTAATGAAGCACAAGCAATTAGATATATAGGTATTTAAACAGTACTAATTGTTATGGTAGGTTACTTTGGTATAGACACAGATGTTTGGATGGTATGTTAATCCATGAATTACTTTTTTTTTTCTGTAAAATATGACAGGGTCTTATTGTGTGCTTTAACATCTCCTAACCACTAGAGGATGTAATTTGTGTGCATTAACCATGGGTTATTCCTACCAAGGAGAGAAACTAATAGCCATTAGATTTGTGGGATATACAGGCATATGGCGCCTGCGCCACCTGTATTTCCAGGCCGGTGAGGTGTAGCTGCTGCGTGTGGAGGAGTCCTTGCTTGGACTCAAGGAGACCTATATTTTCTTTATGGTTTAGTGGTCTTGTTACACTTCATGGTATTTCCACAGCCACGGTAACCCTCTTGCAGTGTGTCTCAATACATCTTCCCATTGGGCTTATATCAGGTCTTCGACAGCAGGCCTTATTACCTCTCTTCTTGCAGATATCCAGTTTACAGGCAAAGGAAAACCTTTACGTTTTGGGGGGGGCTTGGATCCCCTGGCCAACATATCGCTTGGAGAAGAATCATTGCTGACAATCAGAGCTCTCGTATTATATTTATTGCTTAAGTGCACAGCCTAAGTAGACTTTAGTCATTATATTTTTGTGTTGGATCTGAATAGACGAATAATGCTTTTCACGGTTCTATGTCATTAGTCAATTAAAGAAAGGGGCAGTTTCACCAATACCGTTTATGAAGAGATTACCTCTATAACAGTTGGCTCCAATTTAAGTTAGAGAACGACATCATCATCATCATCATCATCATCATCATCATCATCATATTTCTCCTTGTTCTATGGAGGGGAGGTAAGAAAGTCTCTCATATTAAAACTTTGCAGCACCTAGAAGGTAAGTTTCGTTAGGACTCATTATAAATAGTTGTTACAAGTAGGATCCACAGAGGGGTTTGATGCCTGTGGCAGTCTGAGGCTTTTCTTCCTTTCAATGCTCAGATGGGCCAACCCTTCTGCTGGCACTTCCTGGTACATCCTACACAATGCAAAACTGTATCTTTTCTTTCTTAGCCATTAAGTTGGTGAAATTTTGACCTGTTGGAACATACAAATATTTTCCCATAGTTAGTTTTAAGATTTGAATTGCAAAGTTTTTGACAAAAAGTTTTCATATATATCTGCATCTCTCCCCTTTTTATTTTAGGTTTTTGTTTGTGGAATCAAAGTGCAGATTTCATCAAATTCACCCAAGCTGTTTTGGGTGACTGTATGTGGTTAACTTGGGAAGCAACCTTAATTTCTTTTCTTTTTAATTTTTCATTTATTTTTGTATGTGTATGAATGTCCTGTTTGCATGTAGGTTTGTGCACCCATGTCGTGCAATGCCTCACAGGTCAGAAGAGGGTCTCCTATTCCCCTGGAACTGGAGTTCTCCTGGAACTTGAGTTACAGACGGTTCGTAGCCACTACGTGGGTGCTGGGGATTGAACCTGGGTCCTCTGCAAGAGCAACCAGTGCTCTTAACTGCTAGGCTATTTCTCCAGCCCCACAAACTTAATTTCTTAAGTTAAATCATCCTACAGGTAAAAGAGAATGCTACAAGATGATACTGTACAACAGAAAAATTATAGAGAACATTTGTATGTGCCAATCCCAAAGTTATTGTTATACAGATTTTAAGTAAAACAAATGTGGATGACAACAATTTATATTTATAATAGCTCAAGTGCATTACTGTTTTTATCAGAACCTTTAAACCATTGTTGTTTATATACACATATTTACTTTTACTAATTCCTAAAACACCATATAACCTGTAGACAGAGTCTGGGCAAAATTGGATACTTGTTGAACTCACGTTAAGGCCAGCCTGGTCTACAGAGTGAATTCCAGGACAGCTGGGGCTACAGAGAGACCCTGTCTTGAAAAGACCAAAAGAAAAAAAAAAAAAAGGCTACTGATTTTTCTGGATTTATTTTGTATCCTGCCACTTTACTGAAGCTGTTAATCATTTCTAGGAGTTTTCTGGTGGAGTTCTTACCATCCCTTAAGTAAACAATCATATCATCAGCAAAAAGGGATAGCTTGACTTCCTCTTTTCCAATTACAACTCCTTTAATTTTCTTTTCTTGCCTTATTGCCCTAGCAAGGGTTTCAAGCACTATATTGAAAAGGAGTGGTGACAGGGGGCAGCCTTGACGAATTCCTACCTTAAGAGGAATGCTTGTTGTTTCCCCATTTAGGATGATATTGGCTGTGGGTTTCCTGTATATGGCTTTGATTACATTGAGGAATGATTCCTTCAGTCCAATTCCCTCTAGGATTTTAAACATGAAGGTATGCTGGATTTTATCAAAGGCTTTTTCCATGTCAATTGAGAAGATGGTGTGTTTTTTGTCTTTCAGTCCACTTATGTGCTTGATGATGTTTATTGATTTTCGTATGTTGAACCATCCCTGTATCTCTGGTATGAACCCAACTTGGTCATGATGGATGATCTTCTTGATGCAGGTCTGTACGTGATTTGCCAGTATCGTGTTTCGAATTTTGGCATCTATGTTCATTCAGGAGATGGGTCTATAGTTCTCCTTTTTGATTGTATCTTTGCCTGGTTTTGGTAATAGCGCAATGCTTGCTTCATAGAAGGAATCTGGGAGAATGCTCTCTGTTTGTATCCTTCTAAACAACTTGAGTAGTAATGGTTGTAAGTGTCTGAAATATTTTATAGAATTCTGCTGTGAAACCATCTGGGCCTGGGCATTTTTTGGTTGGAAGACTACTTATTACATCTTTAATATCTTCCTGCTTATTGGTCTATTTAGGCTGTCGATCTCTTCTTGGTTGAGCTTTGGTGATTGTCAGGATTTAAGATATTCATCCATTTCTTCTAGGTTTTCAAATTTAGTAGAGTATAGGTTTTTGAAGTATTCCCGTATGATTGTCTGGATCTTTTCATTGTCTGTTGTGATATTTCCCCTTTCATTGCAGATTCTATTGATTTGGAGTTGTTCCTTCTTTCTTTTGGTTAACTGGGCTAGAGGTCTGTCTATCTTGTTTATTCTCTCAAAGAACCAACTTTTGGATTCATTGATTTTTTTTGTATGGTTTCCTTTGTTTCTATTTCATTGATCTGTGCTCTGACTTTTGTTATTTCTTCTTGTCTGCTGCATTAAGGGTTCATTTTTTGTTGTCTTTCAAGTATTTTTAGCTGCAGTGTTGGATCTTTCAATTGTTCTCTTTCTGTTTTTTTTTTTTTTTTTTTTTTTTTTTTTTTATGTAGGGCACTTAGAGTCATACAAACCCCTCTTAGGGAACTGCTTTTAAAGTTGTTCCATAGGATTTTGCTGTGTTTGTATTATCATTGCATTTCAGTTCTTACAGAATGTTTTTATTCTTTTTCTTATTTGATTCCTTGACGCCATTCTATATTCAGGAAGAGTGTTGTTTAGTCTCAATTGTTCTTGTAGTGTTAGGGTTTATCCTGGTGTTGATGTTGAGCTTTAATTGCACTGTGGTCTGATTTAGCATGCATGAGATTATTTCAATCTTTTTGTGTTTTTTGAGGTCTTTTCCTGTGTCCCAGTATATGTCTATTTTGGACATGTTCCATGAGGTTCTGAGTAGCAAAGTATATTCTTCGTTGTTTGGGCGAACATATTCAATAGATAACTGTGAGCCTTTTTGTGTAATGTATCATTAGTTCAGATGTCTCTCTGTTTATCCTTTATCCTGTTGATCTGTCTCTAAAGGACTTAATGGGTATTGAAGTCCTCTTGTGTCGGAAACGGCTAGACTAAATTGTTTTAAAGTCACTGCTGGGGTAATTAGATTTAATCTTGTCGCAATTCTTTTAAAAATGAATGGCCCGGCGTGGGCACTTCCACATTGGACAGAGCAGGATCTTTGTGAGAAGGCAGCCGGTCAGCTTCGGCAGCTGCATAAAGTGAGCACGCGTCTGTTCGTAATATAATCCACGTAACTTAGCAATTTATAAAAACAAAAAATGTAATGCCCTCTTTGTCTCTTTTTGATTCCTTTTGCTATTCGACGTCTATTTTTGTCTGTATTTAATAGCAACACCTGCGTTCTTTTTGGTACCATTTGCTTGGAATTATTTCTTCATCCCTTCACCCTAAGTTTGGTGCCTATCTTGAAATTGGAAGGGGTGTTCTTGTAGGACACATAAAATTGGTTCTGGTTTCCTAATCGTTTTTCCCAGTCAGGCCCTTTTGTTGGGGGTATTAGCCATTTAATTTTTAAGGTTGATAATTGAAAGATGGATGTTGCTTACTCCCTTATTATCCATTTGGACTTTTACCTCTGATTCTCACCCTACAGTTTTTATTTTTTATTTTAGTTTCTTTCCTAGGTGTTTGCGGATTAGTGCTCCTCTTCTTCTGCCTTTGAATTGCTTCAATATCGTAATTTCGAAGGAGTTTGGTTTCTCTGGACATGAATGATTTCTATCTCTTGTTTTATACATGGAAGTTTTTCTCTCTCCTTACAACTATTGACATTTTTTGTATGGGTAAAGTATTCTTGGTTCAGCATCCATAGTCCTATTAACATCGAAGGAATGCTTTTGCTCCATGTTCTTTCTGTGCTTTTCATGGTTTTGCACCGATAAGTTCAGTTTGTAATTCTGAGGGTTTCCCTTTGTATGTGGACTAGTTTTTCTTTTGTAAGCCTCAGATTTTTGGTCTTTGTTTTGGGCGTCCTATTGTGCTTTCTTATATATTTGTATGGGTTTGTTCTTTTTTTGTTGGCGAAATTTTCATCTATTTATTCTGTGAAGATCATGATCCCTAATAACTATTTACGCTGAGATTCCTCTCTTCCTCTATCTTATGATGTAGATGTTTGATTCTTTTCATTAGTGTCCATATTTCCGGTTTGTTTCCCTTTTGTTGTATTTTTAATTTTTTTCATAGTCTTCATTTGAGCTTTTCAGTTGCTCTGTGTTATCTTCCAGATCTGATATTCTTTGTTCTGTGTCCTCCATTCTACTTCTGAGGATTTTTCCTTTCCTTTCTTCTTGATTGAATGAGTGTTCTATTTCCTTTTTCATTTCGTTCTGTGTTTTCTTTAATACTTCCATTTCCTTTTTGAGCTTCTCAATCTCTTATTGGTGCTCCTTACTTCGTTGGTTGGCTTCCTTTTTCAGTGTTTCTTGTGGGAGACAAAGAGTGCCCGAAGTGACAGGCTGAAGTGAAATGGTGCTTGGTCCATAGCCATGGCGTTTGGTCTCTGGCCAAAAGTTGCTGGCTGAAGAACACAGTGCGCATGCTTTAGTAACTTTTAAGATGATATGTTATGTTACTTTGTCAACTTCATGAATATAATATTTTACATAAGAAATTGTATCTATGAACACAAAGCTTCTTACATAAGGAATTGTATCTAGAGACGCAAAGCTGCTGATTGGCTCATTACTGGTATAAATATTCTTGCTTTCTAGGCTGTTGTAGTAATAGTTAGTAGTAATAGTAGCATTAGTTGTTAGTGGCGTTAGTAATTGCATGCAATTGTTAGTAGTGTTAGTTAAGATGTAAATAGCATCAATAAAAGAAACTACAACTTGAATGAGTGATTAATTCCTGGTCTGCCTCCAATGATTCGTGCTGCTGGACAGCACAACTAGTGGCCCTCAATTATGTTTATATATTGGATATTGGAAGTCTAAGCCACTCTTCCCTTCCTGTTCTGAGGGTTCTCCCAAAAAAAAATCCACTTGGATGCTCTCTCCACAATTCCAGTTGGCTGGGGTGGGGGGGTAAATATTACTGACTTAGCCCACATCCCGGTAACTGTCTGGACTGAGGTCCAGGCTCCTGTGCTTCAGGTGGTCTTAGCAAGACCCCAGCCTGGGCGCCCTGCACAGAGACTCATAATGGTGCCAGGTGCCAGCTGCAAGGGCAAAGGGTGGCTCTTCCCAGACAGCCACACCCTACAAGGGTTTCAGGTTTGGACCCAAGCAGACTGGTTCACGGCTCCCCTGCTACAAACAGCAAATCAACTATCCAGCAGCCTAAGAAACAATCTACCCTAAGTTCTACCTGTCTGGAGCAAAGTCTGGCCTCCTGTGCTTAAGGTGGTCTTAGCAAGACCCCAGCCTGAGTGCCCTGCACACAGACTTACAATACAATGTTTATGTTTATTCAGCTTTTATAACATTCAAAGCACTTTATTTACAGTATCTGATTAAACCTAGGAAGGTGAAGTTAAGCAGTAGCATTTCACAGTTGGATATAATGGAATGTCATGTGCTGCTGTTGCTCAGAGCCTGGGCACATAATTGCTGCACCATGATCCATGAGGACCAAGAGGAGACATCAAGAATTGTGTGCTCAGGGACTATCTGCCATCCTCATTCCTGATATTGATAAAGTCATGCTCACATAATTTGTTCTAAAAGAGTTTTTGTTCTGTTGTCATTGTGATCTGTGGGCTCCTCTCTCCTCTTGGCTGCTTCCATCCATGAATCAGGGTTTGTCTCCTAATGTCCACCATGTGATACCTGCCTGCCTTCATTTTACAGTTGCCAGCTGTATCTTTGCCTATTGAATAATCAGTCTTTCTTGAGTCATTCTGTTTATGAAAACAATCACAGTATCAGACAGATGAAAGGACATATGGATATCCCAGGTTGTATCAATAAAAGAATTAATGAAGCTCAGATATTGCCATACAGCAGCAAAGCAGAAAGCCTAGGAAAACATTAGAGAAGAATGAGATATCCAGTGTTAGACCCTGTGTCTTTTCTCAACTGTACAGAATTAGCTTAAACCTCAGGTCCAGACAGCAAAATGTACTCATGGGCTACTTGAACTTGTAAGAGCCATGTCTTCAAATGGGAGTTGTTTATGCTTTTGTTCACATAACCCAAACCAGTCCATTGACCAGGCTCAATGATGGCAATCAAGAAAATATAAGCCAGGTGCAGATAATATAATATGTCATCTATACACAATGCTGAGAGGTTGGCAAGTCACTCCAACCCATCTTGTACACCAGCTCAGGAACATAGCAGACTTCATTAGCCTAAACCAAGAGTCCCCCATGGTTTTCCAATGATGGACACAGCTGAGAACAGCTGCCCTACATGTGCAGGTTTGTTTTCAAATGGTCCACAAATACTAAATAGAAGCCTCCAGAAATAAGATGTAAATGCATGTCACCTGAGTAGCAGAATGAAATCTCACACTATTTCTGCTATGTTATTCATGAAACATGAATTATTCCCTTTCCTGAATATCCACATTGTATAGACCACCCACTCCTTATCACTTAGCCACCAGCTATCAGGTCAATGATTATAGTATTACAATGTTTGTGTACAAGTAATCCTTATTTCACATAATAATGGTGCCAAAGCATGAGGCTAGTATGATCTGAGCAACCATTAATCTACATTCTGCTTTTACAGATTTGTGTGTTCTGGATAGTTCACAGAAGAATGATATAAATGTGATTCTTTATTGACTGGTTCAAGGTTCTTCTATGACAACCCATCCTTTACTTATAAACAAATAATATGACATTGTGTGTTTCAGGTGGGACATGGACAGACATTTCAGCAGTCTGCTTCTCAGCTGGAGGATAGTGTAGTAAGTGGTCACTCCCTTGTGGTACTGTCAACAGGTGGCTGCAAGTATATACATTTTTATGCCCATGTTTTCATTTCTCTAGGGTAGAATTATTGGACCAAAGAGTAATCAAAAGTTAACACTTTGAGAAACTGAGAAACTATTTTCCAAGGGGATACACTGATTTATTTTCACATCAGCAGTGTGTAAAGATCTCAATTTCTCCAGAGTCCTGTGAGCATGGTTATCATCAGTCTTCTTTATTATTTTATTATAACCCACTAGTGGGTACAGAGAAGGATAACATTGTGATTTTGTTTTATGTTTTCCTAAAGAATAACATACAGATTCTTTTTAGAAATATTTATTTATTATTATTGTATATGTATGATGGGAAGTGGAATATACCATGGCATGAGTGTGTCAGAGGGCAGCTGTGTGGAGCCCATTTTCTCCTTCAACCTTTATGTGTGTCCTGGAGATTGAGTCAGGTCATCAGGCTTGCTGAACAAGTGTATATCCACTAAGCCATACCATTGTCCCCAAGATTATTATAAAGGCACACTTCATTGTAGAAAATTGATTATTTAGATCATATGCCAATATATTAATGGGGTCATTTGTTTGATATTGTTACATTATAGCATTCTTTGTGTGATCTAGTTAGTTTTTGGAGGAATGTAGAAGATTTTTGGAGTTTGGACAAGAAAAGCATTTCAATGATGTAAGCAGAGGTTAATGGGTTTTCTAGTAGAGGCCGGGTTCAAGACATTTCAGAAAGAAAAGGAAATGAGGGCTTAACCAGCAACTGGTATATTTTGGCAAAGCATCTGGGTACCATCTGCTTAAGGCCTAAGAACTTGCCTGAGGCTAAATTAAAATGTAATTGACTAATTTTGGGGGTGGAAGAAATTTAAAAAACATCTAACATTGAATTAGTGAAGGATGATTAATGGTTGGGGGGAGCACTAAAAAGCTTCATAATATGGCAGCCAAGATGTGTGGGTGTACTAGAAGATAGGAGGTCTTTGATAAGGAGATTATAGTCATTAAGGAGAGGCCTCCAAATTCACTCTACAACAATGGACAGGTGCCTTCAGGACAAGACCAAATCAGCTAAATCTTCCAAGTTGTAAAAGGAAAAGGCCTAAAATGTTTTTGGTTCCTAGAAAACCATAACATACTGAAGTTGCTGCTGATAGGAGACAGGGCAAAAGTCCATCCCAAACTGGAAGCCAAAGTGTTCTTCACATAGTACTGAATTTAGAGACAAGAAAGATGCAAGAGTGAGGATGTCATAAGTTCTTCCTCTGTGGTTTCAGAGAACTAACAAAAACAAGGAATATATAATGAGGGTCCCTGTGTAAAGAAAGCCCTGGAAGTCCAAGTGGCCCTGAGAGGGCATTGTGTGAAGCTGTGAAGATGAAGCTTGGTTGGCAATGGAGACTCCAAGATGTTGGAGATGCCATAGCTGTGAGACATCTGCCAAGGAGAGCTGTATATAGGAAGTGGTATGAGCCTAAGAGAAAAACGTATTTCAGGTAGCAAAGCTACCTATCTAAGCCCTAGGGAAGTAAAGTCCCAGATATTAGACATGCAGCTACAGGATTTTATGTTTGTCCTGATGGTTTTTAATCTGGTTTTGGTCCAGTATTTTCTCAATATGCTCCAGTTCCTTGTTTGGGGAATAGAAATGTGAAGGGGATAAATCATAATGAAGGGAATAAAAAATCTGAACCAACCTGACTTCACCTTAAGTCTACTCCCCATGTTAACAAGTTAAGTTTCTTTCCCATCCCAAGCTGAATTCTCAGAACCTAAATGACTCTGGTTGACAATTGGATTAAACTCCTGTTTGCCTAAGCCAATGTATAACTGCTATAATGTAGTTACGCTGCTGTTTGCTTAAGCCAATAAGTTTACTGCTGGAATTGTCTTGGGTTTCTGTTTGCTCTAGTTTCGATTTAGCAAAGACTACCTTATGCTGTACTAATGTTACATGCTGTAACCTAAAAAAAACAACTAGATATACTGTTTTTGCCTTAAGATCAGGACTGTTTCTCTTCTCAAATGAGAGACGTGCCTGACCTTGATTAAAATCTTTCAAAAGCCTAATAAGGTCAGAGTGGTCTCATTTCTATGTCCTATAAAATGTGGAGGTCCTACAAAGATCACACCCTTTCTCAGCCTGTGGCCCGAGACCGGGAACTGCCAGGGGAGGCCTCTGGGAGTCTTTCCCCAGTCCCAACCTTCCCATCTCAGTGCTCTTGCTTTGTCCTCTGTGAGCAGTCCAGTGAACACACATACACAGGCCACTCTGTTGACATGTATGGTGTCTTGACATACAACTCTGTTTTCTGGGGCCTCATCTGGTCTGTTGAGCACCCATAATTTTTCTGGAGCCTAGTATGGTCTGTTGAGCACTCATCTAGATTATGGGGGGGGGTGGACATGGCTGGAAGCCCCCTGGAGTGACTAGGTGAAGATGTCTACTTCTGGTCCTCTGGAATTGTCTGTATGTCATGGGCCAGACCCTGAATGTCTGTGAGTATTGTCTGATTTTTTTTCATTTTCTAAATTTATTTATTATATTTTAAGCAATTCACAATATAGGAGCACAGTTGTTTTCAGATCACATTGATGATACTCTGCAATACAATTAGGTAATTTTTGCTAGCTTCCACAGATGAGGGATACCACTCATCGTTTGCTTTTTCTGGGACTGTGTTACTTCACTCAGCATGATATCTTCTAGCTCCAGCCATTTACCTGAAAAACTCATGATGTCATCTTTCTTTACCACTGCATAGAACTCCATTGTGTCGATGTACCACATTTTCTCTATCCACTCGTCAGTTGAGGAGCACTTGGGTTGATTCCAGCTACTTGCTATTGTGAAGAGAGCTGCAATAAACATGACTGTGCATGTATCACTGTGGTAAGATGAAACTTGTGGGTACATGCCCAGGAGAGGTATGGCTGGGTCAGGTGGCAAGTTCATTCTGAGTCTTCCAAGGGTTCTCCACATTGCTTTCCATAGTGGCTGTACAAGTTTACATTCCCACCAGCAGTGGATGAGTGTTCCTCCTTCCCCACAACCTCTCCAGCACTTGGTGTCATTTGTTTTCTTGATCCTAGACAGTCTTATTGGAGTAAGATGATATATTAGAGTGATTTTGATTTGCATTTCCTTAATGATTAATGATGTTGAATCTTCTTGAGATGTTTCTCAGCAATCTCTAATTCTTCACTGGTGAAGTCTCTGTTCAGCTCTTTGCTCCATCTATTGAGTGGGTCATTTGTTTTCTTTCTTCTTTATTTTTTGAGTAGTTTATATATTCTGGAAATCAATGCTTTGTCAGATGTTTCTGCGGTGAAGGTTTCCTCCCACTCTGTGGGATTTCTCTTCACTTCCTTAATTCTTTCTTTTGATGTACAGAAGCTTTTGAGTTTAATGAGGTCCCATTTGTCAATTGTTGACCTTAATTCTTGAGCAGCTGCTGTCCGATTTAGGAAGTCTTTTCCTATGCCTATGTCTTGCAGTCTGCTGCCAACTTTGTCTTCTATCGCCTTCAGAGTTTGGGGTTTCACGTTGAGGTCTATGTTCCATCTGGAGTTGACTTTTGTACAGGGTGAGAGGTAGGGGTTGAATTTCATTCTTCTACCAGTAGTGATCCAGTTTTGCCAACACCACTTGCTGAAGATGCTGTCTTTTCTCCATTGTGTCTTCTTGGCCCCCTTGTCAAATATGAAATGGCTGAAATTGTATGTGCTCAAGTTTGGATCTTCAGTTTTGTTCCATTGGTCAACAGGTCTGTTTTTGTGACAGTACCAAGCTATTTTATGACTATAGCTCTGTAATATAGTTTGAAGTCTGGTATAGAAATCCCCCCTGTATTGCTCTTTTCACTCAGCGTTGTTTTGGCTATTTGGGGTCTTTTGTTTTTCCAAATGAAATTGAGGACTTTTCTTCCAAGCCTGTGAAGAAACTCTTGGGGATTTTAATTGGGATTGCATTAAATCTGTACAAGAGTTTGGGTAGGATAGACATTTTTATTATATTAATTTTCCCAATCCATGAATATGGGAGATTTTTCCATCTTCTGATATCTTCTTCAATTTCTTTCTTCAAGGCTTTAAAGTTTTTGTTGTAGAGATCTTTGGTGTCTTTGGTTAGGTTTGTTCCTAGGTATTTTATTGTATTTGAGGCTGTTGTGAGTGGGAAGGTCTACTTGAATTCCTTCTTCAGTTGCTTGTTGTTGTACACCAACAAGAAAGGCAACTGCTTTTTCTAGGTTAATTTTGTATCCTGCCACTTTACTGAAGCTGTTAATCATTTCTAGGAGTGCCGCAGACCGACCCAGCCGGGGGTTCCCTCTGACTGCGGGAATCGGGGTCTTGGAAAGGAGGGCACAGGTTTGAAGATATGACAGACAGAAGTGACACCAGAACGGCTTTGAATCTGATGCATTTTACTAAGAGCAAGCAACTGATTATATAGTACATGTCAGGAAAAACAGATCAAGATTAGCACATCCCCAGGAACAATAAGCCCTTTACTAAGGAGTTTAAGTTTTACACATTAACCAGAAGCACTAACCAGAAGCACTAACCAGAAGCACTTACACATGGTACTTTGCTCAAGATTTGCACATTTCCAGGAACAAACAGTGGTCATGAAACCACAGACCATGGATAGATTTTTTGTGAGATGTGAGACATTGTTTCTCTTTGAAGTTTCAATTTGGTTTCTTCCCGTCCTCCCAAGGCCATTTGTTATCTTTAGGCTGCAATTCAAGCCATGGCCTGGGAGAGACCTTTTGGTTTTTTGTTTACTATATTTTTCTGAAGAAGGAGCCCACCATCTACCTTTATTTAAGTAATGTTTTCTATCATGTATGACTGTAGCTGGAATTCCTATTTTACTAATTCTGTCTGGGGTTGGTTTAGGTGCAGCCCTTTTATTTAAGGGACTGAACTTTTACTCTTTTACTATAAATTAAGTCTGGAAAACACTTTTGTTGTTGTAACTGATCTATGATATCACCCAATATAATGATTTATTTCCATTTTACTTTTGCAAGAGCTTTTAGGGAAGGAGAGTCTTCTCGAGAAATGTTTCAATGTTTGACTTTGCTTAAATTCCTAGAAAGTGCATCTGGATCAGATGGAGTGACACTAGTGGGCCGAGCATCCTGGCTTTCTTGTTTATCTCCCTGAACATCTATCTGTCCCTTGTCTAGAAATAGCTTGATTAGCTGGAACTGAGGTCGTGCTGTACTCAGGAAAAGAATCAATGCCAAGAAAGACAGCATGCAAAGCCCAATACCCAGGGAAGTGCAACATCTTTGGAGTGCATCATGTTCTTAGCCAAGGCTGGGGCACTCTGCCAGGGACCTCCAGGGAGCTTAGCCTCAGAGGCATGTATCTCCCGTCTGCTATTTTGACTTTCGTCCTTGCTCACACAGACAACACTGGAGTTGGTGTGGCAGTAAATTTCTGAGATAAGCAAGGTGCAATCATAAACTCCTGAGGTATGTAATCTGGCTTGTAAATTCCTGAGGTAAGTAAGCTGGCTCCTAAACTCCTGAGATAAGTAAGTTAGTAATTTTCTGTGAGCATGTATGCCTGACAGCTTTGGCTCCCGGCATAGGAGTTTTCTGGTGGAGTTGTTAGCATCCCTTAAGTAAACAGTCATATCATCAGCAAAAAGGGATAGTTTGATTTCCTCTTTTCCAATCAATACTACTTTCATTTCCTTTTCTTGCCTTACTGCCCTAGCAAGTGTTTCAAGCACTATATTAAAGAGGAGTGGTGATGGGGGAAGCCTGGGACAGCTATTGGGCTTTGTTGTGATTTTGTGTCTGATTCCTCCTTCCCTTCCTCCTTGTAGGAAGCAAAGGGACCTCCCTGGGCCTGTGTTTCTCTGGCCTTGAAGTCTACCCCCTGTAACCCTGTGTGCTGTGTGCTCGTATGCTACGGTGGGAGAAAGTTGTCTGTAGCTAATTGGGTAAATCAGACTTGTAAACAATTTTCATACTTCTAGTATTTCCAATCTTTAAATAGTCTTTAATAATGGATTAATCTTTATTACCTTGTTAAGACTAAATACTTCTTGCCATCCATTCTTTACAGTGTCCTTTAAAGGAATTGTCTGTAAGCAAAACATTCAATTATTACCTTGTTTGGATCATGCTGGTTATGGTTGGCTGTAAGTATGAAGGAAATGTATAATTTTGTTTTCCACCACTTGTTGAGTTTAAAACCCAGTTAGGAATATTTAGTATATTAAAATACAGATGACGTCTCTGAAAATACATTATTCAAGCAAAAGCTTTTATGTGACTCTATCCAGTACAAACACTAAAATAAAATCTCTTTGTAAGTACCCTTGGCTTTTAAAAATTCTGTAATATAGGGCTGGAGAGATGGGTCAGCAGTTAAGAGCACCGACTGTGCTTTCAGAGGACCTGGGTTCGATTCCCAGCACTCAATTGGTGGCTAAGAACCGCCTTTAAGCTGGGCATGGTGGCACATGCCTTTAATCCTAGCACTCGAGATGGATGGATTTCTAGGAAAGTTTACAGGCTCTGGAGTTCTAACAAAAGAAATTTGTTCCAACAAATTGTCTTTTTTAAAGAACTATTAGTAAATGCCTCTTTAACAACATGAATTGATATTTTCGTTCAATCTAAATGAAAAAATTTTTAATAATTTTTTTTATGTTTTATGTTTCTTTAAGCCCATCTTCAAACTGTCTGTATGTGTGAGTGAATGCAAGTTCCTGCTTTTAAGTCATTATAATCCTATAGGTTTAAACCTAATTAGGAGCGAACTGTAAAACAAAGACAGATTCAACTCATAAAGAATGTTTGTTTTATACTCCTTAGTGTTAACAATTTTTAATTTTTTTTTATTTCTGTATGTGTATGAATGTACTGTCTGTATGCAAGTTTGTGCACCCGTGTCATGCAATGCTGTGGAGGTCAGAAGAGGGTGTCAGATTCCCCTGGAACTGGAGTTCTGGAATTGGAGTTTCAGATGGTTCTCGGCTGCCATGTGGGTGCTGGGGATCGAACCCAGGTCCTCTGTAAGAGCAGTTGGTGCTCTTAACCACTAGGCCATCTCTCCAGCCCCATGTTAACAATTTTTAATTGGGTTTATAGTATGCATAATATTCAGTTTAATGATAAATTGTTTATTGTTGGTAATTGTTATTAATATTTATAGTTATTGTTATTGAATATAATTACTAATAATAATTGATAATGTTTCAGTCTAATCATAAATTGTTGATTATGACTAATAATGGTTAATAATAATTATTGATAACTGATAAAAATTAATAATGGTTATAATTATTGTGATTGTTATGATTATGGATAATTATTATTCCTCCAATGTCCTTAATAGTAAGACAAGATAAATCAGTCCAAGACTACAAACAACTTTGACCTGTCTACTTTTGGACACCTTCCTCAATCTTTGGATTTGTAAATAGCATAAGGACAGTTAGGTTTAGCCTAAGGACAGCCTAGGGATAGTTAACTAGGAGGAACAGAGTAGGAAAAGAATAGGAGTAGACTTTAGGGATAGTTCATTGAAGGCAAATGGTTGGGAATGGGTCTAAAATGTGGCATATGGATCTCAGCTGTTAGTGTGTTACTAGGACATTTATTCTAATTATGTAAAAATAACCCTATGACAAATTATAAAAATTTCATCTTTCTCATTGAATATCAAACAATGTGGCTTTCCTCTCTTGCAGGTCAACCTAACAAACCTTTCTTATGTATGTATGTATGTATGTATGTATGTATGTATGTATATGTGTATGTATGTATATATGTATGTATATGTGCAATGCGCACCTGTGTATGGAGGTGTGTACTTGTGTTCTAAGTATATTTTAATGTTAACAGCTATAATACCAGTAAAAATATTGCCTCTGAGTTGGAACTTGGCCCTTCCTCCTCAAGATGCAGATTAAACAGCCAACACATAATTCAACAAATGTTATGGGTTATCTATTAAAAATGAAAATAATTCATTGAACATCTTAATGGATCTACACTGCCACCTACTGGATACACCATTTCAACATCTGAAACAAAGATCCAACCAGGTTTTCATAGTATTAAAGTGTTAGTAAGTTTTTGGGTCTTCGGGAATACAAAATAAAAAAATATAAAAATTAAAAAAAATAAAATTGTGAATTCCCATTAACATCATTACAGAATTCCCAGTCACCACTTTTTTTAATTATTGAGCACATACAGGCTAAGGTAAGCCTGCATTTCATTCAGATGGCCAGTGGGTTGGAAAAAGGTTCCAGTGTGGACCACCAATCTGGGTAGCTGGTATTCAGCCCTGCATTTCATTTGGGTGGCCAGTGGGTTGGAAAAAGGTTCCCTTTGCTGACCACCTACCTGGGTAGCTGGTGTTGTGAGTGAAATTCCTGTGCCAGCTCTGGGCAGGTGGGAAGTCATGGCCAAGTGTGGAATACGTGTCTCATGGGTCCAGGCTAAGATCCTAAGTTGGAGTTACTACTTAGGTTAGGCTATAGGAAGTATCTGGCTGGTCTCTGCACTGAGGGGCCAGCTTCCCACAATGTCCACAGAGCAGGCACTTATTCCTCTTCCCTTAGCAGGACCACGCTGTACCTGCTCATGACAAAGGAAACTTCTTAGAAGCTCCCACACACAAAAATATCAAGATGGTAATAAAATTGATCCATAACTACAAAATAACCAACTACTATGGTAACAATTTCTCATGGGGCATATATAGCCAGTCTTTACTTAACTAATGGGCATAAGAACTGCAAAGGAAAATTTTATTAAGAGCTAGATATTGAAAAATCTTTAAAGCAGGACTGGAGAAGGCATCTCCAAGAGTTTGGAGGAAGATAGTCATTAAAATCCACTCTGAGGTTTGCAGTTTAAAATGGTATATTTAAAAATAACATATATTTATATAGAGAGGTATTTCAGTAGAGATTTATACAGAAATACAAAATAAACAATATAAGTTAATGGACTTGATTTCTCTGAAGTCATAGTCTAGTCATATAGTTTTAAAGAACAAAGTGTATATTTGGTTAAAATTTATTTGGCAGGTATTAAACTTTGTCCAAACTTTGTCTACATATTATAATATGTAGATGCTTTAGATATAATATGTAGGATATTTTAAGACTTAGTAAAAATATCTATACTACTTAAATTTGGTTGAAGGTTTTGGTGGAAATGGTAATACATTTGAACTAATTGGGAATATAAAATGTTAAGGTAAAAAAATGGTCTCTGTATTTTTCTTTGTTGCACAGTATCACCTTGTAATATTTTCTTTTACCTGTAGGATAATTCAACTAAAGGAATTAAGTTTAAGTTTACTTCCCAAATAAATAACATACAGTCAATGATAAACAGTTTGGGTGAATTCGATGAAAAATTATGCCTTGGTTCCTGTTTATAGGTATGTGTAATATAACTTAGGCATCTATAGGTCAAAGTATAAAAATTTAAAAAACAAAAAGAGGGGGGTGGTGGAGTATTCCTTCTGGGATACAAATGCAAAACTCTGTATTCCAAACCTTTTGATAAATTTTCAATTTTGAGATCTTGAAACTAACAATGGGAGGTAAAAACACCAACCTAAATGCCTGAAAATGTATGACTTTTGGCTGTGCAGGATGGACTGGGAAATGCCAGCAGATAGGCTAACCCATTTGAACATTAAAAGCAAGAGGAACCTCAGACTGCCTGAGTTGCAGACACTGAGCATCTCTCTGAATTCTATTTGGGATAACTGTTTACAATGTGCCCTGATGAAGTATACTTTCCAGATGCTGAGAAACCTTCCTACCTCTTCCTTTTATAGGGAAAAGAAAAACGTTATGGTAATGAAGTGATTCCCTAAGTGTAAATTAGAACCAACTGTTGTAGCAATAATTTCTTATAAAAAAGATAGTATAACTACCTTCTTTAATTGACTGATAGACATAGGAACTGTGAAAGGATAATTCTCTATTTAGAGCCAAATATAATAGTAAGGTCTTTATAAGCTGTGTAATTAAGCAAAATATATTATTACAGGAGAGCTCTGATATCAACAATGGATTATTCTGTCAAGGAGAAGTTGGCTAGGGGATCCAAGCCCCCAAAAGATAAAGGCCTTTTGCCTACAAACTGGGATAACTGCAAGAAGAGTGGCAGTTAAGCCCTACTGCTGAAGACCTGGTGTAAGCATGGGAAAGATGTATTGAGACCACACTTGCAAGTGTACAGTTGGTCTCTGGAATGCCAGAGAGTGTTACCAAAGGCCACTAAAGCAATGAACCAAAATATTGGTCTCCTTGAATCAAGCAAGACTCCTCCATCAGTATCGTATCAGCTACACCTCAACTGCCTGGAGACACCCAGTGGCAGCCATATGTCCATATATCCCAAATCTAATTGGCAATTAGCTCTCTCCTTGGAGGAATAATTCATGGCTGATGCCACAAGCTTACATCCTCTAGTGGTTAGGAGATGTTATAAGCCACAATAAGAACTTGTCACCCTTTACAGAAAAGCCACAGTTCATGGATTAGCATACCATCCAAGCATCTGTGTCTATGCCCATAGCTTAGCTTGCCATAATAATTAGTACTGTTTAAATGTCTGTATATCTAATTGCTTGTGCTTTGTTAGTAAGATTAAAAAGGTACCCCTGGATAAAGTGTCAACCAATGAAGGGAAACAACCTGAACAGACTAGAATCCAAAATGACATCTCCAGAGAAAGTAGACTGTTTTGCTTCTCAACCACTTGTGCCCCTTTCCCAAAGCCTAGGGAAAACCTGCAGAAGAGGAGGCATGATAGAATGTAAGGGCTGCATAGATTGGGGTGAATTATGAGACTACAAAAATATAGACTGGACTCTTATTTGATCAACATGCTTGTGCATACAAGCTTCTATGATTGGACTATGGGAACCTTGGGTTGTTCAAAATTTGGACATAGACAGTTGATAATTGGTTTTACGTGAATATTAACTTACATTCATTGCTTATGCTTGACAATTGGTTCACTTCATGGTTGCTTTTTATGTTAATTGGCCTTAGTGTGAAAATAAAGTTTCAGGTCAGACCTGCCCCCCACTGCCTGGCACTCAAAACAGGCTTGAGCAGCTGGCTATTCAAAACTCAGGTTGCTTTGTGTTGTTAGCCTAGCCCATGGGCTCCCCTGCCTCTCAGAAAAATAAAAAAAAATAAATAAAATATAAAGGGCAAGGTGTGGGAAAATTTAGTTAAGATAGGTAGCATTCTAAACCAATGGGATGTCCCTGGCCACACTCATGGGGTGGTATTTAGTGATGAAAAGGTTTAGGGTTTGGCCCTGGGAGGCATAGTGGCACACATATTTAATCCTAGCACTTGGAAGGCAGAAGCAGGCAGATCTCTGTGAGTTCAAGGCCAGCCTGGTCTACAGGACAATCAGAGCTACAGGGAGACCCTGTCTGAAAAAAGACCAAAAAAATTTTGGAGTCATTTTACTCTGATTAGAATTTTCATCAAGGTGTTAAGGTATTGATTTTGAAACTAGTTTGTCATGACATTGTGTCTAGCCATAGTATTTATTTTATGGGTCTATTTAAATGTATAGACTTGCCAGGCATGGTGGCACACACCTTTAATCCTAGCACTCAGGAGGCAGAGGCAGGTGGATCTTTGTGAGTTCAAGGCCAGCCTGGTCTACAGAGAGAGTTCCAGGACAGCTGGGGCTACAGGGAGACCCTCTCTCAAAAAGACCAAAAATAAAATAAAATAAATATATAGACTCATGCTCAATGCTAATGAGGTAATTATTAAGATTAATAGGGATTTACTTAATATCAAGTGAATTTATAAGTAAGTTGTCATATAAACAAAAACTGTTAAATTGCACTATGGTTCTTGGTCCTTAAAAATATTAGTTCATTTTAAGGAATTGTATACTAGGGTACAATTTATTTCTGTGTTTAAAATGTCCTATATGTAAAACATTTGATTATTAGATAGGGTCTCTTGGAATGAACAGTTTGCCAGTTTGCTAGGATTGCCAAGGTCCATAGCTTTGCCAAGCCTAGGTAAAACACCTCTGAACCTTTGGAGGAATTGGTCATTTAGAACTTGGTCTCAGGCTTGCAAAGTCATCTCACAGTTTATACTTTATAATAGTCTCACAACAGATGAAAAATTTATTTGTTAATTTTATAAAAAGATAAAGTAATCTATACATATTGTAAGGGTCTAAAAAGGTTTGTTAGAGATTTATAATAAGAGAGTCTATGCAAGTGATGAGGGTACGAGAAGGTTTGTTATGGTAGCTAAAGTATAAGATATAAATAAACTTAAATTTCTAAGGTCATAGTTCAGTCAAGTAGTTTATAAAAAACAAAAACAAAATGTATATCTAGTCAAGGTTTATTTATGAGTGTTCAGTTTTTACCCAAGCTTTACCTACACATCACATGGTATTTCAAAGTTTATTAAAAGAGGGGCTGGAGAGATGGCTTAGTAGTTAAGCATTGACTGCACTTTCAGAGGACCTGTGTTCGATCCCAGCACCCACATGGTGGCTAAAAACCACCTTAGGCTGGCTGTGGTGGCTCATGCTTTTAATCCCAACACTCAGGAGGCAGAGGCTGGTGGATCTCTGTGAGTTCAAGGCCAGCCTGGTCTACATAGCGAGTTCCATGCCAGCTGGGACTAAAGGGAGGCCCTGTCTCAAAAAGTCAAATAAAAAAAGATAAAATACCTTAAATTAAAGTCACTAAATATTTCCAGAACAAGTTAGTATAAGCACTTAAGCTAGTTTACTGATGGCCCAAACAGGATTATAAATATTCAGAATTGTTGTTAGTTTTCAGTGTATTCCTGGTTTGTACTGGACTCCCTGTTACAGATTTGGATGAAATAGAAATAGACAAGTAATTGGCTACTAAAATAATGTGCTTTATGTTTCTATGTATTACACAAGTATTACTTTGTGATATTTCTTTTGCCCATAACAATCCAGAGAAACTATGTTTTACTCTCTGAACCAGTGGTCTGCATTCCAGAAGGAAACAGTTTGGATGGACTTGGTAAATTTTATCAGCTTATTTCCTGTCAATAAGTATGGTTCCTGCTACTGGAAAACTATGGACCACAATATGGAGCCTGTAAAGAAAAAAGGGATTACATTTGTTTCTAGTAAATTGTTTGCATTTAAGATAGGCCTGAAATTGTTTAAATATCTCTTATGGGCTTTGCCTGCTTAACCTATGGTGTTAAATCTCTCTTCCAGTCAAGGTTTAGACAAGGCTGCTTGGGCTTTTTTTAAAGACTTATCTAAATAAACGAGTTAAAAGTATCACACTGGTAAAACTTAGCCTTTCTGGATGGTTAACGACCATACTTAATGCCCATACCAATTCAGCCAAGGGATCTAAAGAACAATTTTGTTCCTTGCCTGTTGAGGTCAACTAAGGTCCAAGAGATTGGAGATGGGGGCATCTCTTGAAATGTCATGTTTAACTGTAAGCCATCTGCCTTCTCCATCAGAGAGGACACGGAGGCACTGCTAGAGTGACTCAGCTAGTCTCAAATCTATAAAGAGAAAGGTCAACATAAAGGAACTTCTCTTCATGCATCAAAGAGAAGCCTGATCCAGCAAAACCTGACTTTGTCCTTGGTAGATATAACTGGTAAAGGAAGGACAGGGAGACAGGGGCATCCCCCCCCTAAAGCCTGAGTGACCCCTGAGTACCAGATTCTCACTGACCTTGAGAAAACAAAACTTCCTTAATCTGGGCTAAAGTTTATATCGACTTAAATACCCCCAAAAGAAAGTATAAACAAAAAAATAAGTACTCAGTATATTTCCTTTAAAGTCTGAGATAGTGTGCTTCCAGATCTTAGACTTAAATTCATATGATATATTGTTTAGCAGGTATAGAACTTCAGATCCTGGCCTTGTTCAACAATGGCCTTGTTCAAACACTGGCCACTCCAGTGCCACCTGGAGCCAAAAAGGATAAGTCCACTATTGTTCTCAAATAATATTAAGTAATAAAATTTCCTCTTTCTCACTAGAAACTACTTAAGAAGAAATTCACTGTGATCATCAAAATGCTTGGAAAGCAAATCATGAGTCCAGAGACCATGAGGAAATAAACAGAAGGGAAAGCCCAATCAATGGATACATTGACACTCCTTGTCAAGAAATTCTAATGGACTTTTAAGTTGGACATTTACATTCACCCTGTTCCTACTTCTACTTAGAAGAACATGCTCATAGCATGTGCCTAACCATTCTTGCCTTCACTTCTCTTTCACAGGCACAAGTCAAGGAGTTTGTTTTCTCTATAGCTATACTTTTGCGGGTCCTTTATATAGATCCATTGAGTGGAGGTACCCAAATTGCCACACCTTGTGTCACTCTTCAGCATGGAATAAGTTAGAGCAGTCTAATTTAATCAGCACCCTGATTCCCTCTTGACAATTGAGGTGACCTCTTCAGAGGATAATTTAATAACAATAGGAGCTAAAACTTAATTAGACAGTTTAGGGTTGAGGACACCTACCCCCCAAATTAGCCATATTCTTTCTCAGCTGAGAGCTGGAGACTTACTCGATCTGCTACTAAACATATCCCTGCCAAAAATTACAAATACAAGTGTCGTCAAAAAGGAAAATGTCTGGTGGAAAGTAGAAGCTAGGCCCGTAGGGCACATGGCAGCTGCCTGGCCCAGACCAGGTGAGCTGCAGGATACCAGGGAATGGGCTAAGCAGGCAGTCTGCCCCCTTCCCCCTCCGCCAACTGGAATTCCAGAGGGAGTGTTCAGCAAGCCTTACAACCAACCTAGAGGAATTGGCTGGCAGCAGCAGAGGGAGAACAGGGCCCAGAAGGTGTCATAATGGCTGTTACCTACCCAGTTCTTGCAGAATAGAAAGGGAAGAGTGAACTATACCTCCCAATATATAACCAAAATTGAAAGCCTGAAATCTAGACAAGCCAACACCCCATAAATAAAGAGGAGGAATCAGAGAAAGTGATCCTTCAACACGGTGAAGAGGCATTAGTGATTCACATCGGAATACAGGCAAAAGGAAACCCACATGCCAAGAGCACAAAGAAAGAACAATATGGGAAAAATACAGAATAATTCCACACTAAAGTCTAATGAACCTATGGAGAATTCCCACAAGAAGACCTCCCTGGAAGTAGCATAGGACACAGATCATAAAACAATCACAGATATATTCAAAGAAATCATGAAACTAAGGGGAGAGAATGAAAAACTCAGAAAAGACCTAGAGGGAAAGAAAGATAACCTTCTGAAAGAACTGAAAGGAGAAAATGACAAACGCTGGAAAGAACTAGAAGGAGAAAATGACAAATGCCAGAAGGAAGTGGAAACACTGAAAAGATCCCATGCTGAAATGAAAAAGGAAACCAATCAGCAAAGTGAGGGGCTACAAGAAAAGATTGAGAACTTCCAAAAGGAAGAGGAAATAGTAAAGAAAACACAATATGAATTAAAAAGGAATTCAAACACTCATCCAATCCACAGGAAAAAAAAGGAATCAAACATTCATCCAATCAAAAGGAAAGAATGGGGAAAAGCCTCAGAAGCAGAATGGAGGAAGCAGAAAAAAGAACATCAGATCTGGAAGATAACACAAAACAACTAAAAACCTCAAGTGAAGACTATGAAAAATTTAAAAACACACAAGGGGCTGGAGAGATGGCCTAGCGGTTGAGAGCACCGACTGCTCTTGCAGAGGACCTGGGTTCCATCCCCAGCACCCACATAGCGGCTAAGAACCGTCTGTAACTCCAATTCCAGGAGAACTCCAGTTCCAGGGGAATCCGAGACCTTCTTCTGACCTCCGCGGCATTGCACAACACGGGTGCACAGACCTACATGCAGACAGTACATTCATACACATAAAAAAAAAATAAAATAAAAAAAGATTTAAAAAAATAAATATAAATAAAAATACACAAGAATGTAACAAACAGGAAATGTGGGACACTATGAAAAGATCAAACCTCTGCATCATAGGGATAGAAGAAGAAGAATCCCAAGAGAATGGCATTGAACAGATCTTCAACAGAATAATAGATGAAAAGTTTCCTAAACTAAAAAAAGACAAACCCATACAAATACAAGAAGCACAAAGAACACCAAATAGATAGACAAGACCAGAAAAGAAACTCCCTTCACTATATCATAGTTAAAATGCTAGACACCCAAAACAAAGACAAAATTCTAAAAGCCACAAGAGAAAAACAACAAGTTACATATAAGGGAAAACATATTAGAATTACAACTGACTTCTCAGTGCAAACTCTGAAAGCAAGAAGAACGTGGACCAAAGTATTCCCAGTGCTAAACGACTACAAATACCAACCCAAGGTACTATACCCAGAAAAAATGTCGATTCTACTTGAAGGAAAGAGAAAAATCTTCCATGACATAAACAAGATGAAAGAATACATGTCCAGAAAACCAAACCTTCAGAGAATACTTGAAGGAATTCAAAGGGCAGAGGAGAGGAGCAGCAATCCCCAGGCACCTTGAAAGGGAAATTATTAAAAGCAAAACTGCAAAAGTAGAAACCTAGACCAAAAATGTAAATGGATGATAAGGGGAAAGGAAGCAACACACACCTCTCAATCATAATCTTATATATTAATGGACTGAACTCCCTAATCAAAAGGCATAGGACTAAACAAAAACAAACAAACAACAACAACAAAAAAAGCCGGGCGTGGTGGCACACGCCTTTAATCCTAGCACTCAGGAGGCAGAGGCAGGCGGATCTTTGTGAGTTAAAGGCCAGCCTGGTCTACAGAGTGAGTTCCAGGACAGCCTGAGGCTCCAGGGAGACCTTGTCTCAAAAAAGACAAAAAAAAAAGGGCATAGGACTGGGAGAATGGATTAGGAAACAGAATCCATCTATATGCTGTCTACAAGAAACCCATCTCACCCTCAAGGACAGGTGCCACGTGAAAGTGAAAGGATGGAAAAAATATTCCAAGCATATGGTACAAAAAGAACGCAGGATTACTATTTTAATATCAGACAAAATAGACTTCAAAGTAAAAGAAATCAGAAGAGACAAAGAGGTCCATTACATCCTCATTAAAAGGAAAATTATCCATGAAGACTTTACAATCATGAATATGATTGGTAACACTCTGGTGCACCTATCTTTATAAAAGCAACTCTACAGGACTTCAAGGCACAAATTAACCCCAGCACAATCATAGTAGGGGACTTCAATACCCCACTGAGCTCCTTGGACAGATCAACCTGACACAGAATAAAAAGAGAGACATCTGAACTGAACAATACGATATAGCAAATGGACCTCACAGACATCTACTGAATATTCCACCCAAGCACCAGAGAAAGGAGCAAGGTGCTCCCATCTCCCCTCTTCCTGTCAAACAAACCCTGAGAGACCCCTGAGGACCAGAGCCTCAACTGACCTTGAGAAAACAAAAACCTTGGTTAATCTGGGCTAACTGTGTGGCCTTAAGCATCCAAAAGGAAAGTACAACCAGATCTAAATAATCAGTTAGACTAGAGAAACTCTACTGTAGACATAGAACTTGAGATCTTAGTAAAAAGAGAAAAAGAAAAAAGAGAGAGTACTTTTGTTGGGCCTCTCTTCAATTCTTACTGGCAAATGCATCAACTCTGTGGGTGCCACCACTTTTGGCACTCCTCAAAGACATGAGATACAGCATTATAATCTTCCAATATGGACTGAGGATTCATGTCTCTCCAAGAATCCTCCAAACCTTCAATCCAGATGGGGACTACTGAGATACCTCGCTTGTGGACTAAACAGCTAAGGGGATGTCAGCCTCGTCAGAATATAGAGTGCCATTATTGGACTACCTCAGCTATATCATGGAGGCCAGTGCAGTGGGATCGAGACAGGATGTGCACTTACTGGACTTCATTTGGGGGACCATGGGAGGGAAGACCCCAATGCGGAGTAAAAGTGCAGGATTGATAGTTGTTTGGGATTGCCAAGGGGGAACTTTCAAGCACTTCCTTAAGGAAAACATGACATCTTTTTAGGAAAAAAATTCCTCCAATTCAAGTGATATGTGTATATATACTGTAGCAATACATGTTGGAGAGAACAACAATAAAAGAACTGGAAAAAAAGTGTGGAAAGACTCAGAAAAAGATACAGGACATGCATGGCAGAGTGCAGGGACTCAGGTGGGGTGGGGGGCATGGACAGGGAAGTGATTCTAGATTTGATTGAGAAATGATGTATGACATATGGAAAAAGTTTAATAACAATAAAAAAGAAAGATGACATAATGAACTTTGCATGGATAGAACTAGAAGTCATTATTTTAAATGAACACAGTCCCAGAAAAACAAATGACATATAGTGTCCCTCATTTGTGGATCTTAGCACCAATTCTCTATTGTAAGGCAAACAAATAATTCTTTTTTTCTTTCGTTTTTGTAAATATAATACCTGGTGTTAATTATCAACTTGCTATGTAATGTAGGAATGTAAAGTAATATTTACCTGCATACAACTCTACTTTCAAAATGTGAATCCCTAAACATGTTTTGGAGTCAACTTATAGCTTATTTTCAATGGCATAATCTTGGTATATGTGTGCTGTGTACAGGTGCATATTTTGGAGGGATACAAATTGGAAGGAACAACAACAACAACAGCAAAAGAGTGTATCAAAGAACTGACTGAAACAGTAAAATTCTGCCCAAGACAGTAAACTTCTGCATTGAAAAATTTTCAAAACACTGAGAAAAAGTTGAAAGACATGTATGGCAGAATGCATGAACTCTGGTATTGTGGGGGGTAGGAAAGAGGAAATGTGTCTAAACTTGATTAAGAAATGTTGTGCAAAATATATAAAATTTAAATAAAAATTGGTTTTGAAAAAAAAAAGGAGTCCTTGGCTTGTTGGGCCATGATGTTTAGATTTACAGAGACAAAAAGATGATAGATACTGACTACATTTCATATTTATCTCCATTTCTAAGGAAGTACCAAGCACCTATTTACATAAGGTTCATGGAAGGATGGTTACACAAAACACAACCTCCATGGAGAGGCTAGAAACATCCAGGTGTCAGATTTGGGACTGGCACAACACTTAACTATAGAGGATTGAATTCCCACAAAAATTAACACCTGTGTTATTTTAGTTTTGTTTTGTTTTTTGAGGTAGGGTGTCTCCTTTTTAGGCCAAGACGGAATTTGCTATGTAGAATAGGCTGGCCCCACTCTCACAGAGATCCTTTACCTCTTGGGTGCTGGGATAAACAGTGTGCACCACCATGCCAGGGTTAACAGTTGAATTCTATTTGTATTTTTGAGATGGTCTCCCTTTAGTTCCAGCTGGACTGCAGCTCACTCTATAGACCAGGCAGGCCTTGAACTCACAGAGATCCACCTGCCTCTGCCTCTCGAGTATTGGAATTAAAGGCATACACCACCATGCCTGTGGTGGTTTGAATGGGTGTCCCCCATAGGCTTCAAGTATTCAGACATTTGTCTCCAGTTGGTGGCACTGTTCTTGGAGGTCTTAGAAGGTGTGGCCATGCTAGAGGAAGTATGTTATTGGGGGCAGGCTTAGTGAGTTTAACAAGCAATGTGGTCTCCAGTTGATCTCTCTCTGCTTCCTGGGCTCATTGCGAGATGTGACCCTTGGCTTGCTGCTCCCGCCCCGGCCGCCATGCCTCCCACCACAATGGACTCTGATTCCCTGGAACTGTCAATTATAAGCTCAAATAAACTCTTCCTTTTTTATTTATTTATTTATTTTTTTTTTGAGACCAGCTTGATGAACCTAGCAATGAAGGCCAGGCATCCATCTGGATGCTGAGCGGAACCCCAAAGCATGGACTCCAGGAGTATCCATACCACCATATCTGCAATTTCTCTAGAGATGGAAACACCACGATCCACTTGCCCAGTTAATGTCCACAGAACTGCTGCAGGGGCCAGCGTATCTGGAGCATCCCATGCAAGTTGGTCTTGGCACAAGTCTAGCAGAAGAATGAGTCTGCAAGATAGAAACTCAGAGACTGGCAGGGTCAAAGAATGGCTCCAAAAGTCAAAACAGAGCCTCAGAGTAAACCTGCAGTCAGAGAGGAGCAGAAGTGCGGAAGAATTCCAAAGAAGGCAACAGGAAAAGCAGGTGGCGTACACGGCAACAGGCCAAGTAAAGGAAGTTGGAGAGCTTCTAAGTGAATTCAGCTGGTGCTACCAGAGCTTTCAGAAAATACACCGTGACAGGCTGGAGTAACCTAAGTGAGTCCAGCTAGAGCCACCAAAGCTGGTGGGGGGAGGGGAGCTGCCATCCGCAGACAGCAAAGTTGAACTGTCACTGCCCAATGTAAGGGCCCAAGAAGTTGGGCCAAAACCCCTGAGGCCACACTCCCAACTCTTCATCTATACAAGGCTCCATAAGCTGTACCTCTGCCCAGGAAACCCTGCACATATCCCAGCAGAACTGGTCATCAGCTATTCTAAGGAATAGTGAGTGAGCTGGATCAGGCTGACCCAGAAAGGATCCAGAAACCTAGAGGAGCATCCTGGAGCCTCAAGGAGGTAGATGTGGCTTAAACGAGGACTTGGCATAAAGGATCCAGGAGAGCCAAAGTAGGGGCAGTCACAAAATGCACTGGAATAATGGTCTCTTTAATGAGGCGGAGGTCCTGAACTAGGTGATAGACTCCAAAGGGCTCACAAACTGGAATACAGAGCCCCTGGGATAAGAGGCAGATAGTTCATCGCGGAGAGATGGCCTAGTGGTTAAGAGCGCCCACTGCTCTTACAGAGGACCCGGGTTCGATCCCCAGCACCCACATGGCGGCTGAGAACTGTCTGTAACTCCAATTCCAGGAGAACTCAAATGGAGTATGAAGAGGGTAACTCCAATTCCAGGAGAATTGTGAGATTCTGACCTCCACGGCATTGCACGACACGGGTGCACAAACCTACATGCAGACCGTACATTTAAATAAATAAATAAATAAATAAATAAATAAATAAATAAATAAAATATAAAAAAAATAAACTCTTCCTTTTATAAGTTCTTTTGGTCATGGTGTTTTATCACAGCAACAGAAAAGTGACTAATACAGTTATTTGGTACCAGAGAGTGGGCTGTTGACTGTGAAGAACCTGACCATGTGGATGTTTGGAGAAATGTGGAAGACTTTGGAACTTTGGGCTAGAAAAGCTGTTGACTACTGTAAGCAGAGCTTAATGGGCCATTCTAGTAGAAGCCTGGAAGAAAGCATGGCTGCAAAAAAATGTAGTTCCAGAGGAAAATAAAGACCTAGGCAGCAATTGGGATATTTTGATAAAGAGTCTGGCAGCAGTTTGCCCGCAGCCCAAATGCTTGCCTGATGCTAAGTTGAAAAGCAATGGACTAATGTCTTTGGTGGAGGATATTTCAAGACAGCCTAATGTAGAAATGGTGGCGTGGCTTTTAATGGTGAATATTATACAGATCTACAGTGATAAAGAGCAAATGGGGCAGAAGGAAATACAGAATGTACAGTATGGATCTGAAAAGTGCACTAAGAACATTAAAGGTGTGGCCAAGGCATGTGAAGGAGAGGTTCCCTTTCATAAGGAGACTAAAGTGATTAAGGAGAGGCCTAGCGATTTATAAGTAAACAATGGGAAAGGTGAGATTAAAGTGATTATAGAGAGGCCTCGATATTTACAAGTAAACAACAGAATCAGTACCTTCAGGGCAAGACCACACCCAGGTGGATTGTAGACCTCAACGTGAAACCCCAAACTCTGAAGGCGATAGAAGACAAAGTTGGCAGCAGACTATAAGACATAGGCTTAGGAAAAGACTTCCAAAATCAGACAGCAGCTGTGCATGAATTAAGGTCAACAATTGACAAATGGGACCTCATTAAACTCAAAAGCTTCTGTACATCAAAAGAAACAATCAAGGAAGTGAACGGAAATCCCACAGAGTGGGAGAAAACCTTCACCACAGAAACATCTGACAAAGCATTGATTTCCAGAATATATAAAATACTCAAAAAACAAAGAAGTAAGAAAACAAATGGTCAATACATGGAGCAAAGAGCTGAACAGAGACTTCACAAGTGAGGAATTAGAGATGGCTGAGAAACATCTCAAGAAGATTCAACATCATTAATCATTAAGGAAATGCAAATCAAAACTACTCTAAGATATCATCTTACTCCAATAATACTGGCTAGGATCAAGAAAACAAATGATACCAAGTGCTTGAGAGGTTGTGGAGAAAGAGGAACACTCATCCACTGCTGGTGGGAATGTAAACTTGCACAGCCACTATGGAAAGCAGTGTGGAGAACCCTTGGAAAACTTGCTACCTGACCCAGCCATACCACTCCTGGGCATGTACCCACAAGACTCATCTTACCTCAGAGATACATGCACAGCCATGTTCATTGCAGCCCTCTTCACAATAGCAAGGAGCTGGAACCAACCCAAGTGCCCCTCAACTGAAGAATGGATAGAGAAAATGTGGTACATCTACACAATGGGGTTCTATGCAGTGGTAAAGAAAGATGACGTTGCCAGGCGTGGTGGTGCACACCTTTAATCCTAGCACTTGGGAGGCAGAGGCAGATGGATCTTTGTGAGTTCAAGGCCAGCCTTGTCTACAGAGTGAGTCCAGGACAGCTGGGGCTACAGGGAGAACCTGCTCAAAAAGACAAAAAGAAAAAAAAAAAAAAAAGAAAAGAAAGATGACATCATGAGTTTTGCACGTAAATGGCTGGAGCTAGAAGATATCATGCTGAGTGAAGTAACACAGTCTCAGAAAAACAAATGACGAATTGTATCCCTCATCTGTGGATGCTAACACCAATTACCTAACTGCATGGCAAACTGAGCAAGGTCAATGTGATTTGAAAACAACTGTGCTCTTATATTGTAAATCCCTTAAAATATAAATAATAAAAAATAAAATAAGAAACCAAAAAAAACAAATTAAACAGTTTCTAAAAGGTATTTGGCATGTGAGATTTTAAAATCTATATTGATGCTATAAACATTGTTTTTTAAGACAGAGGCTCCCTTTAGCCACAGCTGGCTTACAACTTTTTATTTAGAGCAGACTGCCTTGATCACACAGAGGGTCCTCTTGCCTCTGCCTCCTGAGTGCTAGGATTAAAGGCGTGCACCCACATACCCAGCTCTATAAAATATTTTTATTTTAATTCTTGAGAAATTCATACATGAGTACTGTCTTTAGAGTCTCTCCATCCTTTCCAGTCCCCTACAACTTCTCCCATGTTCCTTCTAGTCATTCCCAATTACTTGTCCTCTTCTTTGATTATTACTGTTACATATGTTACATATATTACTGCAATAATATGTAATATATTACATAATATATGTGTATATATTACATAATATATTACATAATATATGTAATATATTACATATCATATAATATATGTAATATATTACATATATTACTGTTACATACATTTAAAACATCCACCTATAGTGCACTGAGTCCATTTAGTGGTGCTCTTGTGTACCTATATTTAGGGATGCCCACTTAGGATTAAATAACCTCTCGGGTAGCAAGTCCCTTAGAGAAAACTGATTCTTCCTCCCTCAACATCCACTGATTGTCTGTAGCTCTTCATTTTGAGGTAAGACTCCTTGCAATTTCCTCAATATACATTGGAAGTCAACTGATTTTTGTCACTATGCAAATCTCTTTAGACTACTATACTGTGGAGATTTCACTGGTACAGTTTCCCTGGCATGTCTAGAATGCATTGACTAGCTGCAGGTATCTTATCCCTCTGGTTCTTGTCCCTTCTGTCCCCTCTTCCAGATGTTCTCTGAGCCTTAAGTGTAAAGGTTGCATTGTAGATATATCACTTAGGGTTGGGCACATCACAGTCACTTATTCTGTGCATCATTTGGCCAGTTCTGGAACTTTGTAATAATCTCCTTCTGTTACAAAAAGAAACTTTTTTGATGAGTGGTGAGAGGTACACTTATCTCTAAATATAAGGATACATATTTAGAATATTGTGAGAAATTGCATGGTCTAGGAAAGTAACAGAAGTAGGTTTTTCTCTAGGATCTATGACCTCTCCAGCCATGTATATTTGGCTGTTTACTGATAGTAACACATATGAATTTCTTCATATTTAGGGGGCCTTACATCCAATTAGATAGTTGTTGATCACCCCCAAGATAAAAATGCCACTACTGTACCAGTAGAAATTATTTGCTAGGCTTGTCATTGTCGTGGTTCATAGGATTTACAGTTGGGCAGGATGATTCATTGGTTTTCTCTGTTGGAAATTTGCATAGTATCTTTTGTTACTATGTGAGCTAGTCATCAAGGAAGAGGCTTCCAGGTCAGTTCCAGCTCCATTGCTCCAAGTCCTGTGTCCAAAGTATGTTATGTCTTCAGCAATAGGGCCTTACCTTCAAGCTCTGGGAGGTAATCAGGGCTGTGACAGTAGCCTGTATTATTCTGGGAATCTCTTGGACTATCGTGCCCAACAACTCCAAGGGAAGTTTCCTCTGCCTGACACTGATATTTTTATTACATAGCTTCCATCTATAAATATGAATTTACATTTATATAATATGTGTATTTTCACTAGGCTTATTAAATACTACATCTCCCTTTGCAATTTCCTTTTCTCTCTTCTTTTTTGTCTTTTTTTAAAATTTTTTTTTTATTAATTTTATTTCTGTATGTGTACGAATGTACTGTCTGCATGCAAGTTTGTGCACCCGTGTCGTGCAACGCCGCGGAGGTCAGAAGAGGGTCTCGGATTCCCCTGGAGCTGGAGCTCTCCTGGAATTGGAGCTTCAGACGGTTCTCAGCCGCCATGTGGGCGCTGGGGATCGAACCCGGGTCTTCTGCAAGAGCAGTCGGCGCTCTCAACCGCTAGGCCATCTCCCCAGCCCTTCTTTTTTGTCTTTTTAAAGATAGGGTCTCCCTGTAGCCCTGGCTGGCCTGGAACTTGCTGTGTAGACTAGTCTGGCCTTGAACTTACAGAGATCTTCTCTCCACTGCCTCCCAAGTGCTGGAATTATAGGAGTGTGCCTTCCTTTGGGTTTCCACACCACATAAGCATTATTTATCTTTTTCCTCTTTTCCCCCTATATATATTTTTAATTTTATTTATTTATTTATTTATGTGTATGAATGTACTGTCTGCATGTAGGTTTGTGTATCCGTGTCATGTAATACCACGGAGGTCAGAAGAGGGTGTTGAATTCCCCTGGAACTGGAGTTCTCCTGGAATTGGAGTTACGGACTGTTCTCAGCCACCATGTGGGTGCTAGGGATCGAACCTGGGTCATCTGCAAGAGCAGTCGGTGCTCTTAACTGCTAGTCCATCTCTCCAGCCCTCCCCCTATATATTTTTAAAAATATATCTCCTGAAAAGATCTGAGTTCTGTTCAGGATCAGAGATTGTTACTTAATAAAATAAACAAATATGCATCCCTGGGTAGGCCCAGCTTTTTCCTACCTGCTGCCACTGGTGGATCGAGGTTTTTTTTTTTTTTTTTTTCCCAGACACTTCTCTGAATGCTTATTCTTATTCTCCTTAGAATGCCCAACTATATCTTTGTCAGGAGTTGGTGGGAGGCATCTGTGAGATCTGAATAAGAAACACCATCTGGGGTTCATTTCTTTGGCATAAAGATCTGTTTAGAGAAAATTTTTGGCTTTCAAATCCAACTTCTATGCTGCCCTCTTGTTGCTTCTGATAAGATTTAACATGAATGAGGATCCTTTTGCCCCTCTGGGTGTCTACTGGTTGCCCCACAGCCTGCTGGAGTATGCTTTAATTGCATAAGTTTGGCCTGCTGAGTGTCTCACTGATGACTGGCCTTCAGACATCCTTGGAAACAAATTGCCCTGGCCCTGCCTCCTGCCTAGACTTGAATGTGTTCCATGGAAAATTTCCAGTCAGCATACTTGAGCCCACTTCCTGATGGTTCAGAGATGGGTTATTTTCTATTTATCTAATACTTCTGGACTGAAAGGGCCGGGCACAATGACTTTTCATTTTCTGTATATTTTTCACAGAGGTGGAAGATTTTTTAAATCAATTTCTCTTTGCAAGCTTCCAGGGAAAGATAAAGGAACCATGTTGTTAAATCTACAATCTAGTTGTGATCAAACATCACATTGTTCCAATTTGCCTCACTCAAGCTTTTGGAAGCCTATAGGGGAGCTACAGTAGGGTTCATTGTTAGGTACCCCACCAGAGAACAGAGGTAGCCTAGCCCTTCCTTCATTATCTAAAACTTCCTTTCTCTACATGAAAGCAGTTTGTCAGACTAACAGTCATTTAGCAATTATGACCCCTTTGATTCCAAGCCTTTTGTTTGAGGAAGGTTTTGAACACTAAAAAGTAAATGTTGAGAATTTCTGGCTTAGTTTGGATGTCTAAGGAGCTTAGACGTTGTCACTCCTATTCCTGCAACAAGTTAAATTTTCTGAGAGGTGTAACAAGGAGACGCCAGAGTTCAGTCAGCAATATCTCACAATATCAGGGACCCTAGTGACTAGGAAACTCACTAGGTATTCATAAAAAAAATAAAAAAACAAGAACATACACATTAAGGAGAGATAGAAAGTAATAATTCTGAAATATACTCAGCATGGTCTCCACACCAAAACACTACACTTCATTGCAAAACACATCGACAGACCTGAATTTAGCTTAACTGGAAGAACAATTGCCTGACTCCAACTCTTTGGCTTCTGTCTCATCTAAGGAACAATGAGAGGGGAAGAAGTAAAAAAAAACTTGCGCAATTTGGGGCTGGAGAGATGGCCTAGCGGTTAAGAGCTCTGATTGCTCTTGCAGAGGAACTGGGTTCGATCCCCAACACCCACATGGCAGCTGAGAACCATCTTTAACACCAGTTCCAGGGGAATCCGACACCCTCTTCTGACCTCCAAGGCATTTCACGACACGGGTACACAAACCTGCATGCAGACAGTACATTCATACACATATAAATAAATAAATAATATTATAAAAAATAAATTTGTGCAATTCACGCACCACTGAAAGCCAAGATGGTCTTGATTGTAGAATGATACATCTTACTTATCTTAGCTTCATTTTGAAAAACCTTCTGTAATTCATACACAGGAAAGGAGAGGAGCAAGTGCCTTGCAATGGAGAAACTAAACACTACCTCAGCCAATGATCAAGGTCAATCTCAAAAAGGGAGGACTCCTGGTGACAGTGGGCATGTTGGGCCTTACAGGCTCTCCAAAAGCATGGCCTGTTGGAAATCTCTAAGCCTGGCTCATGTTTGGTGACCTGTTTTTTCACCAGTCACTTCCTCATGAGAGTGATGCAGCAAGATCTACTTGAAAGCGCCCCTGCCCGGACACCACTTACATGGATATATTTCATTGGCCCAAAGCCAGCACCCCACTCTATACATCACTGTCCCCACCCCTATGTCCAGGGAATGTATATAAGGCTCCACCCTGCTACAATAAAGTGAGATCTTGCTCAACTTGACTCCCCACTGTGTCTGATTGTCTCTTGGAACTGGGAGGCTGGGAAAGGGTGAGCTGCACACTTGTCCTTCCTCGACCCAACCAGTCTGGGACCTGTTAAGACCCCCACCCCCACACCCTGGCACCCAACATGAGGTGAAGGAGAGGACTCCCATGCCGATCGAGGCCAATCAGAGGCCCAGGACAGGTGAGACCCCCAATATGGGTAATGCAACATCAGCTAAGAAAGAACCAGCCCTAAAGGCTCTACGCCTCAGGTTGCAGTCTCGAGGACTTGAACTAACTGAGTCTAATGCCCTTCATACTTGGGAGACCATCGTCTCCCTGGCCCCCTGGATTATTGGGGCCAACCTCTTCTCCTGGAAGACTTGGGCTAAGGTGGAAAAACTGGCAAGAGAGAGAGAGAGGCATTTTGGAATTGATCCCCCCTTGGGTTTTTACCCTACTATTACAGCTTTGAAAGCTTCTTTCCACCCTGGGTCTCTCGCCCCCCCACACACGTGGCATAGTGTGGGGGAGGCGACAGACTCTGAGGTGGAGAGAGAAAAGGGATGGGATAAATTCATTGAAAGGAGAAAGGCTTTGGAGGATTCGGATGCATGGAGACCACCCTCTTGCAAGCAGGCCGAGGGACTAAGCTCAAGGGACCCTATACAGCCCTTAGAGCAGAGCTCCAAGCCATGACACAAAGGACAGAACTCCAGACCGAGGTACCTTATGTTATGCCGAGCCTGGAGGCCCCGCCCCAACCTAATGAGCCTCCATTTTATGCCTTCCTGGTGAACCTCGCACCCAGGGGGAACCCACCCTTAGATTGGTACCCCTGGGAGGCTAAGGATCTTAAGCAACTCAGAAAAGCAGTGGCTGAGGTTGGCCCCAATTCGCCCTGGGCCATGACCTTGCTCCAAGATATTGCCGACCACCACTGCATCACCAAGGATTGGCTAGACTTGGTGAAAGCGGTCCTCCCCAGCCAGATAGATATTCATTAAATGGTCAGCCCTGTTGTGGGAGAAATGTCGTTTGTGGGGGGAGGCGAATGCTCGGTTAATCCCCCCCCCCCCCCCGTCCCTATCACCTTTGGGATGCTGACCAGCACAGGAGATGAGTATGCCATGGGGGCCCAACAGGCAGCTTTGCCAGACCCCTACAGGGACCAGGTGCGGCAATGCGGCTTGAATGCATGGAACAAACTCAACACGGGCCCCTCTGAGAGCCCCTTGGTGGGAATGAGACAAAAGGCTTGCGAAACACTCCCTGAATTTGTCGACCAGGTACAGCAAAGCCTTCAATGTAAGCTACCCCCAGGGGACCTCCTAGACCAACTTATTATGATGACAGTCTGGGAGGGAATGAATGGCGATCACCGCCTAGCCTGTGCAGGCATGAGGGACCAGACAATGAGTTTAGGAACTCAAAGCCACAAGGCACAAGCCTTAATGCAGGCCATACAGGCTCAGACATCGGTCTTAACAGCTGCAATCACTCAAGCCTTAGGTACAACCAAATTACCAGGGGAAAAAAACAAACAGGGGCAGCTCTGTTTCCATTGCAGCCAACAAGAGGGGCACTTTAAGCGTGATTGCCCCCAGGGGAATCCAGGGGATAAGGTCTTGGGAGGAGGCAAACCACCTCGCACCCCCTGTCCCCACTGTAGAAAGGGATTACATTGGAAAAGACTGCAAATCTAAGTTTGATATTGAAGGCAAACCTTTAAACTAGACCAGGGGCAGCCTCTAGCCCCGTCAAACCAAAGAGGCTCGTTCTTATGCAAATGCAACAGGCTGCGTGAATAGGCACGGAGTTGGGGAGGGGAATTCCTGGACTGAGGAGACCTCTACCCTCATGAAGTGGGTGAGCTCAGATGGGGACCAAGGGAAAATTAGGCTGTTGGTAGCCCAAGGCCTCACAGCTAATCTATTAGGCCAGGATTTGTTGGGACAGATGGATGCAGTATTAACTACTGATCATAAACTAGTCTTTGAAGATCCCCTAATCCACCCCCCTCATGACCACACCCAAAAGCAAGGACAAATCAAAATTTACCCCCAATAATAGGGGCCACTGCTCCCTGGGTTCCTCCCATACTATGGAAACAGGGAAAACCCATCTGGGTGGAGCAGTGGCCACTAACACAACAAAAGCTTGAGGCCCTACACCAGTTAATGGACGATTAAGACTCGAGCACATACACCCTACTATGAGTCCCTGGAATACACCTGTCATTGTCATTCGCAAAGCTTCAGGAGCATGGCGCATGCTCCAAGACTTGAGGAAGGTAAATCATAGAATGGAATTGGTTGGAACCCCTTTGCAAGGCATGCCCTGGATCCCTGCGATCCCCACGGATTTTTCCATAGCTATAATTGATCTTAAAGATTGCTTCTTTTCCATTCCCTTGCACCCTGAAGATTGTGCTAAATTTGCTTTCTCGGTGCTGTCTCTCAACTATTCCCAGCCAGATCACTGATATGAGTGGGTGGTGCTGCCACAGGACATGGCCAATAGCCTGACATTTTGCCAGCAATATCTTACTATCCTCCTGGCCCCCATGCTGTAGCAAGGGGACTCCTTAGTGTACCTCTACATGGATGACCTAATCATTGGCCACCAGGACCCTCATAAGCTGCCAGGGTTCCTGGCTACAATATCACATACATTGATTAAAGGAGGGTTCACGGTGGCACCTGAGAAAATCCAATGAGTTCCTCCCTTCAAGGTGCTGGGTACCCATCTCTCCCTCTCTCAAGTTAGTCCCGTAAAACCTAGTATAAAAATACCTGACCAGCTTACCCTAACATAATTCCAAAGCTTACTTGGTGAAATCAATTGGCTCCAACCCTGGGTAGCCATCCCCACAGAAACCTTAATGCCATTATTTACCCTATTAAGAGACAAGAGTCTTCAGAAGGAAATCTCCCTTACCCCAGAACACCAAAAAATTCTCAAGGCTTTTCAAAATGCTTTACATCACTGTTCTCTGAGAAGGTATTCTGCAGAATGCCTTCTGTCCCTTTGGGTCCTTACAGGACAGAACCTGGCCACAGCAGTTATCACCCAGGAGGGGGCCCCTTTAGAATGGATACATACATCCGTGGCTGGTACACCTTGAGTGTACTCCCAAACAGACCAGCTGGCAGATACTATCATAAGGGAGAGGAATGCTGCTTTTATGTAGACCATTTGGGGATCATTACAAAGAATATGGATGAGATTCAAAAGGGAATAGAAGATAGGCAGCTAAATTATGACCAGGGCTGGCTCAGCCAATGGTTTGACTGGTCGCCTTGGTTAACCACTCTTTTATTGGCCCTAGCTGGCCTGCTTATAATAATATTTCTTGCTTGCACTATTGGACCATGCCTTTTTAACAAGCTGATTTGGCTGATCCAAAACAAGACCCAGGAAATCCAACTTATGACACTGCGAGCCAGATATGGCCCTTGATAAGACCCCCTGCCCACTGCCTCACCCCAATGACGGGTTAGGGTCCTCAAGGAGAGGCCAACCTAAGATGGGGACAGTGTGGCAAAGAGAGAGGGGGAGGAGACACATGGCACCCAATGACGGGTAAGATCTGGCTACCCCTAGGCAACCTAAGACAGGGGTTGGGCCAAGAGCCACCTTAAACTCCTGATGATGGGTAAGCCTAGTAGGAGTGAGCACAGACAACCTAAGACAGGGGCCATGCTGACCAACCCCCCCATAAGGGGGAGTTGTTGGGCCTTACAGGATCTCCAAAAGCATGGCCTGTTGGAAATCTCTAAGCTTGGCTCAGGTTTGGTGACCTGTTTTTTCACCAGTCACTTCCACATGAGAGTGATGCAGCAAGATCTACTTGAAAGCGCCCCTGCCCGGACACCACTTACATGGATATATTTCATTGACCCAAAGCCAGCACCCCACTCTATACATCACTGTCCCCACCCCTATGTCCAGGGAATGTATATAAGGCTCCACCCTGCTACAATAAAGTGAGATCTTGCTCAACTTGATTCCCCGTGGCATCTGATTGTCTCTGGGAACTGGGAAGCTGGGAAAGGGTGAGCTGCACACCTGTCCTTCCTTGATCCAGCTGGTCCTGTGGGTCCAGGACTGGTTAAGACCCCAACCCCCACAGTAGGCATTTTTATATTGACAGACTGGGATGACACCTAATGGGAAATGCTTTCAGCAAGGAAGGAAGATGTGATAGATGTGGTGACTGCAGGCAGCACTAGATTCTGGCTGGGTTCTGGAGCCTAAAAGGAATATTAGATAGCCAGGCACAGTGGTGTTACTGTCTAGGAGATCTCAGATCATGTTCTTTTGCTTGGTGTGGTAGGCATAACCTGTAGTTCCAGCACTAGGGCAGTGGAGGAAGGAGGATTGAAAATTGAAGTGAGCTTTTGCTATCCTGCAGGACCGTGTCTCAAATTGAAAAAAAAAAAAAAAAAAGGAGACATTATGTAAAGATTAAGGCAATAGAAATAAACTCTGGCTTTTAGTGATACTAGTTTATAAACTAACAAATGAATAATTCTAAAGCAATATGTTAATCAGGTAAAATGGGATGGGTTTAAAGGAAGTTAAACTATTATTGATGTCTCGGTGTTTCTGTAAATCTAAAGCTATCTCAAAGGATAATTCTGTTTCAACAGAAAATCAAATGTTAACATATTTAAAACAACAGGAAAATTAATATGCTTAAATTTTTTACATATTTCTGAGATTGTAGTTATAAGGAGAGAAAGTATGTCAATTTGAAGAAAAACATTATTTCATAAAATAAACACAAAACAAAATGAAAACTATAGTCTGAAATCTTTCAAAATATTAAAATTTAGCTTAAAGTAAAAGACAAATGCTACTCTGCATTAAACTAAGTTGAAATGTTTCTCTTAAATCCCAAATTGTTATTTATTTCCAAATTTACTTGGAAACAAGATGGAGCACCCACCTATCTAATCTTGAGCCTTGCCTCCTTGTGGGTAACTAAAGTTCAGCCTGTAACTTCAAGGGTTCAGTACGATGGGGAAAGTGATTACAAACAGAAAATCACAGCAGTTGGCCCAGATGTGCAGCTGGAGTACAGGCCTAGGCTATGGGGACACAGAAAGGAGGGACAAGAAATTCAAAAGAGCCAGTCACCTAAAGCTGTGTTGTGCTGGGAATCTCTTCACTGCGGTACTCTCTAGCACAGGCCATAATGTAGGGGAGGCCCTGATGCCTGTGGGAGCACTGGAAAGGGCCATCTCTAGCTGGGTTGCAGGGCTACTGCCCTGTCAGTTTCTGGCTGCCACTCACAGGGAGCAACAGCGGATTTCTTGCCTCTCCACAGTATGAATGGATGAGCTTTCTCTAGCACTTCAGCTGTATTTGCTGCTATTTGTATATTTTAAATTTTTAATTTTTGCTTCCTTGAGCTCTACAAATGCTAAACCCACAGCTGCCTGCCAGTACTCTGAGATGATTGCTTCGGCTCACTGTCCCAGCTTTTTCTCTGGGGATGAGGGACATTTTCAATTTCATGTCATCTGTCTGCCTGGTGTGTCATCACAGTAAACACTGTCTCTTAACGTTCAGAAGTGATTTGCTCTCTGCTGGCTCCTGGGTTGCTTTCCACAAAGCTTCCTCACAGCTGCTGCTGTAGGTTCCCTACACGTGATCATTAAACCAGCTCCCCGCAAAAGCAAGGATAAGGCAGGCTTGGTGTACAGGCCTGCAATCCCAGATACTTAGGAGGCCTGGGCAGAAGGATTTTGGGTTTATGCTCTGCCTGAGCTATCTAGTGAGTTTATGACAAGCCTGAGCAACCTAGTAAGGCCTTTTTCAATATAAAAACAAAAACATAAAGTGGTATTAGAATGCATAGAATGTAGCTCAGTGGTAGAGTGCTTGCCTAGTGTGACTGAGGGGCTAACTTAAATCCCCAGTGGAAAACAAACAAACAAACAAAAAAAACAGGGGGATGGAGAGATGGCTCAGTGGTTATGAACATTGACTGCTCTTGCAGAGGTCCCAGGTTCAATTCCCAGGACCCAGATGGTGGCTAACAACTATCTGTAACTCTGGTTCCAAAGGATCTGATTCCCTCTTCTGACATCCAAGAGCATTTTATGACATGGGTGTGCTTTCACACACATAGGCAGCACACTCATGCACATAAAATAATAAAAGATTTTTTTAAAACAAGAAAGCAGGGGCTAAAAAGTTTGCTCAGTGGTTAAGAGCACCATCTGCTCTTGTAGAGGAGTTTCAGGGGAATCTGATGCCACTTTCTTATCTCCACAGGCATTGCGGGACAAGGGTTCACTTACACACATGTAGGCAATGTACCTACACACATAAAAAATAAAAATATGTTTTTAAAAAGAAGGCAAAAAGCCCCCAGAAATCCTACCTACTTATTTCTTCAAAATTTTGACTCAATATCCGTGACTTTGTTCCAGAAACAAACTTGGATGTCAATAAAGTAATGCTCTGTGCTAGAGCAGATAAAGTGCAAAAATTTTAGTGGCCAATAGAATAAGAGCTTATTTCTTACCACCTGTGGGACAGTTCAGCACCAGCACAGGGCAGGAAGCAGTTCAAGAGCCAGGCTCCTGTGTCTTGTGGTTCCACCTTGCTATAGGGACTCAGAACCCTTCACTTCCAGGGTGGGAGAGAGAGGGCATACTTACTGGGTCCAGAACATTAGCCTCCAAGTGACAGACCACATCTGTTCAAACTGCATCAGCAAAATCCAAAAGTCACAGGTGAATTCAGGGGATTTGAGGACCTGGCAGGGTGGGCTATGCAGTCCCTAGCTGAGCAGCACCTGCCAGCTGCTGGTCTATACTCTGGAGCTAGAAAATACATCCTCAGCAGATGGCAGCCACCTAAGCCATCCTGGTGGAAGCTCCTGAAACCTAACACAAATATGACATGTTCTATATGAGAGAATGCAATCTGTCAAACAGAAAGAAACAGTTTCTAACCGACTTCACACCAGCTGCATAAAAGAACCCAGAGAAAATGCATAAAAGCTACTCACTAGAATGTACAAAGATGGTGCTAAGAAACAAAAGGCCAGAGCCAAACGACTTTCTGCCACAGAAGAAGAAAGAAGGAAAGAAAGAAAGAAAGAAAGAGGAAAGACAAAGGAAGGAAGGAAGGAAGGAAGGAAGGAAGGAAGGAAGGAAGGAAGGAAGAAAAAATTAGGTATGTAGAGCTATTTTGTACTGCAAATCAACATATTCTAATGGTAAATCCCAGGTTTCAGGGATTATTTCTCTAGTGCATAATATTGACATCTCATCACCTAAGACCTTAAAGCACTGCAAAGTGCAAGGGTCTGCACATCCTCACTATGACTGATGAAAGAAGCAGTTGATTATTGTTCAAGGTGCTCTGTATTTTATTTTCTTTACTTTATTTTTTTTTTTTTTGTCATTCCTAGGAGACTGGTTGATCCATGGAGAACTGTGAAGGAGAGCATCCTGGAGTACTATCAAAGAGTCAGGAGAGGAAAAGAGTATCCCAGAAGAAGGCCCTGGTGGTATATTCTTAATCTGGGGGGAGAAGAGACAGCCTTCACTGCCTTCCAATTAAACAGAAAGCTTCAGAGGCTACACATGGCCAATGACTGCTGGGATTGGAGTGGCAGACACTTGGAGTGTTTGTAATATGCCTCCCTTTCCTCACACACAGTTGATTATCTCTACCATGAGCCTCCAGGCCCTCCAAATACTCCTTTCACACAGATATATTCATCTTTACTGTGCTGCTTAATTGTAGTATTTCCCTGCCTCCTGAAGCTTCCTGTTCTCCACACAGATCCATGGTAACCCTGCAGCCTCTTTCCGGAAGTCTCCTATGCCCACTTCAACCTCAAATAATCTTTTCCAATCTTTTGAAACCTGGCTAAACTAAGCCTAAATTATTCTCATTGTGAAAGAAATTGAGAAAAAGATGAATGGGGCTAAGAAATAAGTTGAGGGGCTGGAGAGATTGCTAAGCTGGTTAAGAGCACTGACTGCTTTTCCAGAGGACCTGGATTCAGTTCCCAGCACTCACATGGCAGTTAATAATCAACCATTACTCCAGTTCCATGAGATCCAATGCCCTCTTCTGGCATCATGGACATTGCACACACACGGCACATTTACATACATACATACAAAGCACTCATAGACAAAAATAATAAATAAATAAATAAATAAATAAATAAATTTTACATAGAAATAACCTGAGACAGCTTGTCCATTCTTGGTCCCTCATTGCCTATTCTGTGGATATTTCATGTACAAATCTTCCTTTTTCAGGCTGAGCATGGTAATCTCAGCTCTTAGGAGGCAGAAGCAGGTGGATCTCTGTGAGTTCAAGGCCAGCCTGGTCTATATGGCAAGTTTTAGGCCGGCTGAGGCAACAGGGAGACCTGTTTCAAAAAGAACAAAAAAAACCCTCTTTTTCTTTCCATGAAGATTGCTGAAGATTGCACACTCTAGACAAATAAGAACTCAGTAGACCTAACACCAACCAACCAAACAAAAAAAAAAAACCTAAGCAACCAAACTTTTAAAACTGGAAGTGTTCCACATGCTACCTCCAAGATGGATAACATGTCCTTAGGAAAAATCAAATGGGGGAGTGATCACCATGTGCAGTTTCTGTTTCTTGTGACTGGAGTTATTCAAACAGACATGAGATAATCCCTGGGAGAGTTCTGTTGAGGAGACCCATGGGACTGGGTGGATTTGGAGTTACAATGTTCCTTCTGACTCTGAGATTCTGAAACTGTCTCCCACCACTTCTCAAAGTGGCAGTCACTCGGCACCTTTCTGACCTTAGGAAAGGATGAAAGAAGTAATAAAGTATATAATACCTGCCCTCTGGTGACATGTGACTTGTAATTTATGGCACTTGCTATACAGGGTTCTCCACTTTTTAGTGAACATTAAATCACCATACATAGCTAACTTCTTGGAGGGTGTGGTGGCACATGACTTTAATCTTAGTACTGGGGAGGCAGAGCCAGGTAGTTCTCTGTGAGTTCAAGGCCAGTCTGGTCTACAAGTTCTAGGTCAGCTGAGACTACAGGGAGACCCTGTCTCAAAAAGACCAAAAGAAAAAAAGCTACATTCTTCTTACATTCTTACATTCTAATTTATGAGATATATTTGAAAAGAAGAAAAAAATCACTCCCGATGAAGGGAAGCTGGCTTAGAAACATAGCCACTGCAAATACTTTAAAAATACAGAAGTATGGATTTTTAATTTTTTTTGTTTTACCGTATGTGTGCATGCATGGTGTTATGCATGTGGACTTCAAAAGGCAGTGTTCTAGTTTGCTTTCTATTATTGTAATAAAAACCACTGGCCAAAAATAACTTGGAGAGGAAAGGGTTTATTTGGCTTATATATCTAGATCACAGTTCATCACTGAGGGAAGCCAAGGCAGGAGCACAGGGCAGGAACTTGGAGGAAGGAGCTGAAGCACAGACCGTAGAACAAAGGTGCTTACTGGCTTGCTTTCCTGGCCTGTGCCCAACCTGCTTTCTTTCTCCTGTTTTTCTTTTTTTGTTTTTGTTAATTTTTGTATCTTTGCTTTGTGACACAGAATCTTACTATGTAGCCCAAGCTGACCTGAAACTCACTATCTAGACCATCCCAGGCTGGCCCCAATCTTACAGGGACCCACCCACTTCTACCTCCTGAGAGCTATGATTAATGTTGTATACCACCACCATGCCTGCTTTCTTATGCAACCCAGGACCACCTACCCAGGGAGTAGTGACAATGGGATGAACCTTCCTACATCACTCAACAATCAAGAAAATGCCTCAAAGACAAGCCCACAGGTCAATCTGAGAGGTTTTCCCTGTGTGTCAGGTTGACAACCCAAGGCAACCATGATAGACAACTTGTAGGAATTGGTTCTCTCCTTCCACCATGTGAGTCCCAGTGATTGAACTCAGGTTGTCAGTCTTGGAAGCAAGATCCCTTGCTGGCTGAGGCAGCTAGGCAGTGCTAAAGTACAGATTTTATTCACTTTTGAGTTTCAGTGCTAAGTGAATACAAAAATCAGTTAAATATTATCAAAAGCCTCATAGAGTGCTGGAGAGGAGAACAACTAGAAAAGTGTTAGCCTTAAAGGTATGTGCATCTGGGGCTGGACAGATTGCTCAGTAGTTAAGAGCACTGACTCCTCTTGCAGAGGACCCAGGTTCAATTCCCAGTAACAACATGGTGGCTAACAACTGTCCATAATTCCAGTTCCAGGAAATCCAGTGCCCTCTTCTGACCTCTTCAGGCATTACAGGATACAGGTGCACTCACAGACATAAAAGAAAAATAATAAATAAAATATCTTTAAAAAACATGTAGATCTGTGTTCAGTCCCTTGGTGCACATAAAAAAAAATGTGTGCAGACATGGGCCTGTCATCCCAGGACTGGGGAGGTGGAGACAGGTGGGTCCCCTGGGTGGGCCCTGCTGCTGAACTCCAACCATTGAGAGGCCCTGTCTCAAAACACAAGGTAGATGGTGCCTGAGAATAGTAGCCAAGATGGTCATCGGTCCTTCATACAAATGCACCTGTACCCAAACATACACATGCACATACACACACACATATCTGCATACCCAACTTCATACATATACCTGCACACATAGACATGCACATACACATACATACACAAAGATGTACATACACAAACATACACACAAACACAAAGATATACACACCCACACATACAAACACACACACATACAAATCATGATCTCTTTGGTCCTCCTCTTTACCCTTCATTATTCCTTTGATAGACCCTAAAGCACAAAAATTATGTCTCTCTAGAGGGCATGGGAGAAGACATTTGGTTTTCTGTTGTTCTCACGGATTTGCTTACAGAAAGCAAATCATCATTCATCACTCAGTGTTTAAACATGCTGTATAACAGAGTTAACCACAGCCCCTAACTGCTCATCCATGCATAATGTGCTGCTTGACTTCTTTTTATAATGCTTTTATTGATGTTTTCTGTATTTCAGACATCATTTCTCAGTTCAGTTTAGACATATTCCCCTTTCCCTTCCCCCCACCCCTCCCCAGATTATGCAATCTGCCATAAATGTCCTGCAATGTTCACTACGTCTTTTTTTATGTTTAAGAATTCACATTTTCCTCCTTTAATTTTATATTACTCTAAAATTTGCACACATACTTTCCCCTCATATACAGTAATTACAGAGTCAGAAAGTGTGGATGGATTCTAGAGCCTGTTTAAGAGATTTACATTGTAACAACATAGTTGCTTCTGATAAACAGAAATATAACAATAATGTTGTTCAGCTTGCCTTTCATCTGGGGATTTGGTGTTAGCATCCACAAATGAGGGAGATCATTCACCATTTGTTTTTCTGGGACTGTGTTACTTCACTTAACATAATGGCTTCAAGTTCCATCCATTTAACCTGCAAAGTTCATGATGTCATCTTTCTTTACCACTGAGTAGTACTCCATTGCGTAGATGTACCACATTTTTGTCATCCACTCATCAGTTGAGGGGCATTTGGGTTGGTTCCAGCTCTTTGATACTGTGAAGAGAGCTGCAATAAACATGGATGTGCATGTATCTTTGTGGTAGGATGAGTATTGTGGGTATATACCCAGGAGTGGTGTGTTTAGGTAAGGTGGTAGGCTCATTTTGAGTTTTTTAAGGGTACTCCACACTGCTTTACATAATGGTTGTACAAGGTGACATTCCCACCAGCAGTGGATGAATGTTTCCCTTTCCCCACAACCTCTTCAGCATTTGGTATCTTTTGTGTTCTTGATCTTAGTCAGTCATATCAGAGTGAGATGATATCTGAGAGTGGTTTTAATTTGGGTTTCCTTAATAATTAATGATGTTGAACACTTTTTAAGATGTTTCTCAGCCATCTTTACTTCCTCACTGGTGAAGTCTCTATTCAGCTCTTTACTCCATCTTTTGAGTGAAAAGACATTTGGGATTTGAATCACAAAAGGGAAACCCACATGCCAGGAACACAACGAAGGGACAACATGAGAAAGGCATAATATATAAGGATAATCCTGCACCAGTCATTTGTTTTCTTCTTTGTTTTTAGAGTAGTCTATATATTCTTGATGTTAATGCTCTGTGAGATGAATCACTGGTGAAGATTTCACCACCTGCCCCAGAAGTCCTGGTTTGGGCTCCAGACAGGGGCACAGATTCAGTGAGGTGCTGGCAAGGCACTGCCTTGGCCCTTGGGGGGCTCACCACCCACCCCGGAAATCCCAGCTTGGGCTCCAAACAATGAATTCGTTCTTTCACATTCAATCAATGGCTGCCAATCCTTAGCCTCTGGTCAATGAATTTGGGTTGGAGACATGGCTTCAAAGTGAAAATTGGGCACAGGAACCCGGAAGTCGCTTTAGGCAGGTAGATTTTTGGGTAGATTATCTCTTGGGCTGCTGGAAAAGGGTCTCAACTCTGAACCCTTTTGTAGGGGGTGGCTGTCTGGGCAGAGCAACCCTTCGCCTTTGCAGCTGGTGACCAGCGGGTTGGGTTTGGTGGCTCTGTGGCTTTGTGCAAGCATGCTCCTGAGGCACAGGAACCCAGAAGTCACTCCGGGCAGGTAGATTTTTGGGTAGATTATCTCCTGGGCTGCTGGAAAAGGGTCTCAACTCTGAACCCTTTGGTAGGGGGTGGCTGTCTGGGCAGAGCCGCCCTTCACCTATGCAGCCAATGACCATCGGGTTGGGTTTGGTGCCTCTGTGGCTTTGTGTGGGCTGGCTCCTGAAGCACAAGAAACTGGAAGATACTCCTGGCAGGTACCAGGCACAGGCTAAGTCAGGCATATCCTTTCCCCCCCTGTCCCCCGCCAACTGGAATTGGTGAGAGAGTATCCAAGTGGACTTTTTTTGGAGAACATTCAGAACAGGAAGAGAAGAGTGCTTTGGCTGCCAATATCCAATACATAAACAAAATTGAAAGCCTGAAACCTAGACAAGTCAATACTCCATAAACAAGGAGGAGGAAAGAAAAAAAAAAGCATCAGGAGGCGAGCAAAACCATCTGCTAACATAGTGAAAAGACATTTGGGATTTGAATCACAAAAGGGAAACCCACATGCCAGGGACACAATGAAGGGACAACATGAGAAAGGCACAGGATAATCCTGCACCAGGCTTTACCAAACCTGTAGGAGATCGCTACAATGGGATCCCCCTGGAGGTGACACAAGGAACAGATCTTAGAGGAATAATTGCAGACCTATGCAGAGAAATTAAAGAGAATATCGAAGAATTCAGAGAACTAAAGAGAGAGAATGAAAACCTCAAAAAGGACCTAGAGGGATACAATGACAAACTGCAGAAAGAACTTAAGGAGCAGATTGACAAACTCCAGAAAGAACTAGAGGGAGAAAAAAATCTGAAAGGAAGTAGAAACACTGAAAAAGGAAGCCAACCAACAAAGTAAGGAGCACTAAGAAGAGATTGAGAAGCTCAAAAAGGAAATGGAAATACTAAAGAAAACACAGGATGAAAAGAAAAAGGAATTAGAACACTCATCCAATCAAGAATAAAGGAAAGGAAAAATTCTCAGAAGTAGAATGGAGGAACCAGAACAAAGAATATCAGATCTGGAAGATAACACAGAACAACTAAAAAGCTCAAATAAAGAATATGAAAATTTTTAAAATACACAAAAGTGGAACAACCATGAAATATGGGACACTATGAAAAGATCAAACCTCTGCATCATAGGAATAGAGGAAGAAGAAGAATCTCAAGAGAATAGTATTGATCAGATCTTCAACAGAATAATAGATGAAAATTTCCCCAAACTAAAAATAGACAAACCCATACAAATACAAGGACTCTAAAAAAATAAGATCAGAAAAGAAACTCCCCACGCCATATCATAGTTAAAATGCTAGACGCCCAAAACAAAGACAAAATTCTGAAGGCTACAAAAGAAAAACAAGTCATATACAAAGGGAAACCCATTAGAATTACAACTGACTTCTCGGCGCAAACTATGAAAGCAAGAAGAACATGGAGCAAAGCATTCCCAGTGTTAAAGGACTGTGGATGCCAACCCAGAATACTTTACCCAGTAAAAATGTCAATTATAGTTGAAGGAGAGAGAAAAATCTTCCATGACATAAACGACTTCAATGCAAAAGGAATCAAAAGAGAAAAAAAGGGCCATTACATTTTTATTAAAGGAACAATTGACGATGAAGATCTCACAATCGTGAATATATACCCACCGAATGCCAGTGCACCAAACTTTATAAAGACAATTCTTCAGGTTCACAAGGCACAGATTAACCCCAGCACACTAATAATAGGGGACTTTAATACCACATTAAGTCCTTTAGACAGATCAACAGGATAAAGGATAAACAGAGAGACATCTGAACTAAATGATACAATACACCAAATGGACCTCACAGATATCTATTGAATATTTCACCCAAACAACTGAGAATACATTTTCTACTCAGCACCTCATGGAACATTCTCCAAAATAGACCATATACTGGGACACAGGAAAAAACTCAACAAATACAAAAAGATTGAAATAATCTCATGCATTCTATCAGACCACAGTGCAATAAAACTCAATATCAACACCAGGATAAACCCTACATCCTACAAGAACACATGGAGACTAAACAACACTCTCCTGAATAGTGAATGCGTCAAGGAATAAATAAAGAAAGAAATAAAAACATTCCTGTAACTGAATGACAATGATAATACAACAGAACAAAACCTATGGGACACTTTAAAAGCAGTCCTAAGAGGGAAGTTTATAGCTCTAAGTGCCTACATTAAAAAAAAAAAAACAACCAAAAAGAAACAGAAAGAGCACAAGCGAATGATCCAACATTGCAGCTAAAAATACTTGAAAGACAACAAAAAATGAACCCTAAAGACAGCAGACAAGAAGAAATAACAAAAATCAGAGCAGAGATCAATGAAATAGAAACAAAGGAAACCATACAAAAAAAAATCAATGAATCCAAAAGTTGGTTCTTTGAGAGAATAAACAAGATAGACAGACCTCTAGCCCAGTTAACCAAAAGAAAGAAGGAACAACTCCAAATCAATAGAATCTGTGATGAAAGGGGAAATGTCACAACAGACAATGAAAAGATCCAGACAATCATACGGGAATACTTCAAAAACCTATACTCTACTAAGTTTGAAAACCTAGAAGAAATGGATGAATATCTTAAATCCTGAGAATCACCAAAGCTCAACCTAGAAGAGATTGACAGCCTAAATAGACCAATAATACATGAAGAAATTGAAGATGTAATAAGTAGCCTCCCAACCAAAAAATGCCCAGGCCCAGATGGTTTCACGGCAGAATTCTATAAAATATTTCAAAGAGACTTACAACCATTACCTCTCAAGTTGTTTAGAAGGATACAAACAGAGAGCATTCTCCCAGATTCCTTCTATGAAGCAAGCATCACGCTATTACCAAAAAAAAGGCAAATGCCGGGAGCCAAAGCTGTCAGGCATACATGCTTACAGAAAATTACAAACTTGTTTATCTCAGGATTTTACGAGCCAGCTTACATACCTCAGGAGTTTATGAGTGCACCTTGTTTATCTCAGAAATTTACTGCCACACCAACCCCAGACAGAATTAGTAAAATAGAAATCTTAGTTATAGTTATACATGTTAAAATGCAATACTTGGTCAGAGGCACGTGGCGGGCTTCTCCTTTAAGAAAAACAGAACTAATTAAGAAGCTCTCCCAGGCCATGGCTTGAATTACAGCCTGAAGATAACAAGCGGCCTTGGGAGGATGGAAAGATCAGGCACCAGGAAGGATGAGAAAAAAACAAATTGAAACTTCAAAGGGAAACAATATCTCACATCTCACAAACTATCCATAGTTTGTGGGTATATGACCATCGTTTGTTGCTTATCTTCCCTGTCAAGACAGCGTGAGCAATAGACCATGTGTATCTGCTTCTGATTGATGTGTAAATTTAATTGCCTTGCAGTCCTTGGAAACCCAGGTGCGAATTCCTTTAGCAATGGGTCTTTTGTTCCTGGGAGATGTGCTAATCCTTATCTGCTTTCCCTGCTCTGTGATATAAAAACTTTAAATTACTCTCAGTAAAGCACACTAGATTCAAGACCACTCTGGTGTCATGTCTGTCTAATTTTTGCCTAACCTGTGCCCTCCTATCCAAAACCCCGATTCCCACAGGCAGAGGGAACCCTCCGGCTGGGACGGTCTGTAGCATGTGGTGCCCGAACAGGGACCCTTGGATAGGTAATCTTTTTTTCTTTCTCTCTCTTTTTTCCCAGGTAACAGGTAGGCTCTTGCCAGGGTCCCGTGGTCCCGCCGGTAAAGGTTGACCAGTTAAGAGCGAGTAAGCAGGGAAGCATGGGGCATAATGAATCAAAGCAAGAGTGAATATTTCTTTCAGTATTTAAGCCATAGAATGTTACCACCATCTGAAGGAACAGAAATATTATTAACTGGCATGGGAAAATGCCAATACGCTCTGTCAGGATCTTATAAGACCTATTAAGAAAATAGGAACAATACAGGACTTTGTAAAAGCCTGTGTAGATGCCTCACCAGCAATACTGTAAGGAAAAGTACTACGCTAAAGCCGTGAGAGGTCGGACGTATAGCGCCTATGTAAAAAAGACATATGGAGGAGGAAGAGGGTCCTCCGTTTCCACATGCTTTAAATGTGGAAAAACAGAACATATACAAAGAGCCTCCTCGGAAAGGAAGGAACTATACAGACATTAGACAAATGATTTATTTTTAAGGGATCTTAAGGAGTCACTCAGGATGCGAAGAATTAAAGTTAAGAAAAAGAACCTTAAGAAATTCTTTGCCTTCGGGGGCTGGAGCGATGGCCTAGCGGTTAAGAGCGCCGACCGCTCTTGCAGAGGACCCGGGTTCGATCCCCAGCACCCACATGGCGGCCGAGAGCCGTCTGAAACTCCAGTTCCAAGAGAACTCCAGTTCCAGGGGAATCCGAGACCCTCTTCTGAACTCCGCGGCATTGCACGACACGGGTGCACAAACCTGCATGCAGACAGTACATTGATACACATACCGAAATAAATAAAAAAAAAATCACAACAGGAGAATTAAGTCCTCTGTTCCAAATATTACATGGGGACACAAACCCTAGATCAAAAAGAAACATGACTCCAGAGGCAATAAAAGCTTTAGCTCTGATAGAAACTCAATTGAATATGGCAAAAGTAAAACAAATATCATATAACGATGAATGGGATTTGATTATCTTTAAAACACCTTATACTCCTACAGGATGTTTGTGGCAATCAGGAATTTTGGAGTGGATTCATGTACCTCATGTACAATAAAAAATGTTAGCATCTTATCCATATATGTGTTCATTGTTCATTATTAAGGGAAGAATAAGGTCTAAAGAGTTATTTGGAAAAGAAATGCATAAGGTAATTATACCTTATATTAAAAAACAATCTGAGGGGCTGGAGGGATGGCCTAGCGGTTAAGAGCGCCGACCGCTCTTGCAGAGGACCTGGGTTCGATCCCCAGCACCCACATGGCGGCTAAGAACCGTCTGTAACTCCAATTCCAGGAGAACTCCAGTTCCAGGGGAATCCGAGACCCTCTTCTGACCTCCGCGGCATTGCACGACACGGGTGCACAGANAGGCTACGCCTCCAAACTCTGATACGGGAGAGAAGGAAGCAGATAGATGGAGGTGGAGGAATCGGGGGAGTCAAAAGCCACTGGTAAACAGGAAAATAAAAAATTCTAATTCACGACACAAAAAACAGACAAAATTTTCTCACACAAATTCAACACACTGCCCTTAAGGCTTGGAAGAGACTCCCCTCTCTCCTGTGCAGGCAAACATGCACACAAATGGCCCATGCAGCAAGCTCCAAGCAGCTAGAGCTGCTACTGCTCCACTGCCCTGGAAATACAAAATCCATCATAGTAAGATCCCAGACAGCTGACCCTCCTTAACATAACTGTTAGTTAGGGTGAAACAGACATTTAGTAAATCAATCCAACATTTGGTGCCTTTAAGTACAAAAGTGTTTTAATAAAGTTAACTAAAAAATGTCTTAAACTCTAAATGCTTGTGTGTAAATGTAACAATACAAAATTAATAGTTACACAGTCCTGCACAGCCAAGGTGTGCAGTAGACCAAAAAACTAAAAAATTTCTGTACCTTGACATCAAGTTATTATATAAGATTTAAAAAAGAAAAAGTAAATCTCTCATTATATTAAGTCATATGTCTGTACAAGCTCTCTGTGTGTTAACTGTTCTCTCATGTGGCTAAGACTTTTGTCATGTGTGTTCATCTGTGTTGGTTTCTGTTAAAAGTGGCCACTTCAAAGTTCTTTCATTCTGTGTTGTGCACATAAATTAAGTTTACTTTTGGCATGCCTCTTAAACTTTTTCAAAGGCCTAATTTGAACCCGGGTTCCTAAGTTCCTACAAAAAATTCTAAATTAGTTATCTAAAGGTTTTATTTGTTATCTGTTAAGACTGGATTTGATCTCCAAATTAAACTGTTTTAAAATTGCAGGTATTCTAACTTCAGTTTCCTTTCAAGCTGTTTTACAACAAGGTATGTGAGTCTATTCAATACAACCACTAGGGTAAAAATCTCTTACATAAATATATGGATAAATTGCGTATCTATGTAGATGATACTATTAACAGCTCTGTAACAACATATTAGAAATCAGTACAACTTTTATAAATTGCCATCACCAAAACTAACTTCTAAAAACTTTGTGTATAAGTGTGAGCATAAAGTACTGATCACTTTATAGACTCTATTTTACACATAAAGTAAAACATACCTTTTGTTTTCCTTGGATGTGTCACAGATCTAGTCTTTAATTTCTTGTATGTTTATTGTGACTTCCTGTTGGTACATTAACTTCTATAACTCTGATATATATTTGTTATACTTAACACATGTCACTTTTAACATTTTTAAGAAAAATTAGGTTTCATTTCTAGGGACTACATGAGAACAGTCCGAATGAAAACAATTCTGGTGAGCTTGATTGATTGTTGTTAATTATTATTAACAATTGTTATTGATGGTTACAGTTATTGTTATTGGATATAATTATTAATAACCATTGATAAAAATTCAGTCAGATGGTAAATTATTCATTGTTGGCTATTATTATTGACAATTATTAATAATAATTATTAATGATTGTTGTAACTAATAATGGTTAATAGTAATTATTGATAATAATAATTAATAATGGTTATATTTGTTGTAATTATGAATAATTATTATTCTTCCAAAGTCCTTAATAGTAAGACAAGATGGATCGTTCCAAGACTACAAACAACTTTGGCCTGTCTACTTTAATATGGCTTTCTTCTCTTACAGGTCAACCTAACAATTCTTTCTTATGTATGTATGTATGTGTGTATGTATGTATGTGCGTGCACATGTGTGTATGGATGAGTGTACTTTTTGTGTTCTAAGTATATTATGTTAACAGCCATGATAACAATATAAACATTGCCTCTGAGTTGGAACTGGCCCTTCCTTCTCAAGATGCAAACTTATATTAAACAACCAAAACATAATTCAATTTCAACAAAGGTTATGGGTTATTTATTAAAAATTTAAAATAGTGGATCTATACTGGTTACACTCTTTTAACATTTAAAACAAAGATGCAACCAGGTTTTCAGTGTATTAAAGTGTTAATTTTTGGGATATTTAAAAATAAAAAAAATAAAAAATAAAAGATGTATAAAAAATTAATCAAGATGATAATGATGGTAACAATTTCTCATGGGACATATCTAGCCAGCCTTTACCTGATGGACATAAAAACTGTAAAAAATTTTATTAAGAGCTAGATATTTAAAAAATCTTTAAAGCAGGTTTTCATGCCAGGCCTAAAAATGGCCAAAAGCTTACAAAAAGACAGCTATTAAAATCCACCTTGTAAGGTTTCCAGTTTAAAATGGTAATACATTTAAACTAATTGGTAATATAAAATGTTAATTGTTTTATTTGTAATCTATATTGAATTTCCAACAATGGCTTTGGGGTTAAGGCACACATTCAGTATGAACCCAGAAGTGGGTGAACCTTTTATATAGTCAACCCCTCAGGAACTATGATCTCAGAAGCACCACCACTTAGGTATGGGAACATCAGCTCCCAAGTCTTTTGGGGGGACACTTCATATATAAGACATAGCAACAACATTCCTAAAAATGTTTCCTAAACAGGAACTTATTCTTTTTTCTGCATGATTGAAAAATAAAACACAGTTGGGCATGGTGGCATACACCTTTAATCTAAGAACTAGGGAGGAAGAGACAGGAGGATCTTTCTAATGTCTTGAAAACAAAACAACAAAATAAAAACCAGTAAAACATAAACAAAGAAAATAAACATAAAAACGTATACCCAAGAACTCTGGCACCCAAAGATAATCTCTTTATTCCATTTCCACTCTCCCATTTAAATGGGCCAACAATAACATTTTAGATGAAGATGTCCAAAAAACATGGTAACTAAATTCTTTGCTAGCTCCCATTTCACAGCCTTTGGTTCACAGAAACTGGTGAAAGCAATGGAGACATTTAGCACACTGACCTTTAGAGGTGGACTCAATGCCAAATACCAAACTATGTAATTTAGAATCTAAAGCTTTTCATAAACTATTGTTACTGTTTTATTGAACAAAAACATTCTGCCAACAAAATGTAGGTCTTTAGAGATCTACAAAAAATCAATTACTGTAGGCAAGTTACAGTTTGTCATTGTCAAATAGTTTTTCAGTTGGGATGGAATTCAGAGGATATATCCAATCTCCTGCACTTGGCACTAATATTTTGAAATGTCTTCTAAAAACTTTTAGTAAGTGGTAGAACCACATCTGAAAATCCAAACTCTGCCATCTATGCTGTTACAGTGTTGTCATGTCTTTCATTTGTTATACATGGACCTACCTTTATTTTATTTTATTTTATTTTACTTTATTTTATTTTTACGCATATGTATGTACGGTCTGCATGTAGATTTATGCACCCATGTCATGCAATGCTGCGGAGGTCAGAAGAGGGTGTTGAATTCCCCTGGAACTGTAGTTAAAGATGGTTCTCAGCTGCCATGTGGGTGCTGGGGATTGAACTCAGTTCCCCTGCAAGAGCAGTCAGCACACAACCAATAAGCCATCTCTCCAGCCCCTGGAGGAAAATTTTAATTTAAGATAAAGCTTGAATTCCTATTCATAGAAATGAATTCTGGGTTTGTTATGTCTCAGAGGAACTAAGATCAGCTTCTGATCATTACGGGGGAAAAGTGTTTTTAATTTTTATTAATTTGATTTTTCATGCCAAAAGAATGTAAGAATCTTGAGAACTGAAATTGGGTAATATTTAGAAGTCCTCCACATCAGGATACTATGGTCCACATTAAAATGTCTGCACAGTGATTCCTTGTTTCCTCTTTTGTCTTTTGGAAATGCATGAGTGAAATGAGGAAATTATTTTATAGTGTCATGAACTGCCATTTTCTCAGACTTACTGATTATTTATAGAACTTTGAAGAGGTAATTGTCTTCAAAAGATTGAGCAGTTTTGGGGCTGGAGAGATAGCCTAGTGGTTAAGAGCACTGACTGCTCTTGCAGAGGACCTGGGTTCAATCCCCAGCACCCACATGGTGGCTGAGAACCGTCTGTAACTCCAATTCCAGGAGAACTCCAGTTCCAGGGGAATCCTATACCTTCTTCTGACCTCTGCAGCACTGCACTATATGGGTGCACAGACCTGCATGCAGACAGTACATTCATACAAATAAATAAATAAATAAATAAATAAATAAATAAATAAATAATCATGGTGTTTTTTTTGTTTTTTTGTGTTTTTTTTTTTGGTCTTTATTGAGACAGGGTCTCCCTGTAGCCCCAGCTGTCCTGGAACTCACTCTGTAGACCAGGCTGGCCTTGAATTCACAAAGATATGCCTGTCTTTGCCTCCCAAGTGCTAGGATTAAAGGTGTGCGCCACTACACCTGGCAAATAAATAATCTTAAACAACAACAAAAAAAAGATTGAGCAGTTTTGGGGAAAAGTCTTCTTTAATTGCCTAGACATAATATTGTAAGATAGTCTGCAAGTTGGGTGTGAGTGAGTAAGTTACTGTGGGGATAGGAGAGGCAAAGGAGGTATGGACAGCCAAAGAAATTAGAGACCTTGAATAACCAGGACTGGGTACAAAGATCAAACAAATAATAAAGAGAATAAATTTTGTATGTATATGTATGTATTTGAAATTAAACAATTAAAATTATTTTTCTGGGTTTGGTGACCGATGCCTTTAATCCCAGCACTCAGGATGCAGAGGCAGGCAGATCTCTGTGAGTTCAAGGCCAGCCTGGTCTACATAGCTAGCTCCAGGCCACCTGGGACTAAAAGGAGACCCTGTCTCAAAAAGACCAAAAAAAATTTATTGCATTTTGACCTCTACATTTAAAAAAATGTATCAACTGAGAAACCTTCCTAGTACTGCTTAAATGCCTGTACATCCAATTGCTTGTGCTTTGTTAGTATGACTAAAAAGGTATCACTGGAAAAGCTGTCAACCCATGAAGGGAAACAATCTGAACAGACTAGAGTCCAAAATGACAACTCCACAGAAAGTAGACTGTTTTCTTCTCACCCACTTGTGCCCCTTTCCCAAAGCCCAGGGAACAAACTGTGGAAGAGGAGGCATGGTAGAATGTAAGGGCTGCAGAGAGATAGGAGTGAATCATGAGACTACAGGAATATAGTCTGGACTCCTAATTGATCAACATGCCTGCGCATACAAGCTTCTCCAACTGGACTATGGGAACTTGGGTGGTTCAAAATTTGGACATAGATACTTGCAAAATGCACCAATTACCTAATTGTACAGCAAACTGAGCAACATCAATGTTATCTGAAAACAACTGTGTTATTATATTGTAGAATCCCTTAAAAATAAACAAATAATAATAAAAAAATGTATCAAAACTTCACAACTGGCCAACTGGGTGAACTGTTAGCTGTGTTACACCATGAGAAAATATGGGAGGCACCATTGGTGGGAAATAGGAACATCCAGGGCTCTTGTCAATATTGGTTTCTGTTGTTTACATATACATGATTTCCTTGACTATTGGGCTATTATATTAACAGTACTTATCTTTATAATTTAAAGTGTTTTTAGTAACAAAATCATCCAAGTGTTCATTATATGGTGGTGCTGGGGAGAAACAGTGATGGCAATGTTAAAAATAATGTCAGTGAAAAAAAATAATGTCTGCAAACCAAATTTGGGTACAGAAGAGAAAGATGTTAAAAAAAAAAAAAGAAGAAAGGTCCATTACTGGTCCTCAGAAACTCTTGCTAAAGATGAAATAAGTGTTGGAAAATAAAAAGTACATTTAAAGAAAGCCCATAGTGCTATTCTGTAGATTCATTCATTCGTTAATTTTAAAGACAAAACTCAATATTTAGCCCTGGCTGGCCCAGAATTTGATATATAGACTAGGCTGGCCTTGAACTCTCCTGAGTGCTAGAATCAAAAGTGTGCATCCCTGTGCTCACCTGTCCTGTAGATCTATTTGACAGAAAAGGTGCACATTGTGAGGATGCTCCCATGAAGACCTCAGCTCACACTAAGATTGTACTGTGAGTGCTCATAAGAAGGATGAGCCATGTAACAAAGGCAAACCTACAGGGAAAGAAAGAGATCATCATGCCAGACTAAATGTACAGTAGAATGAGCTATGGACAGGTGTGCCTGGGATAGTGACATGTTCTATGGGGATTACGGTGATGGCTTAGTAACTGGGTAATGCACTAAAAATTACTGAATGAAACACTTCACATGGCTGACTATAGGAATAGAGAAACACATACTGATAGGAAGAAGAATGCCTCGGCCTTGGGGCTGTGGTATGTAGGCTAATCCTGGGAATCAACTTGACTGTATCTGGAATTAACGAAAATGAGAGACCTTCTGGTTAGATCATTTGAAACTGGAAAACATACCCTAAATGTGGGCATATATATGAAATACAAAGAATCTACTGATTCTATTTCTTTAGAGAATCTTGACTAATCCATGTGGGATGAGGCAGGCTTCTGGTAACTCCTGATGAACCATGAGGAAGTCCACAGAATATGTTTTTTTTTTGCTGATGAAACGAAGTGCCTCAAATATGGTGATTTAAAAAGACATAAATTGGGCTGGAGAGATGGCCTAGTGGTTAAGAGCACTGACTACTCTTGCAGAGGACCTGGGTTCAATCCCCATCACACATGTGGTGGGTGAGAACCTTCTGTGACTCCAATTCTGGGAGAACTCCAGTTCCAGGGGAATCCTACACCCTCTTCTGACCTCTGCGGCATTGCAGGCATTGCACGACATGGGTGCACAAACCTACATGCAGACCGTACATTAATACACATAAATAAATAAATAAAAATTTTAAAAAAGAAAAAAAGAGACATAAACTTATTATCTTCTAGCTCTGCAGCTTACAAGTCTAAACTGAGCCCTGGGGAGCTAAAAATCAAGGCACTGGGAATGATGCTCCTTCTGTGGGCTGCAGGAAGAAGCCCTGCCTCACCTGCTTCAGAGTCTTGATATGGTCAGCATCCTTTGGCTTCAGAGGCATCACTCTAATCTCTATCCTCATGCCACCTCATGACCCTCTCTCTTATTGGTCCTCCTGGCTCTGCCTTATATGGATCCTTATGATTACCCTCAAGGACTCCCAAATCAGGAACTTTACCTTAATCACATCTGCAAAGACACTTTTGCCATACAGAGGAACACATTTATGAGGTCTGAGGGTGGAAATAGATATCTTCTGGAGAGACCATTGCTCAGCCCACAGATAGGTAGAGCATAGAGAGCAGGAACTTTCATTCATGTTTGCTCCTTCCATGTTTGAAAAGTTCATACTTTTCAAATTGAACAGAGAAATGAGGAAAAATCATAAAACCAGGGAGATTAGCTATAAAATGTCTTACAAAAACAACATACGGAAGAAGGGATTCTTTGATCAGTTTGAGGGAACAATCCATCGTGGTGGGAAATAAGAGCCACAGGGCCCAAGGAAACTGGTCACAGAACATCCACAGTCAGGAAGACAAGAGAAATGAGTGCTGGCAGTGTTCAGCCCAATTTCTCCTTTTCATTTAGCCCAAGACCTCAACTTGAAGGATAGTACCTCCCATATTCAGGGTGGGTCTTCTCTGTGTTGTTGAACTTCTCTGCAAATGCCCTCATAGACAGGCCCAGAGTTGCTTTTCATGGTTTGCAGACTGACACTAGTAAGAGACCATTGAAGAATTGTTTATGGGACAAGATGATTTGCAGGGTTTCAAAAACTATTTTTATTTATTTATTTTATGTGTATAAGCACGTGTGTGTGTGTGTGTGTGTGTGTGTGTGTGCGCGCACGCGCACGCATGCGTGCGCACGCATGCGTGCGCACTCGTGCACGTGCAGGCACATGGCATGGTGCAAGTATCAAGGTCAGAGGACAATGTTCAGGAATCAGTTCTCTCCTTCCACCTTGTAGGTCAGGGGGCTTAAACTCAGGTTATCAGTCTTGGCAGCAAGCACCTCTACCCACAGCCATGTTGCCAGCCCCTATTATTTTTTCCAGGGGTAAAATTATATGGGTCAAAGGATGTGAAACTCAATAGTTATTGAAATGTTTTTCTAAATCCCCCTCCAAAAAAGGTTTTTACTGGGTTCTACAGCTATGGGCAGTATACAAAGGTATCATTTCACTCTAGCATTAAATGTGATTGAGAATTATTTTGGTTTTTTGTTCTGTTTTGCAAGTTAACAGATGGAAAATTATAGCTTGATGGAGAAACAATAATGTTAGTTACACTTTGCCTAATGTTTACAGCATCTCTTCTAAATGGCTGTGTTTTCATGGTGGATTCACAGGTTCTTAGGAATAACCCACTTTGTGTTTCCAGCCTCATCCTAGATTTTTATTATTTAATTTAACCTAGCAAAGAAATACCACCTTTGAAACCCACTGGACTCCAAATTCCTAGTAACTACTTTTAAGACTTATGGATACTCACTAAACTTCTTTGGGTTTCAAGTCCTTATCTACAAGCTGGAGGTAACAATATATACACTGTATGCCTACTGCAATGACCATATAAATTTACAATGATCACCTGCTGATCATTATAAATCATATAAAATATCACCACAGGCCACATGGGGTGCTCAGTCTTTTGAACATTTTAAGTATCACCTATGAAATCATTACATAAGCAATTAATTCATTTCCTAATTTTTGTGTACAAGGAGAAGTTTATATGGATTGTGGCTTTTTTAGTAGCTGCTGTGATTAGGAGGATAGTTTGAGAATCTCCCAAAAGCCATGACTAGAGCTTTACCCTGCAGGGAAACACTATTAGGAGGTGTTCTTGTTTGCTTTCTGTTGCTTTGATAAACACCAGGACCCAAAAATAACTTGGGGAGTAAAGTATCTATTTCATCTTACATTTCCAAGTAGCAGTCTATCACTGAGGAAAGTCAGGACAGAGACTCGAGGCAGAAACTGAAGCAGAGACCATGGAGGAAGGCTTCTATTGGATTGCTCCATCTGGCTGATGTGCCCAAGGGCAATATGATGAAGGAAGTTTCTTAGTTGAGACCCCTTCAGGTAACTCTGGCCTATGTCCAGTTGACAGCTGTAGCTAACTAGGACAGGAGGTTAAGGAGACTTCTGGAAGAGGGCCTTATGGGAGATCCTTAGATCAGTGGAGGTATGCCCCTAAGGTGTTTATGAGGCCTGGATCTCTCTCTCTCTCTCTCTCTCTCTCTCTCTCTCTCTCTCTCTCTCTTCCACATACACATAAACACACATACACACACACACTTGCTGAAGAGTCTGTCACTTATTTGCTGCTGACACAGGTCTTCGCCATCATCATCATCATGTTAGTATACAATGGTTGTTGCATAGGAGTCAACCTTTTTCAAGCCTCACTATACAATTTGGACTTAACCTCCCAAACTGTGAGTTTAATACAGGCTTTCTCTCTAAGTGAATTATCTCATGAATTTCAGTGTAGTAATATAAAGCTGAATAACACAGTAGACTATCTTGAACCACCTTAAGAAAATTGTGGGAGTGCCTGAACTAAATTGGAAAATGATGTATGAAATACACAAAGCATCAATAAAAAAGAAAGAAAATTGTGGGAGATCAGGGACTTCCCAAGACCACCTGAAGCACAGGGACCAGCACACAGGCTAAACAGGAATCCCCACACCCCACTTCCCACAAACTGGGATCATAGAATAACCAAAAGAGTGTCCAAGTGGATTCTTTGGAGAAACTTCAGGACAGAAAGGGAAGAGTGAGTTACACTTCCAATAGAAAGCCTAAAACTTAGACAAATCAACTCTCCATGAGCAAGGAGAAAAGAAAAAAACAAAACAAAACAAATGAATCAATCAAACAACATCAAACAAGGAAGACATCTGAAAGATGCAAGCAAAGCAAGACTTCAACACAGTGAAGAGGCACTTGGGATTCACATTGTAATACAGGCAAAGAGAAACCCACGTCAGGGACACGAAGAAGAGACAACATGGGAAAGGTGCAGGATAATTCCACAACAAGCTCTACCAACCCTGTGGGATCCCCCTGGGGATAGCCCAGGACACAGATATAAGAAGTACAATTGTGAAACAAATTAGCCGGGCGTGGTGGCGCACGCCTTTAATCCTAGCACTTGGGAGGCAGAGGCAGGCGGATCTTTGTGAGTTCAAAGCCAGCCTGGTCGACAGAGTGAGTTCCAGGACAGCTGGGGCTACAGGGAGACCCTGTCTCGAAAAGACCAAAAAAAAAAAAAAAAAAAAGTACAAAATTATAAAGAGCAAATCAAAGAACTAAGAAAAGAGAATGAAGAACTCGAGAAGGACCTAGAGAGAGAGAATGACAAACTCCAGAAGGAAGTGGAAACACTGAAAAGATCCCATGTTGAAAAAGATAAGAAAACCAACCAGCAAAGCAAAGAGCTACAGGAAGAGATTGAGAAGCTCCAAAAGGAAGTGGAAATACTAAAGAAATCAAAAGATGAAATGGAAAAGGAAATCAAACACTCATCCAATCAAGAGGAAAGGAATGGAAAAAGCCTCAGAAGCAGAATGGAGGAAGCAGAACAAAGAATATCAGACCTGGAACATGACACAGAACAACTAAAAACCTCAAGTAAAGATTATGAAAAATTTTTAAATACACAAAAGTGGAACAACCAGGAACTGTGGGACACTCTGAAAAGATCAAACCTCCACATCATAGGAATACAGGAAGGAGAAGAATCCCAAGAGAATAGTATTGATCAGATCTTCAACAGAATAATACATGAAAATTTCCCCAAACTAAAAAAGAACAAATCAATACAAATACAAGAAGTACATAGAACTCCATATCATAGTTAAAACGTTAGATGCCCAAAACAAAGACAAAATTCTAAAAGCTACAAGAGAAAAACACAAGTTACATACAAAGGGAAACCTAAAATTGACGTCTCAGTGCAAACTATGAAAGCAAGAAGAACGTGGAGCAAAGCATTCCCAGTGTTAAAGAACTATAGATGCTAACCCAGGTTACTATACCCAGCAAAAATGTAGATTATAGTTGAAGGAGAGAGAAAAATCTTCCATGACATAAACAAGATGAAAGAATACATGTCCTGGAGTTGGAGAGATGGCCTAGAATTTAAGAGCACCGACTGCTCTTGCAGAGGACCCGGGTTCAATCCCCAGCACCCACATGGTGGCTGAGAACCATCCGTTACCCCAATTCCAGGAGAACTCTAGTTCCAGGGGTATCTGACACCCTCTTCTGACCTCTTCAGCTTTGCATGACACGTGTGCACAAACCCACATGCAGACAGTACATTCAAATAAATAAATAAATAAATAAATAAATAAATAAATAAATAAAATTAAAAAAAGAATACCTGTCCAGAAAACCAACCCTTCAGAGAATACTCAGAAGCAATTCAAAGGGCAGAAGAAAGGAGCAACTATCCCCAGGCATCTAGAAAGAGAAATTAATAATAGCACAACAGCAGAAGTAGAAACCTAAACCTAAAACACAAATGGATAATAAGGTGAAAGGAAGCAACACACATCTATCAGTTATAACCTTAAATATTAATGGACTAAACTCCCCAACCAAAAGACATAGACTGGGAGATTGGATTAGGAAACAGAACCCATCGATATGCTGTCTACAAGAAATGCACCCTAGCTTCAAGAATAGACACCACCTTAAAGTGAAAGGATGGAAAAAAATATTCCAAGCAAACAGCACTAAAAAGAAAGCAGGTGTTGCTATATTAATATCAGACAAAATAGACTTCAAAGTAAAAGAAATCAGAAGAGACAAAGAAGGCCATTACATTCTTATCAAATGTACAATTCACCATGAAGATTTCACAATTATGAATATATATGCCCCAAACTCTGGTGCATGAAACTTTATAAAGACAATTCTCCAGGACCAGAAGGCACAGATTAACCCCAGTACACTCATAGTAGGGGACTTTGGTACCCCAAAGGGCACTTTGAACAGGTCAACAGGACAAAAAATAAACAGAGAGACAGCTGAACTGAACGATATGATACACCAAATGGTCCTCACAGACATCTACCAAATATTCCACCCTAATACCAGAGAATACACTTTCTACACATCACCCCATGGAACATTCTCCAAAATCGACCACATACTGGGACGCAGAAGAAACCTCCACAAATATAAAAGGATTGAAATAATTTCATGCATTCTATCAGACCACAATAAAGCTCAACATCAACACCAGGATAAGCCCTACTATCTACAAAAACACATGGAGACTAAACAACACACTCTTGAATAATGAATGGGTCAAGGAAGAGAGAAAGAAAGAAATAAAAGCATTCCTGGAACTGAATGACAATGATAATACAACACAATAATACCTATGGGATACTTTAAAAGCAGTCCTAAGAGGTAAGTTTATAGCCCTGGGTTCCTACATTAGAAAAACAGAAAGAGCACAAGTGACCCACCTAACACTGCAGCTAAAAACACTTGAGAGACAACAGATGAAACCTAAATGCAACAAACAGGAAGAAATAATAAAAATCAGAGCAGAAATCAATGAAATAGAAACAAAGAAAACAATACAAAAAAAACCAATGAATCCAAAAGTTGGTTTTTTGAAAGAATAAACACGATAGACAGACCTCTACCCCAATTAACCAAAAGAAAGAAAGAACAACTCCAAATCCATACAATCCGTGATGAAAGGGGAAATATCACAACAGACAATGAAAAGATCCAGAAAATCATACGGGAATAATTCAAAAACCTTTACTCTACTAGGTTTGAAATCCTAGAAGAAATGGATGAATATCTGAAATCCTGGGAATCACCAAAACTCAACCAAGAAGAGATTGACAGCTTAAACAGACCCATAATATATGAAGAAATTGAAGATGTAATAAGAAACCTCCCAACTAAAAAAAGCCCAGGCCCAGATGGTTTCATGGCAGAATTCTATAAAACATTTCAAAAAGACTTACAACCATTATTACTGAAATTGTTTAGAAGGATACAAACAGGCAAAGATACGACCAAAAAGGAGAAATACAGACCCATCTCATTAATGAACACAGATGTCAAAATTCTAAACAGGATACTGGCAAATCACATACAACCCCACATCAAGAAGATCATCCATCATGACCAAGTTGGATTCATACCAGAGATGCACGGATGGTTCAACATATGAAAATCAATAAATATCATAAAACATATGAATGGACTGAAAGACAAAAACCACACAATCATCTCAATTGACGCAGAAAAAGCCTTTGACAAAATCCAGCATCTCTTCATGTATAAAGTCCTAGAGGGAATTAGATTGGAGGGATCATTCCTCAATGTAATCAACGCCATATGCAGGAAACCCACAGTCAATATTATCCTAAGTGGGGAAATGACAGAAGCACTCACTTTAAAGGTAGGAACTCGGCAAGGCTGCCCCCTATCACCACTCTTCTTCAATATAGTGCTTGAAACACTTGCTAGGGCAATAAGGCAAGAAAAGGAAATTAAAGGAGTACTAATTGGAAAGAGGAAGTCAAGCTATCCCTTTTTGCTGATGATATTATTGTTTACTTAAGGGATGCAAAAACTCCATCAGAAAACTCCTAGATAAGAGCTTCAATAAAGTGGCAGGATACAAAATTAACCTGGAAAAATCAGTAGCCTTTCTTTATACCAACAACAATCAACAGAAGAAGGAATACAAGGAGACCTTCCCACGCACGATAGCCTCAAAAACAATAAAATACTTAGGAACAAACCTAACCAAAGACACCAAAGATCTCTATAACAAAAATTTTAAACCCCTGAAGAAAGAAATTGAAGAAGACATGGGAATATGGAAAGACCTCCCATGCTCATGGATTGGGAAAATCAATATAGTAAAAATGTCCATTCTACCCAAACTCTTGTATAGATTTACTGCAATTCCAATTAAAATCCCCAAGAGTTTCTTCCGAGGCTTGGAGAAAAACGTCCTTAATTTCATTTGGAAAAACAAAAGACCCTGAATAGCCAAAAATTAAAAAAAGCAATACAGGGGGGAAACGCTATACTTCAAACTATATACAGGGCTATAGTCATAAAAACAGCTTGGTACTGGCACAAAAACAGACCTGTTGACCAATGGAACAAAACTGAAGACCCAAACTTGAGCACATACAATTTCAGCCACCTCATATTTGATAAGGGGGACAAGAAGACACAATGAAGGAAAGACACATCTTCAGCAAGTGGTGTTGGCAAAACTGGATCACCACTTGTAGAAGAATGAAATTAACCCCCTACCTCTCACCCTGTATGAAAGTCAACTCCAAATGGATTAAAGACCTCAATGTGAAAACCCCTCTTTGGTTAGTTTTCTTTTCCATTTTCCTCTGGCCTTGTTCTAAACTTTAAGTATTCTTATCAGGCTTTGAATCCAAAGTCCACCTTATCAGTCTCAGTCTGGGTCTCCAAAAATATGGGAACTCTCTATGGCAAAATATCGGCATGCCCTGCCTGCTTCACCTTCACCTTCTCTATCAGTATCTTCCTCCCACTGCCCCCCACCACCTTGGACTGAATGTGCCCTGAGGACACCTGAGGTGGAGGGGTGTTGAAGTTTATGTTTCACTCTGAGACTCCCTGGCAGAAATGCTTGACTCATGGTCCTGTATGTGTCTAGTTGAAAGAGCCACTCAGATGGCTCTTCCCTCCTGAGTAATAGAAGAATGTATTTACCTGAATGGAAATTGTGCCCCTGGGAAGAGTGGTTGAAAGCAGCTGAGGGTGTGTGAATGACACCCGAGATTCTAGCTTGCTTAGAGAGTCTGAGCATAGCCTTCTGTTCATCAAAAGCATATCACTTTGTAAGGATGACAGCACTGTAGGGTGTCAGGACTGGACACCAGCATATCAATTTGTCATTGCTAATGCCCTATACCACACATTTATTTTTGTGAACACTTCCAATTTTGCTACAAGATGAATAGCATTGTTTTAAATCCTACACTGTTCCCATTACTATTTTTGAAAGGGAATTGGATACATGTAAAACAGTCACAATCTTAGAGAGAAGACCAGGGGTCATCCCATACAAGTCCAGATATTCAGTTTGATTTTACACACGACCTTCTCAGTCTCATCAGATGAAAACTCTCTCCCTACCACAATTGCTAACAGTAAATTCACTGTGGTACAGGGAAATGAGCTATTTTACTGAACACAGATTTTGTCAAAATCAATTGAACTATTCACCCAGCACCCGAAGAATGAATACTGAAATAGTAGTATCTTAATTTGAAAAAAATCAACTAAGCCATATCCACTTTATCATGGAAATCAAGAGAGTTCAATGTTCAGTTCAGTCTCAGATCACATGCCAAGAGGAAATAAGTCAAAGGATGTTTAGCAAGATAAACTTGTTTGCAGGCCATTTGTCCTCCAATACAATTAAACAAGTACTTCAGAATAGTAGGTAGGGTATGGTTAGGGTTTTGAATTGCTACGAAAAATAATCTTTTAAAACATTTTTTATTTTGTGTGTGGGTGTATTTGGACCACAGAGGTCTTGTGGCAGTCAGAAGACAAGCTCCAGTGTTAGTCTTCAGTTTCCAACTTGTTTGAGACTAGGCCTCTTGTGTTTCCTACTGTGTGCTGGCCTGCAGCCTTCTAGGGGCTCTCCTGGACCCTGCTTCCCATCTCACCAGAGGAGCACTGGGATTACAGACTCAAACCACCAGATCTGGCTTCATGGAGATTCAAACTCAGGTCTTTGCACACTCCTGAAGCAGATGCCTTACCCACTGAAACACATCCCATACCCAAAGAAAATCTTTTCAATGTAAGTAATAAATGCAACCTTAGTATAAACATGGTTTGAAATGTAGGTAATGATTCACAAACTTATTTTGCTTTCTGACTCAAGCCTCTTAGAAAAAAACAAGATTCCAAGGATATGTAGGTTTTTATTCAAAACTGGTTACTTGATTTATCTACATTCATCCCCTACCCCAAAGAAACTAACAGCAATGATATAGAGAGCCAGGCAGAGTTCTTAAAGAAGCCCCACTGCAGAAGTCTTCATCAGCTGAATCAGAGTGTCTTTCTCATGCTTAAACATACAAGAGACATATTATGAGATCAGCAATACTGATACTCTTTCTCATGCTGTGATTCAGTCTTAACCCAGCTTCTGTTCTGCACTACATTAGATTGTCATAACACATATTAAGTGGGCATATTCCAACTGAGATTCACTGAATGGTGGACTGAGTAATGAAATATGCAGAGAACTTTCTCTTCAGATAGAAATTCTCCAGGAGCACTGTGAGAGAAAAAAGCAGACTACTGTAAAAATTGCACTTGCTGACAGTTTGTTCAGGAGTAACCTTTTGATCCTACTAATGAAGCGCAAGCAATTAGATATATAGGTATTTAAGCAGCACTAATAGTTATGGTAGGTTACTTTGGCATAGACACATATGTTTGGATGATATGTTAATCCATGAATTACATTTTTACCCCCTGATTAAATATGATAGGGTCTTACTGTGGCTTATAACATCTCCTAACCTGTAAAGGATGTAGGCTTGTGGTATCAGCCATGGGTTATTCCTCCAAGGAGAGAGCCAATAGCCAATTAGATTTGGGATATACAGGCACATGGCTGCCTCTGCTGCACAGTATTTCCAGGCAGGTGAGGTGTAGCTGGTGCTGACGGTGGAGTCTTGCTTGACTCAGGGAGACCCGTATTTGCTTTATTGGTTTAGTGGCCTTTGGTAACACTCTCTGGCATTCCAGAGGCCCATGAAAGGAAACAGCCAGAATTGACCAGAATCCAAGTCAACAGCTCCAGAGAGAGAGGACAGTTTTACTTCTCATCCACCTGTGCCCCTTTTCTAAGCCTGCGGAAGAGGGGGCGTGGTAGAATGTAAAGGCTGCAATTGGGGTGAACGGTGAAACTACAGCGATGTAGTCTGGACACTCATTTGGTCAACTTGATTGAACAAACAACCTGTCACCCCCCACTGAATGGTGGGACTGTGGGGGTTTGGGCACAACAGTCTATAGATTGGTTTTGCACGAAGGATGCTTATACTCATGGATTATCACTTATAGCTAAAAAATGAAAAACAAAACCTGAAAGATGCAGGACAGTTATGGCAGAATACATGATCTGGGATGGGGTGGGGGTGGGGGGGAAGGGAAAGGGAAATATGCCTGATCTGAATTGGAAAATGATGTACGAAATGCACAAACCATCAATAAAAATTAAATTAAAAAAATTGCACTTGCTCTTGGCTTCTCAAGTAAGAGATTATCTGAAGAGTTCTTGGTGTTTGACATTAATGTCACATCTTTTAGTGTCCTTCCCTGCTGGGTCAGCTTCCTATGGTAATCCAGGATAAAAATGAAAATAGGTAACCTGTGTTAATCAGACCAGACATGCTTTGGGTTCAGGAACTCAAAGTAAAAAATGATCTTTGTGTAACTCTGGATGACTGTCACTGGGATATTCTTCCCTCTTAGTCTCACTGCGAGGTAGACTCTGTGAAAATCAGAACATTCCTTGCACCCAACGTCTAATCGACCAGTGTAGGCATTTGAGAGAAAATGGGGAAAGATTCTATTGGATTCTTCAAGTGGATCCCAAGAAGCACTGGGGCTCTTGGGTTGCATGCCCAAGCTTGAAGACTTACTGGGGATAAGGGACAAGATTTTATTATTGGCCAGGCTTGGAGAGTCACATGAAAGATATAACTGATAGGAGCCGAGCAAGGAGGCGAGGTCAGCCCTGTGAGATACATGTGGCTTCAATGGAGGGAAGGAGAGCCACATTTTCTGTTACTGGAAGAAGATATTGGCAGACAAAGAGAATTGGTATTTATTTATTGAAAAGCCTGCTGAATACAACTTTGAAATCAAAGTGTCTCCCACACTTGCCACACAGCCAGTTCCCCTTTTTTCTACAACATTGCTTCTTGGGGAGCCCCATCATGGTCCCTTTTCAGCTCTCTATCCCTCGTTGATTTTAATCTAATCAAAGGCTCTTGTTCCCTCTAACTTGCCTGCCCCTTGGTGGTGTCAGCTCATTCCTTCTGCTAAGGAGCAATTTTCTCTAACTTGCCTGGGGAGCAGCACATTCAATTTGATAAGAGTCTAAGCAGAGGGAATAGCAGGGAAAAAAGACTTTTTCCTGCCAACATATAACAGGAAGACATGATTCCATCTCCTTTTCTCAGAAAGTCTAATTCCTCCATCAAATGATGCTAATGTAAGAGACAATGAGAGGCGGGGACCAGGTCAACTTACCTTTGCCTACAATCTAAAGGTGCCAGACTCTGTAATAGATATTGAAACGTTTCTTTGATTTGAAGGAATTAATTAACTAATTAATTTATTTATTTTTATGTGTATGAATGTACTAGCTCCATGCAGGTTTGTGCACCCGTGTTGTGCAATGCCGTGGAGATCAGAGGAAAGCATCAGATTCCCCTGGAACTGGAGCTAAAGACGCTTCTCAGCTGCCATGTGGGTTCTGGGGATTGAACTCTGGTCCTCTGCAAGAGCAGTTGGCGCTCTTAACTACTAGGCCATCTCTCCAGCCCAGGAATTAAAATATTTTAAGAACGGTCAGTGCTCAAGTCCAAATAGGATGACTGGAAGAGCTGAATTGTTAAATAGAGTTAGACTTTCACTCCTAAGGAAGTTACAGGGCGTTGGTATTCTGGAGTCTGAAGTGGAAAACACATTAAGAACACTGGCATCTATTCAAAGTTTTCTGTACAAAACGGAGCTGAACTCGCTGTTCAGTTAAATGCCTGCTCTCTGCATTCCTGACATTTTAAGTGTTTGGGAATTGGGCTGAATTCTCAGTAAAGGTGTTGAGATGTTTTGCTCATCTGGAGACTCAATACAAAATCACACAATTCACAATTTTAATTTATTTTCAATATAGCTCCTGAGTTTATTGGTTCTATGCATGTATATGTCAAGTCCCCCATCCCCCAAACTTGGCAGAAGCTGCAGATTGAGCTGAAGATTTTTTTCTAAATTAAGCTGAGTAGAGGCTCAATCACTGGCATAATACTGGGATGTGATCTGAGAGATGACAGCTTTAAACAACTGACTCACCCAGTGAGTCATCTGTACTGAACTGTGTACTTCCATTATTATCAGAAATCTATATCAAAATCCTCTTACTGGTTGCCCTATGCAGATGGAAATGCCTCACACAGTGACTCTACTTCCAGTTTATGATCTAGAAGGAGACCCAGCTACTGGGGAGTGTGCCAGACCCCTGCTATGGCAAAATGATGCAACCAGCAGAGGCCATCTCCCTGAACCTCTTCTCCAGCTCCTTAGTTTATCCCTACCCTTCAAAGGCCAGACATTTCCCACTCTGCCCCATCCAAGTCACATCCTGGATCATGATGGGACATTGTGGTTCTGGACAGGTGACGCTATCTACTTTACTTCCTTTCTCCCATTTTGTGAACCAAATCAATAAGTTCTCTAAATCCCTCTCCACTGGCCATTAATAAAAGACTGATATTATTTAGATAAAGATTGCTCTGAACATTGGGCATAAAATAAAAATAATAAAATATTTTAAAATATATTTTATGTTTTTGTTTTTTTAAAGGTTTTATTTTCTTTTTTCAAAGCCAATTTTTTATTGCAGCTTTGTGCATTTCATACAAAATTTCCAATCACGTCTAGACCCATTCCCCCTTCCTTCCCCCCCACACATCAGAGTTCATGCATTCTGCCAAACATGTTTTTCATCTTTTTCTTAGTCTTGTTTTAAATTTTTGATGCAGAAGTATACTGTTTTCAGCAGAAGTTCACTGTTTCAGTCAGTTTTTTGACCCAGTCTTTTGTAGTTGTTGTTGTTGTTCCTTACAGTCTGTATCACTCCAAAATATGCATATATGCATGCCACAAACTGGATGTCTCAGCAGTCCCCATCTGGTACTGAAGGTTTAGAGGATTCTTGGAGAGGAGATATGAGTCTTCAGTCCATATTGGATGGTTGAAAAGTTGTGCCTCATGTCTTTGAAGGATGGCAAAAGCAGTAGCTGCCTCAGAGTAGATGCATTTGCCAGTAAGAATTGAAGACAGACAAAACAACAGTTTTTTTCTATTTGTCTTTTTAGTAAGATCTCAAGTTTTATACCTGAAATACAATTTCTCAGGCCTTACTAATTATTTATTTCTGGTTATAATTTCCTTTTGGATGCCTAAGGCCAAACTTTTAGCCCAGATTAACCAAGGTTTTTGTTTTCTCAAGGTCACTTGAGGTTATGGTCCTCAGGTTTTAGGGTGGGGAGCCCCTGGCTCCTTTTGGGTTTTCATTTATCAGTGCCATCAACTTGAGGACAAAGTCAGGTCCTGCTAGACCAGGCTTCCCTTTTTGAAGCATGAGCAAATTTTCCTCTTTATATACTGGACACTGGCTGAAGTCCCATTAGTGGATCTCCAAGACCTCTCTGCACAGGAAGACTGGTGACTCACATTTGCATGACATTTCAAGAGATGCCCCTATGCATAGTCACCTAGGACTTAGTTGACCTCTGAGGGCAGAGAATAAAGTTATCCCTTAAGTCCCTCAGCCAAATTGGTATGGACCTTAAGCATGGTTGTTAAGCATCCAGAAAGGCTAAGTTACACCAGCCTTTAACCACTGTATAATATTTTAGAAAAGGCTCAAACAAAAGCTTAAGCAGCCTTGCATAAGAAAGCACTCCCATAAGATAAATACTGTGGTTAGACACAATGTCATGACAAACTAGTTTTTTTCCCTCATTCTTTTGATTTTGTGCATACATACCCTCTACTAATCTACCAAAACTGCCTAAGTCTGAAAATAAATGGTAGCTTAATTCTAGAACCTGTTAATGGATTCACAGTAAAAGAGCACAGTTGATTTCAGATCATGAGGAACATAACATTAACATTGCTTAGTTTGCCTTACAACTAGGTACTTGGTGCTAACATCCATAGATGAGTGATACGGTTCATCATTTGTTTTTCTGGGACTGTGATACTTCACTCAACAGTTTTTGCTTTTTATGTGTATGAGTGTATAGCCTGCATGTGGGTAGGTACAGCTGTGTCCCACAATGCTGTTGGAGGTCAGAAAGTGCCAGATGCCCTGGAGCTGGAGTACTGACTGTTGTTACCCACTGTCCTAGTTTGTCTTCCATTGGTGTGACAAAACACTCTGACCAACACCAACTTGGGGAGGAAAGGGTTTATTCAGCTTACATCTCCTGGGTCACAGTTCTCAGGGAGCCCAAGGCAAGAACTCAGGGTAGGAACCTGGAGGCAGGAGCTGAAGCACAGGCCATAGAGGAATGCTGTTCACTGGCTTGCTCCTCTGGCTCATGCCCAGCCTGTCTTCTTATACCACCCACAACAACCTGCCCAGGATGGCACTACTCATTGTGGGCTGGGCCCTCCCACATTGCCTGATAATCAAGACAATACTCCACAGACGTGGCCGCAGGCCAATCCAATGGAGCCAATTCCCCAATTGAGGCTCCCTCAACCCAGGTGTGTCAAGTTGACACTAAAACTATCCAGCACACCCACCATGTGGGTACTGGGAACCAAACTTGGGTCTGTACAAGAGCATTCAGTGCTCTTAACCACGTATCCATCTCTCCAGCCCAGTAGTCTATTAACATTTTAATATGCTATTATCTCAAAAAAGGAAGAATGAATAGCTTCCTTTCTTTCTACATGGACAGCTGCTAGTTGTTCTATTTTTTTATTTTTTTGCCTACTGATTTCTCCACTTTCCCAATCATATTCAATATAGTATTTCCACCCTCATTCTAGTATTTTGTTTGATGATAGCCTAGATCACACCTGGTCCATGACAGAGTTAGCCCAGGGGCCTTTGTTGCAACTAGAAAAGAGGCCAGATCTTTCCATGGGGAATATGAAGCAGTTAGAGCCTGTGCCTTCCACCATGTGGGGCTATAGACCTAAGATATGAGTGTTCAATAACACTGGGAGAAGGAGGGTTATGCCTCTTTTGTGAATTATCTGTCACCACAACAAAATAAGCAGTTGTTCCTTATACCATCAGATCTCAAACTTGATTCCATCAGGCCTGTTACCAGATTTATTCCTAAGCTACATGATCTAATAGAGCTTCCTGTTTGCTTAGTATTTGAGCTGGGGTTTTTTGTCACTCACAGAGAAGGCAATTTTCACTAATTCAGTTTGAAGTCACTAAAAAGAATTCCCCAAGCAATAGCCCTTGTTTTTGTTTGTTTTGAGGCAGGGTTTCAATACATAGTCTTGGTTGGCCTGAAACTCAATATGCAGACCAGGTTGACCTCACATTCAGAGATTTGCCTTCCTCTGCCTCTGACATGCTGGGATCAAAGTTATGTGCCACCATGTCTGGCTGGCCCTTGTTTTATAATCAGATTTGGAAGACTTTTTTTAAACAGATCTAGACAGTAGCTATAGGGCCTGTTAACAATTACCCAACTTCACCACTGTAGGAGAAAACCTCCTCAACAACATATAAACCAACCATCTTGGTTATGTTTCAGCAAAATGGTATTCATGGACACTGAAATTTGAAGTTCAAATATAACTTTTTATTTCTTAAAATATTCTCTGTTTTTTAACCACTTGTAATGTATCGACCTATGGCTTGTTCTCTCTTGCTCTTCAGGAAGAGGAATTGAAGAATAATACCAATTGTCTCTGTGGAGAGAAAGGTTCATTTAATAAAGATTTAAAATCTAACCACCAATCTGTAGAATTTTTATTTTTTTAATTTATTTATTTTTGTATGTGTATGAATGTACAGTCTGCATGTAGGTTTGTGTACCCGTGGCATTGCACGAGTGTGTTCTCCTGGAATTGGAGTTACAGATGGTTCTTAGCCGCCATGTAGGTGCTGGGGATCGAACCCGGGTCCTCTGCAGGAGCAGTCAGTGCTCTTAACCACTAGGCCATCTCTCCAGCCCAGAATTTTTATTTTTTATGCAAAGGGGTGTTTGTCCTGTATGCATGTAAGTGCTCCATGATCCCAAAGGAGACCAGAAGTGGGCTTTGGACCTCCTGGAACTGGAGTTATAAACAGCTGTTTGCTTCCATGTGAATGCTGGAAACCAAACCTGGATCTTCTGCAAGAGTTGCCAGTGCTCTTAACTGCTGAGCCTAACCATCTTTTCAGCCCTGTAACAAGAAATCTTTCATCAGCCATTTGTCAATGATTTTTTGTAGTTTATTATTTTTTTTTTTGCCTTCCTCACAGTTAATCTCTGCTCAGTTAATAGGATTGACTTTGGTTGGCATATTAAATGGCTCTACCATTAGATGTCTATATATGCTGAGTCATGTTTCTCCACAGGGGCCTTTTATAGTACAGTGAATTGAAGAGATCCAAAGTTAGAGAATTGATTGACATGGTAAATGAGAAGTGAAGATTCACTATTAGAGAATGCAATAAATAGACTTTATCCCACAACAGAGAGGAAGAAATAACAAAAAGCAGAGCAGAAATAAATGAAAATAGAAACAAAGAAAACAATACAACAAAAATCAATGAATCCAAAAGTTGGTTCTTTCAGAGAATAAACAAGATAGACAGACCTCTAGCCCAGTTAACCAAAAGAAAGAAAGAACAACTCCAAATCAATAGAATCTGTGATGAAAGGGGAAATATCACAACAGACAATGAAAAGATCCAAACAATCATATGGGAATACCTAAAAAACCTATGCTCTACTAAGTTTGAAAACCTAGAATAAATGGATGGATATCTGAAATCCTGGGAATCACCAAAGCTTAACCAAGAAGAGATCCATAGCTTAAACAGACCCAAAATATATGAAGAAATTGAAAATGTAATAAGAAACCTCCCAAGTAAAAAAAGCCCAGGCCCAGATGGTTTCACAGCAGAATTCTATAAAACATTTCAAAAAGACTTACAACCATTATTACTCAAACAGTTCAGAAGGATACAGACAGAGGTAAATCTCCCAAATTTCTTCTGTGAAACCAGCACCACTCTAATACCCAAACCAGGCAAAGATACAAGTAAAAAAGAGAACTATAGACTCATCTCATTAATGAACACAGATTCAAAAATTTTCAACAACATACTTGCAAATCGCATACAGACACATCAAAAAGAACATCCATCATGACCAAGTTGGATTCATACCAGAGATGCAGGGATGGTTCAACATACAAAAATCAATAAATATCGTATATCACATAAATGTACTTAAAGACAAAAACCACACGATCATCTCGATGCAGAAAAAAGCCTTTGACAAAATCCAGCATCCCTTCATGCATAAAGTCCTAGAGGGAATAGGATTGGAGGGATCATTCTTCAATGTAATCAAAGCCATATACAGGAAACCCACAGCCAACATCATCCTGAATGGAGAAAAGACAGAAGCATTCCCCTTAAAGGTAGGAACTTGGCCAGGCTTCCCCCTGTCACAACTCCTCTTCAATATAGTGCTTGAAACACTTGCTAGAGCAATAAGGCAAGAAAAAAAATTAAAAGACTACTAATTGGAAAAGACGAAGTCAAGCTATCCCTTGTAGCTGATGATATGATTGTTTACCTAAGGTATGATAAAAGCTCCACCAGAAAAGTCCTCTCACCCTATACAAAAGTCAACTCCAGATGGACCTCAATGTGAAATTCAAAACTCTGAAGGAGAAAAAGTTGACAGCAACCTACAAGACATAGGTGTAGGGAAAGACTTCCTAAATCAGACAGCACCTGTGCAAGAAATAAGATCAACAACTGGGACCTCATTAAACTCAAAAGCTTCTGTACATCAAAAGAAACAATCAAGGAAGTGAAGAGAAAATGCACAGAGTGGGAGGAAACCTTCACCTCAGATACATCTGACAAAAAGATGGACCAAAGAGATGAACAGAGACTTCAAAAGTGAGGAATTAGAAATGGCTGAGAAATATCTTAAAAAATGTTCAACATCAGTAATAATTAAGGAAATGCAAATCAAAACCACTTTAAGTTATCATCTCTCTCTGATAAGACTGGCTAAGATCAAGAAAACAAATGAATCCAAGTGCTGGAGAGTTTGTGGGGAAAGGAGAACACTCATCCACTGCTGGTGGGAATATGAACTCGAACAGCCACTAATGGAAAGCAATGTGGAGAACACTTGGAAGATTCAAAATTATCTTGGCACCTGACCCAGTCATACCCTCCTGGATATATATATATATATATNTGTAAACTCTTACAACCACTATGGAAAGCAGTGTGGAGAATCCTTATAGACTCAAAATGAACTTACCAGCTGATCCAGTCACACCATTCCTGGGTATATACCCACAAGACTCATCATAAGAGTCTTGTGGGTATATACAGCCATGTTTATTGCAGCTCTCTTCACAATAGCAAAGGGCTGGAACCAACCCAAGTGCCCCTCAACTGACAAGTGGATAGAGAAAATGTGGTACATATACACAATGGAGTTCTATGCAGCAGTAAAGAAAGAAAACATCATGAAATTTGCAGGTAAATGGATGGAGCTAGGATATATAATGCTAAGTGAAGTAACACAGTCCCAGAAAAACAAACATGGTATCCCTCATCTTTGGATGCTAGCACCAATTACCTAGTTGTATGGCAAACTGAGCAATATTAATATGATCTGAAAACAACTGTGCTCTTATATTGTGAATCCCTTAAAAATTAATTAATTAATTAAAAAAGAATTTATCCATAAGAAGGATAACCCATGATTGATGACCATCATCTAATCAGCAAAGATAATGTCTAAAAGAGGAAAATTACATGCAGTAGAAACTCAAAAAAAAAACAAACCACTTAACAGATGCATGTGTCAAAATGTCTTTGTCATTATCATGAATACTCTTTGCTTATAATGATAGCTGTGTGCCAGAGACTCTTTCTTTCTCTCTGTATCTATTGACTCATCTAATTTTTAAAGTTTTATTTATTTGAAATGATGTGTGTGTGTGTGTGTGTGTGTGTGTGTGTGTGTGTGTACCAGTTCTGTGCAGATACCCACAGTGGCAAGAATACGGTGTCTTCAAATGCCCTAAAACTAGAGTTAGAGGTGGTTTTGAGCCTGTATGACTGCCGAGTAATGAAACCCAGGTCCTTTGCAGGAGCAGGAAGTGCTCTTAAATGCTAAGTCATCTCTGCCGCCTCTGTCATCTATCTTATTTACCTATAGATATCATTGGCTATAAATTGATATAGATATTAATATCTACAGAGAGATATAAATAATGTTAGATATTCTAGGCTCTGCTAGTGGCTAACTATTCTCTCTCTTGGTCTGAGATCCATATGGGAAAGTATATGAACCTTTTTTTTTTTTAGATTTTTTTTTTTCATTTTTTATTTTATTTTTTTAAATTTAAAGAGAGATCATGAAATTTCCTCTGAAAGTGACAATATAATGTTAATCATATAACTCTTTGCTTTCATACATAAATTGCAAACAAAATAGTCTTCTAACCCATACGCTCCTTAATTTTTGATATTGTTAATTTAAAAACATTCCCTAATTACAGTGTTATCTATACTCAATTCAAATGGACAGTGCCTAGTTATTTCTGAGTTTGAGAAAGCCATTTTTACCTTTGATTTACTATTTAAAAATAATTTTTTAAATATATATTTTGTACAAGATTATCAAATCTAGACCCATGTACCCCCTTTATCCCCCCACCCCACCAGAGCTCATGTATTCTGCCAAACATTCTTTTCATCTCTTTCTTAATCTTTCTTAAAATTCTCCATGTAGAAGTTGACTGTTTTGAGCAGAAGTTCACTGTTTCAGTCAGTTCTTCGATGCAATCCTTTGTGTTGTTGTTGTTTCCAATATGCATCACTCCCAACTGCTTGGACAAAAGCTCAAGGGCTCATGCATAAGAGATACTTACAACTAGGTAATTGGCACTAGCATCTACAGATGACCGATACCATTCATCATTTGTTTTCTAGAACTGTGTTACTTCACTCTTCATGATGTCTTCTAGCTCCAGCCATTTTCCTGCAAAGCTCATGATGTCATATTTCTTTACTGCTGCATAGAACTCCATTGTGTAGACGTACCACATTTTTACTATCTACTCTTCAGTTGAAGGGTTTAGGTTGGTTCCAGCTCCTTGCTATTGTGAGGGGAGCTGCAATAAACATGGCCTGTGCATGTATCTCTGCGGTAGGGTGAGTCTTGAGGGTACATGCCTAGAAGTGGTCAGGTGGCAAGTTCATTCCAAGCCTTCCAAGGGTTCTCCACCCTGCTTTCCATAGTGGCTGTACGAGTTTACATTCCCACCAGCGGTGAATGAGTGTTCCCCTTTCCCCACAACCTCTCCAGCACTTGGTATCATTTGTTTCCTTGATCCTAGCCAGTCTTATTGGAGTAAGATGATATTTTAAAGTGGTTTTGATTTGCATTTCCCTAATGATTAGTGATGTTGAACACTTCTTAAGGTGTTTCTCATCCATCTCTAATTCCTCACTTTTGAAGTCTCTGTTCAGCTCTTTGCTCCATCTATTGAGTGGGTCATTTGTTTTCTTTCTTCTTTGTTTTTTGAGTAGTTTATATATTCTGGAAATCAATGCTTTGTCAGATGTATCTGCAGTGAAGGTTTCCTCCCACTCTGTGGGATTTCTCTTCACTTCCTTGATTGTTTCTTTTGATGTACAGAAGCTTTTGAGTTTGATGAGGTCCCATTTGTCAATTGTCGACCTTAATTCTTGTGCAGCTGCTGTCTGATTTAGGAAGTCTTTTCCTACGCCTATGTCTTGTAGTCTGCTGCCAACTTTTTCTTCTATCACCTTCAGAGTTTGGGGTTTCACGTTGAGGTCTTTAATCCATCTGGAGTTGACTTTTGTACAGGGCGAGAGGTAGGGGTTTAATTTCATTCTTCTACAAGTGGTGATCCAGTTTTGCCAACACCACTTGCTGAAGATGCTGTCTTTTCTCCATTGTGGTTTCTGGGCCCCCTTGTCAAATTATGAGAGTGGCTCAAAATTGTATTGTGTTCAAGTATGGGACTTCAGTTTTTTGTCCATTGGTCAAACAGTCTGTTTTTGTGCAGTACAAGCTGCTTTTATACTATAGCCCTGTAGTATATTAGTCTGAAGTCTGGTATAGAGGATCCCCCTGCTGTTCACTACTCCTTTCACTCAGGGTTGCTTTCTGGCTAGTCAGGGTCTTTTGTCCTTTTCCAAATTAATAAGCGACTTTTTATTTAGCTGTGCAAAAATCTTGGCGGACTTTAAGGGATTGCGGTTAAATCTATACAAGAGTTGTGAGTAGAATGTTACCACATCTATTTTCCATTTTTCTTCTTTTTTATTTTAATATTATTTTAAAACATGAATGTAAAAGAATTTTATGTTTATTTTTTTTAATTTGATTTGTTGTATTTTTTTAAACAAATCTTAGACGTTGGCGCGCCCACGCCATTTCTCCTCCACCCCACCTCAGAGTTCCATGTTATTCTGCTGCCAAACATCGCTTTTCATTTCTTTCTCAGTCTTTCTCAATACTTCTCCATGTGGAAATTGACGTTTTGAGCAACAAGTTCACGTTTTCAGTCAGTTCTTCTCGATGCAATCCTTTCGTGTGTGTTGTTCGCTTCGTGTTGGTTTCCAATATGCATCACCTTGCCCGCAACTCGCTCTGGACAAAAAAGTCAAGGGCCATGCAGACAGCAGAAATACCTTACAACTCAGGTAATTGCCACTCGAGCATGTCCTCAGCATGATGGGATACATTCCATCATTTTTTTCTCAAGACTGTGTTACTTCCCACTCTTTCATGATGTCTTCTAGCTCCAGCATTTTCCTGAGAAAGTTCACTGATGTTATCTTTTTTTAACTGCGTCAGTAGAACTTGATTTGTAGATGTACCACGTTTTCTGCTACTCCACTCAATCAGTTGAGGGCAATCTTGGGTTGGGTTCAGCTTGCTCTTGCTACTTGTGAAGGAAAGCTGAAATAAACATGGCCTGTGCATGTATCTCTGTGGTGGGGTGAGTCATTGAGGTGTACATGCCTAGGAATGGTAAGGCTGGGTCGGGTGCAAGTTCATTCCAAGTCTTCCAAGGGTCTCCACACCCTGTTCTTCCTGCATAGTGGGTGTTACGAAGTCTTACCATTCCCACTACGCAGTGGATGAGTGTTCCTCTTCGCCCACAACCTGCTCCAGCACTTTGGTATATATTTTGTTTCCTTGATCCGTAGCATTCTTATTGGAGTAACGTCGATATCTTCAAGTGTCGTTGATTTGACACTTTCTCTATGATGTAGTGATGTTGAACACTTCTTAAGCGCTGTTTCTTAGCCATCTCTAATTCTCACTTATGAAGTCTTAGTTCAGCTCTATGCTCCATCTATTGACGTACGGTCATTCTGTTTCTCTCTTCTTTGTTTTTTGATGTAGTGTTATATATTCTGGAAATCAAGCTTTGTCAGATGTTGTTCTGCTGTGAAGGTTCCTCCTCCCACCCTGTAGGATTTCTCTTCACTTCCTTGATTTGTTTTTTTGATGTACCAGAAGCTTTTGAGTTTTAATGAGGTCCCAATTTGCAATTGTGGACCTTAATTCTTGCACAGCTGCTAGTCTGATTTTGGAAGGCTTTTCCTACACCTATGTTTTTCGTAGTCTGCTGCCAACTTTTTTCTTCTATCACTTCAGGTTTGCGGTTTTCAAGTTGAGGTCTTTGATCCACTCGGAGTTGACTTTTGTACAGGGAGAGTGATAGGGTTTAAGTGTTCATCTTCTAGCAAAAGTTTGGGGTGTACCAGTTTTGGCAACACCACTTTGCTGAAGATGCTGTCTTTCTTCTCCTTGTGGCTAGTCTTTGGCCCCCTTGTCAAATATAAGATGGCTGAAATTGTATGTGCTCAGATTTGGATCTTCAGTTTTGTTCCATTGGTCAACAGGTCTGTTTTTGTGCCAGTACCAGGCTGTTTTTATGAATATAGCCCTGTAGTATAGTTTGAAGTCTGGTATAGAGATCCCCCCTGTGCAGCTCTTTTCACTCAGGGTTGTTTTGGCTATTCAGGTTCTTTTTGTTTTTCCAAATGAATTTAAGGACTTTTTTTCCAAGCCTGTGAAGAAACTCTTGGGCATTTTGATTGGAATTGCGTTAAATCTATACAAGAGTTTTGGTAAAATGGACATTTTTACAATGCTTATTTTCCCAATCCATGAGCACGGGAGGTTTTTCCATCTTCTGATGTCTACTTTCATTTCTTTTTTTAAGGGTTTAAAATTTTTGTTGTAGAGCTCTTTGGTTTCTTTGTTTAGGTTTGTTCCTAGGTATTTTATTGTTTTTGAGGCTATTGTGAGTGGGAAGGTCTCCTTGAATTCCTTCTCCATTTGCTTGCTGCTGGTGTAAAAAAGGCCAGAGCTGGAGGGATGGCCTAGTGGTTAAGAGCGCCGACTGCTCTTGCAGAGGACCTGGGTTCAATCCCCAGCACCCACATGGCAGCTGAGAATGGTCTGTAACTCCAGTTCCAGGAGAACTCCAGTTCCAGGGGAATCCGAGACCCTCTTCTGACCTCCACGGCATTGCACGACACGGGTGCACAGACCTACATGCAGACAGTACATTCAAATACATAAAAAAATAAATAAAAAAAATTAAGAAAGGCCACTGATTTTTTTAGGTTAATTTTGTATCTGGCCACTTTGCTGAACCTGTTAATCATTTGTAGGAGTTTTCTGGTGGAGTTTTTAGCATCCCTTATGTAAACAAACATATCATCAGCAAATAGGGATAGCTTGACTTCCTCTTTTCTAATTAGTACTCCTTTAATTTCCTTTTCTTGCCTTATTGCTCTGGCAAGTGTTTCAAGCACTATATTGAAGAGGAGTGGTGCCAGGGGGGCAGCCTTACCAAGTTCCTACCTTTAAAGGTAATGTTTCTGTCGTTTCCCCATTTAGGATGATATTGACTGTGGGTTTCCTGTATATGGCTTTAATTACATTGAAGAATGATCCCTCCAATCCAATTCCCTCTAGGACTTTAAGCATGAAGGGATGCTGGATTTTGTCAAAGGCTTTTTCAGTGACAATTGAGACAATGGTGTGGTTTTTTTCTTTCAGTACATTTGCATGCTTGATGATATTTATTCATTTCCATATGTTGAATCATCTCTGCATCTCTGGTATGAATCCAACTTGGTCATGATGGATATCTTCTTGATGTGAATCTGTATGCGATTTGCCTGTATCCTGTTTAGAATTTTGACATCTGTGTTCATTAGGGAGATGTGTCTACAGTTCTCCTTTTTGGTTCTATCGTTGCCTCGTTTTGATAATAGAGTGATGCTGGCTTCAAAGAAGGAATTTGGGAGAATTCCCTCTGTTTGTATCCTTCTAAACAATGTCAGTAATAATGGTTGTAGGTCTTTTTGAAATGTTTTATAGAATTCTGCCGTGAAAACATCTGGGCCTGGACTTTTTTTCCTTGGGAGTTTTATTATATCTTCAATATCTTCATATATTATGGGTCTGTTTAAGCTGTCAATCTCTTCTTGGTTGAGCTTTGGTGATTCCCAGGATTTCAGATATTCATCCATTTCTTCTACGTTTTCAAACTTGGTAGAGTATAGGTTTTTGATGTATTCCCGTATGATTTTCTGGATCTTTTCATTGTCTGTTTTGATATTTCCCTTTTCATCATGGATTGTATTGATTTGGAGTTGTTCCTTCTTTCTTTTGGTTAACTGGGCTAGAGGCCTGTCTATCTTGTTTATTCTTTCAAAGAAACAACTTTTGGATTCATTGATTTTTTAAATTGTTTTCTTTGTTTCTATTTCATTGATTTCTGCTCTGATTTTTTTTTCTTCCTGTCTGTTGCGTATAGGTTTCATCTGTTGTTGCCGCTCAATTGCTTTTAGCTGCAGTCCACTTGTGCTCTTTCTGTTTATCTAATGTAGGCACCCAGGGCTATAAACTTCCCTCTTAGGACTGCTTTTAAGGTATCCCATAGGTTTTGTTGTGTTGTATTGTCATTGTCATTCTGTTCCAGGAATGATTTTATTTCTTTCTTTATCTGTTCCTTGACCCATTCATTATTCAAGAGTGTTTTGTTGAGTCTCCATGTGTTCTTGTAGGCAGTAGGGCTTATCCTGGTGTTGATGTTGACCTTTATTGCACTGTGGTCTGATAGAATACATGAAATTCTTTCAATATTTTTGTATTTGTGGAAGTTTCTTCTTTTTCCCAGTGTGTGGTCGATTTTGGAGAATGTTCCATGGGGTGATGTGTAGAAAGTGTATTCTCTGGTATTAGGGTGGAATATTCGGTAAATGTTTGTGAGGTCCATTTGGTGTATCACATCGTTCAGTTCAGATGTCTCTCTGTTTATTCTTTGTCCTGTTGACCTGTCCAAAGGGCTCAGTGGGGTATTGAAGTCCCCTACTATGAGCCTCCTGGGTGCTGGGATTAAAGGTGCGCACCACCCCACCTGGCAGGAGTCATTTTAATGCTATGTCTACTTAGCTGAATAATAGTAGTAGCCTCTTCACTTTGACCTGTGACCTGCATAGCAAAAGGTTCCTTGGCCTGACATAAATATCAGGTATGGACTCCATCTTATGAAGGAGAACTTAAATGTAATTAGAAAGTGGTTGTTGCTCCCATAACATTCATGCCATACTTTCACTGCCAAGCCAGTTGTTATTGTAGCTCACAGGATTCACAGCTGGGTGAGGCTGATGATTCACTTTCTCTTCAGGTATATGTGTAGCATCTTTAAACACCATGAAAGCTAGCCAGTAAACTTAAATGTAATTAGAAAGTGGTTGTTGCTCCCATAACATTCATGCCATACTTTCACTGCCAAGCCAGTTATTATTGTAGCTCACAGGATTCACAGCTGGGTGAGGCTGATGATTCACTTTCTCTTCAGGTATATGTGTAGCATCTTTAAACACCATGAAAGCTAGCCAGTAGACATGAAGCTTTGAAATCAGCACCAACTTATTTTCTCCTTGTTTGATCTACAGTTCATTGATGTAATGTCTTCAGCAATAGTTTCTTACTGTCAAGTTCTAGTGGGTAATCAAGAAATGGCCAGTATTACTTGAGAGTCTATGGGGCCCTTGATCAACAACTTCAAAAGAAAAAGTCCATCCCTGGCATTGGGGGTTTATTTTGTAAGCCTATGGTATCTACCAGGGGCAATGTCACCCTGCTATAAGGTAATTCCTTTTAATCTCCTTTTATAATATATATGTATATACTTTTAGAAGCTTCTATAAGTGATAGGTTTCCATGGGGCTTTGTCTAGAGCCCTTTGTTGTTAACCCATACTCCCATTTCATACAAAATTTCCAATCAAGTCTAGATACATGCCCCCTTCCCCCCACCCCACCAGAGCTCATGCATTCTGCCAAACATGTTTTCCATCTTTCTCTCAGTCTCTTTTAAAAATTTTCATTGCAGAAGTTTACTGTTTCAAGCAGAAGTTCACCATTTCAGTCAGTTCTTTGACCCAGTCTTCTTATTGTTATTCCCTCCAATTTGTATCACTCTAAAATATGCATATATGCATTCCACATATATCACAGGTTTTAGCATCTTCATCTTATGATTTTTTTTCTTTATTAGACTGAAAGATGTTATGTTTGAAGGCTCCTCTTTGGCAAGCCCAAACAACCATCAGTTCTGCCCTTGTGCTCCACACTGGGGTTTTCCCTTCCCATGGTCAACAAATGAAGTCTAGTAAGTACCATGTCCTGTCTTGATCTTCCTGTACTGGTCTCTATGATACAGCTTGGGTAGTCTGACAATGGCAGTCACAACATTTTTTTAATTTAATTTATTTCTGTATGTGTATGAATGTACTGTCTGCATGCAAGTTTGTGCACCCGTGTCGTGCAATGCCACGGAGGTCAGAAGAGGGTGTCGGATTCCCCTGGATCTGGAGTTCTCCTGGAATTGGAGTTTCAGACAGTTCTCGGCCACCATGTGGGTTCTGGGGATCAAACCCAGGTCATTTGTAAGAGCGGTCGGTGCTCTTAACCACTAGGCCATCTCTCCAGCCCCCACAACATTTTTTATAGCACTAATTATTAGCCATGTTGTATTGACTACATATGTGGCTTTTGGATACATCATCTCCAAATAGAGAATGAAGGTATCTGAGAAGGAGTACATATTTTTTCTCTATTGTAGCCCTATAATTTTGCCTTAAAATACAAAATTAGCATTAAATATTATTTCTGTATTGAAAATGAAGTAGATGTCTCTTTATCGCCTTCCATTTTGGGGGGGGGTTCTCCTTGAATCTCATTTTTCATCTTTGCAATGCTATGAAATGTCTTTTTCTCCATTTTCTCCTTTTCTTCCTTCTTTATTATTTTTATTCTATGTGTATGAGTGTATTGCCTGTGTGTATGTAAGTGTTCCCATGTTGTGAAATCCCCAGAGAGGTCAGAAGACGGCATTGGATTCACTTGCACTTAGAGTTATGGGATGGTTGAGGTGGGTGCTGTCAACCTGCATCTTCTGAAAGAATAGCTGGTGGTATTAACCCTTAAGCCATCTCCCCGGCCCTTGTCTTTTTCTTGCCGTCTTTTTCTTGTTTTTTTTCTTCTTCATTCTTTCTCTTCTTCTAGTGCTGGGGATGGAGTGCCAGCCTTCATGCTGGCATGAAATGAAAGCCATGTCACCCTCAAGGATACACACCAACTCAAAGTGAAAGGATGGAAAAATTATTCCAAAAGCAAGTAGGAGTTGCTATTTTAATATCAGACAAAATAGACTTCAGAGTAAAGTCAATCAGTAGAGACAAAGAGGGCCACTACATCCTTATCAGAGGAACAATTAACCAGGAAGATATCACAATCCTAAATATTTATGCAGCAAACTCAGGTGCACCAAACTATATAAACACAGTACTGTGGGTCCTCGAGATGCAGATTAATCCCAACACACAAATAATGGGGGACTTCAATACCCCTTGGATAGATCAACTGAACAAAAAATAAACAAAGAGATATTGGAACTGAACAATACAATACAACAAATGGACCTCACAGACAATTACCGAACATTTCACCCAAACACCAGAGAATATACTTTCTACTCAGCACCCAATGGAACATTCTCCAAAACTGACCACATATTGGGACACAAAAGTAACCTCAGTAAATATAAAGGTTTGACATAATCTCATGCATTCTATCAGACCATAGTGTGATAAAGCTCAATATTAACACCAGAATAAGCCCGACTAGCAACAAGACCACATGGAGACTAAAGAACACCATCCTGAATAATGAATGGGTCAGGGAAAAAATAAAGAATGAAATAAAAGTATTGATGGAACTAAACAAGAAAGACAATACAATGCAACAAAACCTGTGTGATACTTTAAAAGCAGTCCTAAGAGGGAAATTTATAGCCCTAAGTGCCCAGATTAAAAAAAAATAACATAAAGGGAACAAATAAATGATCTAACACAACAGCTAAAAAATTTGAAAGACAACAACAAATGGACCTTAAACACAACAGAAAGGAAGAAATAACAAAAATCAGAGCAGAAATCAATGAAATAGAAACAAAGAAAACAATACAAAAAAAATCAATGAATTCAAAAGCTGGTTTTTTTGAAAGGATAAACAAGATAAACAAAAATCTAGCCCAGTTCACCAAAACAAAGAAAGAGAACCTAAAAATTAATAGTATTTGTGATGAAAAGGAAAACATCACAACAGATAACCATACGAGAATACTTCAAAAATGTATACTCTACTAAGTTTGAATACCTAAGAGAAATGGATGAATATCTGAAATCCAGAGAACCGACAAAGCTTAACCAAGAAGAGGTTGACAGTTTAAACAGTCCCATAACATTTGAGGAATTAAAGACATAATAAAAAACCTCCCAACTAAAAAAAGCCCAGGCCCAGATGGTTTCACAGCAGAAATACATAAAATATTTAAAAAGAGGTCTTACAACATTTACTACTCAAACTGTTTAGAAGGAAACAAACAGAGGGAATTCTCCCAAACTCCTTCTATGAAGCCAGCATCACTCTAATATCAAAACCAGGCAAAGACACAACTAAAAAAGAAAACTATAGACCCATCTCATTAATGAGAACAGATGCAAAAATTCTCAACAAAATACTGGCAAGTTGCATACAAACCCTTCTTTTTTTCTGTGGGATTGCTTTGGCTTCTTAAGGTCCTTTGAATCCTAAGACTTTTTCTATTTATGTGAAGAATGGCATTGGAATTTTTATTGGAACTGCATTGTACCTGTGATGTATAGAACAGCCATTTTCCCATTAATTCTGTTGGTTCACAAGCATGGGAGGATTTACCATCCTATATTGACTTCTTCAATGTGTGTCTTCAGTATGTTCACTGTGGAGGTCTTTCACTTACTTGGTTAGGTTTATTACAAGATAAATTAAATTTATTTTGGTATAATTGTGAATAGGATTTTTTCTGTGATTTTTTTTATCAGCATAATTATTGCATATATGAGAAAGATATATATTTTGTAGGTTAATTATGCATCCTGCCACTTTGCTGAAAATGGTTAACAGAGCTAACAGTTTTCTAATAAATTCCTTTGGGCTTCTGCCTTTCCTATTTGTATCCCCTTATTTTCCTCTAAGGTTGTTGCTTCGGTTAAGTCTTCAAGGATCATGTTCAATAAAAATGGAGAAAGTGAACATCTCTCTCTTGTTCCTGATCTTAGTGGAAATGGATATAGGTCTTTCATATTTAGCCTATAGTATATTGAGTTATATTACTTCTATTCTTTCTTTTTAATCCTTTTTTCTCAATATTTTTTGATTTTTTTAACAATAAGTAATATGTAGTGAATACAAGCATCCTTCATGTAAAACCAATTTGCAAGCAGCTATGGCCAAACCCGCACAGCCCAAAGCTCCCACCATCCAGATGGAGGGGCTTGTATGTACAATCATGTTGATCAAATGAGCCCAGTCTATATTGCCATAGTTTCATCATTCACCCCAATCTCAGCCCTTACATTCTACCATGCCCCCTTTTCCGCAGATTGTTCCCTAGGCTTAGAAAAGGGGCACAAGTAGGCAAGAAGCAAAACAGTCTACTTTTTCTGGAGGTGTTGTTTTGGACTCTGATCAGTTCAGGCTGTTTCCTTTCATGGGTTGACAGTTTATCCAGGAATAACATTTCTTTTATTTTTAAATTTTATTTATTTATTTTTGTATGTATATGAATGTACTGTCTGCATGTAGATCTGTGCACCCATGTCATGCAATGCCGTGGAGCTCAGAAGAGGGTTTCAGATTCCCCTGGAACTAGAGTTCTCCTGGAATTGGAGTTACAGATGGTTCTTAGCCGCCATGTGGGTGCTGGGCATCGAACCCGGGTCCTCTGCAAGAGCAGTCGGTGCTCTTAACCGCTAGGCTATCTCTCCAGCCCCAGGAATAACCTTTCAATCCTACTAATGAAGCACAAGCAATTAGATATACATGCATCTAAACAGTACTAATTATTATGGTAGGTTGTGGTGGATTTATTCTTTTACAAGTGGCGATCCAGTTTTGCCAACACCATTTGCTGAAGATGCTGTCTTTCCGCCATTGAGTCTTCTTGGCCCCTTTGTCAAATATGAGATGGCTGAAATTGGATGTGCTCAGGTTTGGATCCTTAATTTTGTCCATTGATCTACGGGCCTATTTTTATGCCAATACCAGGCTGTTTTTATAACTATACCCCTGTAATATAGTTTGAAGTCTGGTATGGTAATCCCCCTTGTATTACTCTTTTTGCTCAGGGTTACTTTGGCTATCTGGGCCTTTTGTTTCTCCATGTGAACTTTACAATTTTTTCCCTAGCTCTGTGAAGAAGCTCGTGGAGATTTTAATTGGGATTGCATTGAATCTGTTTATTACTTTGGATAGAATGGTCATTTTTACTGTATTGATTCTTCCATTGAGCATGGGGGGGATCTTTCCATCTTCTAATATCTTCCTCAATTTCCTTCTTGACAGATTTAAATTTTTCCTTGTAGAGATTTTTAGTGTGTTTGGTCAGGTTTGTTACTAAACAATTTATTTTTTGGAGGCCACGTCAGTGGGAAAGTATTCCTTATCCAATTGCTTGTTGTTGGAATAAAGAAAGTCTACCAATTTCTCTAGGTTAATTTTGTATCCCGCCACTATACTCAACCTGTTGATGGTTTCTAGGAGTTTTCTGGTGGAGGTTTTGTCATCTATTAGGTAAACTATCATGTCATCTGCAAAAAGGCATAGTTTGACCTCCTCTTTTCCAATTAGTACTCCTCTAATTTCTTTTTCTTGTCTTATTGCTCTTGTAAGCATTTCTTTCTTTTTTTTTTTTTTTTTTTTTTTTTTTTTTTTTTTTTTTTTTTTTTTTTTTTTTTTTTTTTCTTTTTTCTTTTTTTTTTTTTTTTTTTTTTTTTTTTTTTGGTCTTTTCAAGACAGGGTCTCCCTGTAGCCCCAGCTGTCCTGTAACTAGCTCTGTAGAACAGGCTGGCCTTGAAATCACAAAGATCCGCCTGCCTCTGCCTCCCAAGTGCTAGGATTAAAGGCATGCGCCACTATTTCCAGCTAGCATTCAACCACTATATTAAAGAGGAGTGGGGATAGGGGGCAGCCTTGCCATGTCCCTGACGTTAAGGGGAACACTTCTAGTTTTCTGGCATCTAGGATAATGCTGGCTGTTGGTTTGTTGTATATGGCTTTAATTGTATTGTGGAATGTTCCCTCCAGTCTAATTCCCTCCAGCACTTTAAACATGAAGGCAAGCTGAATTTTGTTGAAAGCCTTTTCCACGTTGATTGAGATGACCATGTGGTTTATATTTTTTTCAGTCCATTTCTGTGATTTATGACATTTATTATTATGTATGTTGAAACATCCCTGCATCTCGGGTATGAATCCAGCTTAGTCATGGTGGGTGATTTTTTGATATGTGCCTGTGTGTGATTTGCAACTATTTTGTTGAGAATTTTTGCATCTATGTTCATTAATGAAATGGGTCTATAGTTTCCTTTTTTGGTTGTATCTTTGCCTGGATTTGGTACTAGCATGATGTTGGCTTTATAAAAGGAATTTGGTATGTTTCCCTCTGTTTCTATCCTCTTGAATAATTTGAGTAGTAGTGGCTGTAGGTCTTCTTTAAATGTCTTATAATTCTGCTGTGAAACCATGTGGACCTGGGATTTTTTATTTGGGTTGTTTCTTTATCACAGTTTCAATTTCCTCCTTTATTATGGGTCTATTTAAGCTATTGATCTCTTCCGGGTTAAGTCTTGGTGGATTCCATGGCATCAGGTACTCATTCATTTCTCTTAGGTTTTCAAATTTAATAGAGTATAGGTTTTTGAAGTATTCTCATAAGATTGTCTGAATCTTTTTGCTCTCTGTTGTGATGTTTCCCTTTTCACGTCTAATTTGGTTGATTTGGAGTTGCTCTTTCCTTCTCTTAGTCAATTGGGCTAGAGGTCTATGTATCTTATTTATCCTTTCAAAGAACCAGCTCTTGAATTCATTGATTGTGTGTGTGTGTGTGTGTGTGTGTGTGTGTGTGTGTGCTATTTTCTTTGTTTCTATTTCATTGATTTTGGTTCTGATTTTTGTTATTTCTTCATGTCTGCCAGGTTTAGGGTTCATTTCTTGCTTCCTCTCAAGTGTTTTTAGTTGCAGTGTTGTCATTTGTGCTCTTTTGTATTTTTTTTCTCATTCTGTTTTCTTAATGTAGGCACTTAGGGCTATGACTTTCCCTCTCAGGACTGCTTTTAAGGTATCCCATGTGCTTTCCTGTGTTGCATTATCCCTTTCATTTAGTGCCAGGAATGCTTTTATTTATTCCTTTATTTCTACTTTGACCCATTCTTTATTCAGCAGTGTGTTATTCAGTTGCCATATGTTCTTGTACCTAGTAGGACTCTTTCTGGTATTGATATTAAGATTTATTGTACTGATAAGATGCATGAAATTATTTCTTTTTTTGTACTTGGTGAGGATTACTCTGTGTTCCAGTATATGGTCAATTTTGAAGAATGTTCCATGGGGTGCTGAGTAGAATATATATATATATATATATATATATTATATTATTGGTCTTTTTGGAGACCCGGGTTCTCCCTGTAGCCCCAGCGACCAGCTAATGAATGGGTCAAGGAAGAGATAAAGAAAGAAATAAAAGCACTCCTGGAACTGAATGACAATGACAATACAACACAACAAAACCTATGGGATAACTTAAAAGCAGTCCTACTAGGGAAGTTTATAGCCCTGGGTGCCTACATTAGAAAAACAGAGCACAAGTGAATGATCTAACACTACAGCTAAAAGCACATGAGAAGCAACAACAGATGAACCCTAAATGCAACAGACAGGAAGAAATAACAAAAATCAGAGCAGAAATCAAAGAAATAGAAGCAAAGAAAACAATACAAAAGAATCAATGAATCCAAAAGTTGGTTCTTTGAAAGAATAAACAAGATAGACAGACCTCTAGCCCAGTTAACCAAAAGAAAGAAGGAACAACTCCAAATTAATACAATCCAGGATGAAAAGGGAAATATCACAACAGAAAGGGAAAAGATCCAGAAAATCATATGGGAATACTTCAAAAACCTATCCTCTACAAAGTTTGAAAACCTAGAAGAAATGGATGAATATCTGAAATCCTGGGAATCACTGAAGCTCGACCAAGAAGAGATCGACAGCTTAAACAGACCCATAATACATGAAGAAATTGAAGATGTAATAAGAAAACTCCCAAATAAAAAAATCCCGGGCCCAGACGGTTTCATGGCAGAATTCTATAAAACATTTTACAAAAGACCTACAACCATTATTACTGAAACTGTTAAGAAGGATACAATCAGAGAGAATTCTCCCAAATTCCTTCTATGAAACCAGCATCACTCTATTACCAAAACCAGGCAAAGATAAAACTAAAAAGGAAAATTATAGACCAATCTCCCTAATGAACACAGATGCCAAAATTCTAAACAGGATACTGGCAAATCGCATACAGACACACATCAAGACAATCATTCATCATAACCAAGTTGGATTTATACAAGAGATGCAGGGATGGTTCAACATACGAAAATAAATAAGCATCATCAAACACATAAATGGAATGAAAGACAAAAACCACACCATCAAATCAATTGATGCTGAAAAAGCCTTTGACAAAATCCAGCATCCCTTCATGCTTAAAGTTGTAGAAGGAATTGAATTGGAGGTATAATTCCTCAATGTAATCAGAGCCATATACAGGAAACCCACAGCCAATATCATCTTAAATGGGGAAATGACAGAAACATTCCCTTTAAAGGTAGGAACTCGGCAAGGCTGCCACCTGTCACCACTCCTCTTCAAGACAGTGCTTGAAACACTTGCTAGAGCAATAAGGCAAGAAAAGTAAATTAAAGGAGTACTAATTGGAAAAGAGGAAGTCAAACTATCCCTATTGGCTATATGATTGTTTACCTAAGGGATGCTAAAATCTCCACCAGAAAATTCCTAGAAACGATTAACAGCTTCAGCAAAGTGGCAGGATACAAAATTAACCTTAAAAAATCAATGGCCTTTCTTTCTTTTTATTAATTTTATTTATTTCTGTAAGTGTATGAATGTACTGTCTGCGTGCAAGTTTGTGCACCCGTGTCGTGCAATGCCACGGAGGTCAGAAGAGGGTGTCGGATTCCCCTGGAACTGGAGTTCTCCTGGAACTGGAGTTTCAGACAGTTCTCGGCCGCCATGTGGGTGCTGGGGATTGAACCCAGGTCCTCTGTAAGAGCGGTTGGTGCTCTTAACCACTAGGCCATCTCTCCAGCCCCCAAAATCAATGGCCTTTCTTTACACTAACAACAAACAACTGGAGAAAGAATTCAAAGAGACCCTTCCACTCACTAGCCTCAAAAACAATAAAATACCTAGGAACAAAGCTAACCAAAGATACCAAAGATCTCTACAACAAAAAATTTTAAATCTTTAAAGAAAGAAATTGAAGAAGACATCAGAAGATGGAAAAACCTCCCATGCTCATGGATTGGGAAAATTAACATTGTAAAATTGTCCATTTTACCGAAACTCTTGTATAGATTTAACGCAATTCCAATCAAAATCCCCAAGAGATTCTTCACAGACTTGGAAAAAAAGTCCTTAAATTCATTTGGAAAAACAAAAGACCCCGAATAGCCAAAACAACCCTGAGCAAAAAGAGCTACACAGGGGCAATCTCTATACCAGACTTCAAACTATACTACAGGGCTATAGTAATAAAAACAGCCTGGTACTGGCACAAAAACAGACCTGTTGACCAATGGAACAAAACCGAAGATCCAAACCTGAGCACATACAATTTCAGCCATCTCATATTTGACAAAGGGGCCAAGAAGACACAATGGAGAAAAGACAGCATCTTCAGCAAGTGGTGTTCTCAAAACTGCATCACCACTTGTAGAGGAATGAAATTAAACCCCTACCTTTCGCCCTGTACAAAAGTCAACTCAGATGGATCAAAGACCTCAATGTGAAACCTCAAACTCTGAAGGTTATAGAAGAAAAAGTTGGCAGCAGACCTCAAGACATAGGTGTAGGAAAAGACTTCCAAAATCAGACAGCAGCTGTGCAAGAATTAAGGTCCACAATTGACAAATGGGACCTCATCAAACTCAAAAGCTTCTGTACATCAAAAGAAACAATCAAGGAAGTGAAGAGAAATCCAACAGAGTAGGAGGAAACCTTCATCACAGAAACATCTGACAAAGCGTTGATTTCCAGAATATATAAACCACTCCAAAAACAAAGAAGAAAGAAAACAATTGACCCACTCAGATGGAGCAAAGAGCTGAACAGAGACTTCACAAGTGAGGAATTAGAGATGGCTGAGAAACACCTTAAGAAGTGTTCAACATCACTAATCATTAAGGAAATGCAAATCAAAACCACTTTAAGATATCATCTTACTCCAATAAGATTGGCTAGGATCAAGAAAACAAATGATACCAAGTGCTGGAGAGGTTGTGGGGAAAGGGGAACACTCATCCACTGCTGGTGGGAACGTAAACTCGTGCAGCCACTATGGAAAACAGGGTGGAGAACCCTTGGAAGACTTGGAATCAACTTGCCACCCAACCCAGCCATACCATTCCTAGGCACGTACCCTCAAGACTCACCCCACTTCAGAGATACATGCATGGCCATGTTCATTTCAACTCTCTTCACAATAGCATGGAGCTGGAACCAACTCAAATGCCCCTCAACTGATGAGTGGATAGAGAAAATGTGGTACATCTACACAATGGAGTTCTATGCAGCAGTAAAGAAAGATGACATCATGAGCTTTGCAGGAAAATGGCTGGAGCTAGAGGACATCATGCTGAGTGAAGTAACACAGTCCCAGAAAAACCAATGATGAATGGTATTCCTCATCTGTCGATGCTAGTGCCAATTACCTAGTTGAAACTATTTCTTGTGCATGGCCCCTTGAGATTTTGTCCAAAGCCGTTGGGAGTGATGCATATTGGAAACAACAACAACGACATCAACAACGGAAAGGACTGCATCAAAGAACTGACTGAAACAGTGAACTTCTGCTCAAAACAGTCAACTTCCACACGGAGAATACTGAGAAATACTGAGAAAGAGATGAAAAGCATGTTTGGCAGAATGCATGAGCTCTGGTGGGATGGAGGGATGGGGGGACATGGGTCTAGATTTGAAAAAAAAAAATATATATATATATATAAATTTAAAAAATAAAATAAAATTCAACATGACTTCAAACCTGACCAAAGACACTAAAGATACCTACAATGAAATTTTTTAACTGAATGAATAGATTATCATTTATTTTTTTAGAACTTTTATTGATGAATTGTGTATTCCATTCATTATCTTTCAGTCCAATTTGCAAACATTCCCCTCTCCCTACCCCCATCACACTAATTTTCTTGCCTTCTGCCATACATTTCTTGCATCTTTCTCTCAGTCTTTTCCTGCAGAGGTTTTCCCTGCAGAGGCTTTTTGTTTTGGTCAGAGTTTAACAGTATCATTCAGTTCTTTTTTATAATTTTTAACATACTGCTTTTATTGATGTTCTGTGTATTTCAGACATCATTTTTCAGTTCAGTTTAGATATATTGCCTTTTCCCTTCTCCCCACCCCACCCCAGATCATGCATTCTGCCATAACTCTCCTGCATCTTTCTCTCAGTCTTTTTTTTTTTATGTTTAGGAATTCACATTTTCCTCCTTTAATTTTATATTACTCTAAAATATAAATACATACTTTCGCCCATATGCAGTAATTACAGAGTCTGAAAATAAGTGGCGGGTCAATTCTAGAGCTCATTAAGAGATTTACATTATAATGGCAGTCTATATTCTGATGAGACTGACATCCCCTTAGCTGTTTAGTCCACAAGCTTGCTATCTCAGTAGCTTCCATCTGGTATTGAGGGTATGGATAATTCTTGGAAAGACATGAGACTTCAGTACATATTGGAAGGTTAAAAAGCTGTATCTCTTGTCTTTAAGGAGTGCCAAAAGTGGTGGTAGCCACAGAGTAAATGCACTTGCCAGTGAGAATTGAAGACAGGCCAAACAACAGTGCTCTCTCTTTTTTTCTTTTTGTCTTTTAACTAAGATCTCAAGTTTTGTGTCTGCAGTACAGTTACTCTAGTCTTACTGATTATTTTTATCTGGTTGTACTTTCCTTTTGGATGCTTAAATCCACACAGTTAGCCCAGATTAACCAAGGTTTTTGTTTTCTCAAGGTCAGTTGAGGATCTGGTCCTCAGGTCTCTAGGGATTTTTTTTGGAGGGGGAAAAGAAGGTGGGAGCGCCTTGCTCCTTTCAGCTTTTCATTTTCCAGTTCCATCCACTCGAGGACAAAATTAGGTCTTGCTAGACCAGGCTTCCTTTTCCGAAGCATGAGTACACTTTCCTCTTTATAGACTGGACACTGGCTGAAGTCCCATTAGTGGCTCTCCAAGATCTCCCTGATCAGGAAGACTGATGACCCACATTTGCAGGACATTTCAAGAGATGCCCCCATGTATAATCCCCTAAGACTTGGTTGACCTCTGCGGGCAAGGAACAAAGTTATCCCTTAGGACCCTTGGCCAAATTGGTATGGGTGTTAAGTATGGTCTTTAAGCACCCAGAAAGGTTAAGTTGCACCAGCCTATTACATTGCACCTATGTTTAAATTGTATCCTTTTGAAACAACTGTATGTTATTTCCATATCATATTTCTTGATTTGCATCTTTCCATTTTAACCCCATATTACTCTAAAGGATGCACACATACCCTCCATCATGTACCAAAAACCCACGATCAGAAAATAAATGTTAGGTCAGTTCTAGAGCCTGTTTAGGGATTCACAATGCAAGAGCACAGTTGTCTTTAGATCATGAGGAATATAACATTAAGGTTTCTCAGTTTGTCTGCCATTGTTGGACTATCTGGGCTGTATCAAGGAGGACAGTATAGGGGGATCAAGGCAGGATGTGTGCTTACTGGACTTCATTTTATGGACCATGAGAGGGAAAGACCCCCATCGTGGAGAAAAAGTACAGGATTGATTGTTGTTTGGGATTGCCAAGGAGGAACCTTCAAGCACTTCCTTAAGGAAAACATGAAATCTTTCAGGAAAAAAATCCTCCAATTCAAGTGATATGTGTATGTATGTATGTATGTATGTATGTATGTATGTATGTATGTATATATTGTAGCAATACAAGTTGGAGAGAATGAAAATAGATCTGAAAAATAATCTCTGGAAAGACTCAGAAAAAGATGCAGTACCTGTATGGCAGAGTGCAGGGACTTGGGTGGGGTGGGGCCAATGGAAAGGTAAGTGACTCTAAATTCAATTGAGAAATGATGTATGACCTTTGGAAAAAGTTTAATAACAATAAAAAACTAAAAAAGCTGAAATTAATAAAAAAGATATTTACATTATTACAACATAGTTGCTTTCAGATAAATAGAAATATAACTATAGTGTTGTTCAGCTTGCCTTTCAACTGGGGATTTGGTGTTAGCATCCATTTGTTTTTCTGGGACTGTGTTACTTCATTTAGCATAATGGCTTTCAGTTCCATCCATTTACCTGCAAAGTTCATGATGTCATCTTTCTTTACTGCTGAATAGTACTCCATTGTGTAGATGTACCACATTTTATCATCCACTCGTCACTTGAGGGGCATTTGAGTTGGTTCCAGCTCTTCGATATTGTGAAATTAAAGGAGTGTTAATCGGAAAAGAGGAAATTAAGCTATCCCTTTTTGCAGATGATATGATAGTTTACCTCAGGGATGCTAAAAACTCCACCAGAAAGCTTCTAGAAACAATTAAGGGTTTCAGTAAAGTGCCAGGATACAAAATTAACATAGAAAAACCAGTTATGCCAACAATAGACAAGTGGAGAAGGAATATAAGAAGACCTTGCCACTCACAATACCCTCAAAAATAATAAATACTTGGGAACAAGCCTAACTAATGATACCAAAAAACTCTACAGCCAAAAAAAAATTAAATCCCTGAAGAAGGATATTGAAAATGACATCAAAAGATGGAAAGACCTCTCGTGATCATGGATTAGAAAAATTAATATAGTAAAAAATGTCCATTTTACCCAAATTGATATAGAGATTCGATGCAATCCCAATCAAAATCCCCATGAGCTTCTTTGCAGACTTGAAAAAAATCCTTTAATTCATATGGAAAAACAAAAAACCTGAATAGCTAAAGCAATCTTGAGTGAAAAGTGCATACAGAGGGGATTGCTCTACCAGACTTCAAGCTATATTACAGGACCAGCCTGGTACAGGCATAAAAACAGACCCATTGACCACTGGAAAAAAATTAAAGATCCAAACTTGAGCTCATACAATTTCAACCACCTCATATTTGACAAAGGGGCAAAGAAACCTCAATGGAGGAAAGATATCATCTTCAGCAAATAGTGCTGGCAAACTGAATCACCATTTGTAGAAGAACAAAATTAACCCCTACCTCTCACCCTGTACAAAAATCAACTCCAAGTGGATCAAAGATCTCAATATGAAACCTGAAACCATGAAGGTAATACAAGAAAAATTGAAAACAACCTACAAGACATAGGTATAGGAAAAGACTTTTTAAATCAGACAGCAGCTGCATAAGAAATAAGGTGAACAGTTGACAAATAGGACCTCATCAAACTCAAAAGCTTCTGTACAGTAAAAGAAACAATCAAGGAAGTGAAGAGAAAACCCACAGAGTGGGAGGATAACTTCATCAGTGATACATCTAACAGAGTATTACCCTCAAGAATATATAGAGTACTCAAAAAAAAAAAAAAAGAAGAAGAAAACAAATGACCTACTCAAAAGATGGAGTGACGAGCTGAACAGAGACTTCACCAGTGAGGAATTAAAGATGGCTAGGAAACATCTTAAAAAGTGCTGTAACATCATTAATAACTAAAGAAATGCAAATTAAAACCACTCTTAGATACCATCTCACGCCAATACAATGAAAATTTTAAATCTTTGAAAAAGGATATTGAAGAAGACACCAGAAGATGGAAGCACTTCCCATGTTCATGGATTAGAAGAATTAATATAGTAAAAATGACCATCCTGCCCAAAGTAATATATAGATTCAATGCAATCCCTATTAAAATCCCCATGACTTTCTTCACAGATTTAGAAAAAAAAATCTTAAAATTCATATGGGAAAACAGAAGACCCTGGATAGCCAAAGCAACTCTGAAGAAAAAGAGCAATGCAGGGGGGATTACTATACAAGACTTCAAATTATATTACAGGGCTAAAGCCATAAAAACAGCATGGTACTGGCACAAAAAAACGGGCCTGTAGAAGAATGGAACAAAATCGAATATACAAACTGGAGCACATGGAATTTCAGTGACCTCATATTTGACAAGGTGGCCAAGAAGACTTAATGGAAGAAAGTATCTTAAGCAAATGTTGCTGCAAAACTGGATCACCACTTGGGGAAGAATAAAACTAAACCCCTACCTCTCACCCTGTACAAAAATCAACTCAAAATCTATCAAAGACCTCAATGTGAAACCCAAAACTCTGAAAATGATAGAAGAAAACATAGGCAGTTACCTTCAGGATATAGGAATAGAAAAAGTCTTTCTAAATCAGACTGCAGCTGCACAGGAAATAAGGTCAACAATCAGTAAGTAGGACCTTATTAAACTCAAAAGCTGTATAGCAAAAGAAACAATCAAAGAAGTGAAGAGAAAACCCACAAAGTGGGAGTAAACCTTCACCAGTGACACACCTGACAGAGGTTTAACATCCATATTATATAAATTACTCAGAAAACAAAGGAGTAAGTAAACAAATGGCCCACTCTAAAGATGGAGTAAAGAGCTGAAAGGAGACTTCACAAATGAAGATGTAAAGATGGCTGAGAATCATCTTTAAAAGTGTTCAGCATCAGTAGTAATTAAGGAAATGCAAAATAAAACCACTTTAGGATTTCATCTTACCCCGGTAAGATTGGCTATGATCAAGAAAACAAATGACACCAAATGCTGGAGAGATTGTAGGGAATGGGAGACACTCATTCAGTGCTGGTGGGAATGAAAACTCACGCAACCCCTATGGAAACAGGGTGGAGAACTCTTAAAAGACTCAAAACAAACCTACCACTTGATCCAGTCATACCACTCCTGGGTATATACCTAAAAGAGTCATCCTATTGCAGAAGTACATGCCCAACCATGTTTACTGCAGCTCTTTCATTTTTTAATCTTTCCATTGGCTTTATTCGGAGACTAATATATGTATAGTTCTTTCACAGTTTGTAATGCACTTATATTATTTAGATCTCCAACATCCCTATGGGATATTTGGTACTATTAACAGCTTGTATTTACTCAACTCATTGGCTACTTGAGAGGGAAAAGAATTTACTAAATATGAGACAACTAGAATGTGGTACAATTTGAATTTGGCAGAACGAACTAGTTTTTATAGTGCATGTTTTCTTCCCACATAAATAGATACCTCTCACAAAGAAAACCCAAACACAGAACACAGAGATGCTTCTTTCACAAAATAATGACAATTGATTATAGAGTTGAGAAATTTTTTAGAGGCTCCAGAGTTCCTTAATTTTTTTGTTTTAGAGGTTGATAATTAAGTTAAGAGTAAACTACACTGCTAATTAGGAACTCATTCTTTTTCCCAAGGACAGTTACACACATCCATTCCCACCTAGTCCCTAGTGGACCCATCTTTAATTTCATTCATTATTTTTAGTTCAAATGATCCAAATATAAGTTTCAAAGTCTGCCCTACCCTCAGTATCAAGCAAGCAAGCAAATAAAGTCTTCTTCACTTCAGTTTCAAAATTTTGGAAAACTACATACAATAATAATGGGCCTGCTGAATTATGTCATTTAAGAATGATTTTTAGGGCTGGAAAGAGGGCTCAGTGTTTAAGAGCACTAGCCGCTCTTGCAGAGGACCCAGGTTCAATCCCCAGCACCTACATAGCAGCTAACGACCATCTGTAACTCCAGTTCCAGAGGGATCCAGTACCCTTTTCTGACCACTGTGGACTTTGCACAACATGGGTGCACTTACATACATACAGGCAAAATAATATTCATACAGGTAAAATAATATTCGTACAGGTAAAATAAAAAATTAAAGATTTTTAAATATGTATAGGTTAGGATGAAAGTTGCTTAGTATATTTACTTTCCTCTCATTTCTGATATTTCATAGACAGATCCCTAAATGAAACATGATACCTAGTTACCTAGATCTCTTGGCTGATACTTAAGCAGAAAGATTCACATTAGGCTTCACAGAGTGTGACTCAGGCCAGCACCACAAATTACATGTGCTAGAACTAGTCTGGAACTCATCTCAAGCACCCGTCTTGGTCCTATTATTTTCACCAGATGGAGAATTTGGGCAAATCACTGAACTTCCTTTGTTTCAATTTCCTTATCTGTAAAAGCAGAATAGGTAACAGTGGTTCTTTTCTCATTGCCTTATTGTAAAAATTGAGATGAGAAAGAAAAGTATTTTGAAAACACCAGCCTCCTAGATAACACTCTAGAGGTATGAAGCATTATTGCCATACCTACAGCACGGTATGATAATTTTCCTTTCTCTTAATAATTCTAAAGCAGAGATCTCCCGAGAACAGCTCAGGCAAGCCCAGGTAGGTGGACAGCAGCTGAGTGCTTCAGCAAGGCTGACTGTTGACTGATTTCATCTAGTTAATCCGTTGATCCAGTTGTCTTTGATTGGTTGGCTTTTGTGGCTGTGGGGGCGGAGTTATCCTCCCAGCCGGTATTAAAGGCAGGGCTGTGTGACTCTCTATCTGAGATCTCCTGAGAACAGCTCAGGCAAGCCCAGGTAGGTGGACAGCAGCTGAGTGCTTCATCAAGGCTGACTGTTAACTGATTTCATCTAATTAATCCGTTGATCCAGTTGTCTTTGATTGGTTGGCTTTTGTGGCTGTGGGGGAAGAGTTATCCTTCCAGCCGGTATTAAAGGCAGGGCTGTGTGACTCTTGATCTGAGATCTCCTGAGAACAGCTCAGGCAAGCCCAGGTAGGTGGACAGCAGCTGAGTGCTTCACTAAGGCTGACTGTTGACTGATTTCATCTAGTTAATCCATTAATCCAGTTGTCTTTGACTGGTTGGCTTTTGTGGCTGTGGGGGAAGAGTTATCCTCCCAGCCAGTATTAAAGGCAGGGCTGTGTGACTCTCGATCTGAGATCTCCCAAGAACAGCTCAGGCAAGCCCAGGTGCCCACAGTTGGTCGTGTTCCCCCCGTGTT
>VZQC01012844.1:2477007-2495244 GCA_009823505.1 Rhizomys pruinosus | reverse complement strand
AAGGCAGCAAACTTTGAGTGGGGCTTGGAACAGGAAAAGGCTCTTCAACAGGTCCAGGCTGCAGTGCAGGCTGCTCTGCCCCTAGGGCCATATGATCCAGCAGACCCAATGGTGCTTGAGGTATCAGTGGCAGATAGAGATGCTGTCTGGAGTCTGTGGCAGGCTCCCATAGGGGAATCACAGCGGAGGCCCTTGGGATTTTGGAGCAAGGCTCTACCTTCATCTGCAAACAACTATTCTCCTTTTGAGAGACAGCTCTTAGCCTGCTATTGGGCCTTAGTGGAAACTGAACGTTTGACAATGGGCCACCAAGTCACCATGCGACCTGAGCTGCCCATCATGAGCTGGGTGTTATCTGACCCACCAGACCATAAAATAGGATGTGCACAGCAACAGTCCATTATGAAATGGAAGTGGTACATACGTGACAGGGCCCGGGCAGGCCCTGAGGGCACAAGCAAGCTACATGAAGAAGTTGCCCAAATGCCTATGGTTCCCACTCCTGTTACAATGCCTCCTGGGCTTAAGCATGCACCTATGGCTTCATGGGGTTTGGCCTATGAGCAGTTGACTGGGGAAGAGAAGACTAGGGCCTGATTTACTGATGGTTCTGCACACTATGCAGGAACCACCCAGAGGTGGACAGCTGCAGCATTACAGCCTATTTCTGAAACAACCCTAAAGGACACTGGTGAAGGAAAGTCTTCACAGTGGGCAGAACTTCTGGCAGTGCACATGGTTGTTCATTTTGCCTGGAAGGAGAAATGGCCAGAGGTTCGATTATATACTGATTCATGGGCTGTAGCCCATGGTTTGGCTGGATGGTCAGGGACTTGGAAGGAGCATGACTGGAAAATTGTTGAGAAAGACGTTTGGGGAAGAAAGTATGTGGATAGAGCTCTCTGAATGGTCAAAGGATGTGAAGATACTTGTGTCTCATGTAAATGCTCATCAAAAGGTGATCTCAGCAGAGGATGAGTTTAATAATCAAGTAGATTGGATGACTCAACTGGACTAAGGAACAAATAAGAGAAAAGGATCTTCGGATTGGACCACCTCAACCCGGATGGCCCACCCCAACTGTGGGCGTTACCTTCTGCTGACAGGCAGTATAAAGGACAATGGCAGAGGGAGCTGGTCCCTTTTTTCCTGTGGCTTGCCTCTCTCTCACTGGTGAGTTTGTCTTGCTGCTGTGATCAACCTTTCGGATCCCAGTGTGTACTGAGACCCACAGATCTCCTGGAATCCACCGGGCCTTCAGCACCAGATTGGGACTACTGAGACATCCAGCCTTGTGGACTGAGCAGTTCCCCAGATTCTCAGCCTTGCCAGTTCAGCCAGCTACTGTTGGACTACTTGAGCTCTGTCACGTGAGCAAATCAATAAATTGTATATAGCTATATATTCGTCCTGTTGCTTCTGTTTCTTTAGAGAACCTTGACTAATACAGGCCTCATGGAGTTTGCTCCTATTTTTCCAATTTTCTAGTGAGCCAACTCTGCTAAGCTTGTAATCATCGTATTTCTAATTGTTTGGTATCCAAGACATTCTCTGAAGCAATGACTCATTGTTTGCTGTACTGTTTTTCCAAGGTGTTTTACCTTGAGTCCTTAATTCATCTTAGAAGCATTTCATTTCCATTGAAATGGAAAAATACTGCTTATAAATAACTGCTCTGCTCTCCGCATCACCACAGATAAATTATCCTAAAGGAGATGGAAGGACTCACCATTCAGTGAAGCCATCCTTCTCACATTTTCACTTTCTGCAGAGGCATTTGAAGCAGTCCATTTGTCAGCACTGTCACACTGTCCTGATGTTAGATTCAAGGTATAGTTTTTGAAGAGGGGTTTGGACTGAAAACCTCAATGTTTAGGCTGGTATATAGAAGAGGAAAATTGAAAGTATCCACTTGTGGAAAATTTGAGCTAATTACTACCATTAGGCAAATACGGCAATATTGTGCATCTCTCACCAGGAAAGCCAGAATTTGATCCAAGTGAAATAAGAAATGTCATCTTTCTTTACTGCTGCATAAAACTCCATTGTGTAGATGTACCACATTTTCTTTATCCACTCATCAGTTGAGCGGAACTTGGGTTGGCTCCAGCTCTTTGCTATTGTGAAGAGAGCTGTAATAAACATGGATGTGCATATATCTCTGCGGTAGGATGAGTCTTCTGGGTATATAACCAGGAGTGGTTATGACTGGGTCAGGTGGTAGGCTCATTCTGTGTCTTTTAAGAGTTCTCTACACTGCTTTCCATAGTTGCATGAGTTTACATTCCCACCAGCAGTGGATGAGTGTTCTCCTTTCCCCACAACCTCTCCAAAATTTGGCATCCTTTCTTTTCTGGATCATAGATAAGATGAAATCTTAAGGTGGTTTTAATTTGCATTTTCTTAATTATTAGTGATGTTGAACTTTTTAAGATGTTTCTCAGCCATCTTTCTTTTAACTTTTTAATTTTTATTGAACGCATTTCAATAAATAAAACATTTCTATTTTTTTATTGATGCTTTGTGTATTTCATACATCATTTTCCAATTCAGTTCAGGCATATATCCCCTTCCCTTCCCCCCACCCCACCCCTACCCATCCCAGATCATGCATTCTGCTGTAACTTTTCTGCATCTTTCTGGTTTTTTTGTTTTGTTTTGTTTTCATTTTTTTAACAATAAGTGATAATTTGTGAGTACAAGCATCCTTAATGTAAAACCAATTTGTGAGAAGTTGTGCCCAAACCCACACAGCTCATGGGTCCCACCATCCAGCAGGGGGGGCTTGTATGTTCAATCAAGTTGATCAAATGAGTGTCCAGTCTATATTGTTGTAGTTTCACCATTCACCCCAATCGCAGCCCTTACATTCTACCACGCCCCCTCTTCCGCAGATTGTTCCCTAGGCTTAGAAAAGGGGCACAGGTGGATGAGAAGCAAAACAGTCTACTTTCTCTGGAGCTGTTGTCTTGGTCTCTAGTCAATTCTGGCTGTTTTCTTTCATGGGCTGCCAGCTTGTTCAGGCATAACCTTTCAATCCTACTAATGAAGCACATGCAATTAGATATATAGGTATTTAAACAGTATAATATATAGCCTTTCACATAAAACATTTCTTAATCAAACTTAGACTCATTCCCTCATCCATGCCCATCCCTCATGCCCCCTACCCCTCATCAGAGCTCATGGATTCTGTCATATCCATGTCCTGTCTTGAATCTTTTTCTCAGTCTTTTATAACCTTTCCAGTGCACAGGTTTACTGTTTTGATCAGTTCTTTGAGTAGGGTTTTATCTCTCTTTTTTGTTCCTCTTTGATTTTATATTATTCCAAAATATGCATATATACACTCCACACATAAATCAAAATTGAAAAATCTGGAAATAAACTATAAGTTAATTCCAAAGCACATTTAGAGATTCACATTTTAACAGTAAAGTTGCATGTAGATAACAAGAAGTATAACTTTACATTCTCTATTTTAGAATATGAATATTAATATACCTATATGATAGAACACACCATAGGATTACATAAGGATAAATTATGAATGGTCATAGCCTGTATCAATAAAAAGCAAAAATATTATTTTATAGAATATTTTTAACTGTTAAATGTAATTTTTTTTACCAAAAGATATCATGTTTTCCCCAAGGAAGTGCTTGAAGGTTCCTCCTTGGCAAACCCAAATAACCATCAATCTTGCCCCTGTGCTCCACACTGGGGTACCCCGCCATGGTCACCCAAATGAGGTCCAGCAAGTATGTGTCCTTTTTTGATCTTCCTGTACTGGCCTCCATGACATAGCCTGGGAAGTTCAACAGCGTCTCAGCCATCTTTACTTCTTCATTTGTAAAGTCTCTGTTCATCTCTTGACTCCATCTTTTGAGTGTGTTATTTGTTTTCTTCCTCCTTTGTTTTTTGAGTAGTTTATATACTCTGGATGTTAATGCTCTATCAGATGTATTACTGGTGAAAGTTTCCTCCCACTCTGTGGGTATTCTCTTCACTTCTTTGATTGTTTCTTTCCCTGTACAGAAGCTCATGAACTTAATAAGGTCCTATTTGTCAATTGTTGATCTTATTTTTTGTGCAGCTTATTGCTTAATAGCAAAGAGCTAGAAACAACCCAAGTGTCCATCAAATGATGAGTAGATAAAGAAAATGTGGTACATCTACACAATGGAGTTTTATGCAGTGATAAAAAAAGATGACATCATGAAATTTTCAAGTAAATGGATGGATCTAGAATTCATTATGGTAAAGGAAGTAACACGGTCCCAGAAAAGCAAACAGTGTCTGGTGTCCCTCATTTGTGGATTCTAGCACCAAATTTTTATATGGAAGTCAAACTGGATACTTTTTTTAGTAAATATAATAACATACTGCCTGATGCTACTATAGATATAGCTTAAAGCCTATGTCTCTATTTTCCTAGGCTCTAAGATTTATGAGAAAGAATCACTCTCCTCTTTAAAAGTACATTAAACATACATCAACTTGCTTTGTAAATTGAGAATATAAAGTCCTATTTCTTTTTGCCTGCATGCAACATTACTGTTAAAATGTAAATCCCAAATGTGTTTTGGTAATAACCTATAGCATATTTTCAGACTCTAACATTTTGGCATATGTGTGGAGTGTATATATGCATATTTTGGAGTAATATAAAGTTAAAGGGAAAAACAACAACGAAAGACTTGTTTGAAAAACTGACCACCAGTAAACTTCTATATTGAAAAAGTTTAAAAAGACTAAGAAAAAGATGCAAGACAGGATTTAACATGCATGGCAGAATGCATGTGATCTGGTGGAGTGTGGTATGGATGGGGAAACAGGCCTAAATTTGATTGGGAAAGGTTATATGAAATGCACAAAAGCTCAGTAATATTTTTAAATAAAAGCAGCTTTGAGTTAAAATGAAAATTGACAGATAGGACAGGACACATTCCTGAGATGAGCATTATTGTGATCAATCAGAATACAACAAGGCAGGAAGAAAGCTCTGTGGATAAGTGTGCTTCCTGCATGTGGACCTGAATGTGGATCCCCATGTAAAAAGCCTCCATGGGCAAAAATACCTGTAACCTCCATGCTGTGGGACTGTGAGTGGATGGGAGTGGAAACACAAGGATTGCTGGGGCGTGCTGGCCAGCCATTGTAGCTGAGAAAACTCCTGGTTTAGTGAGGTGCTCTAAGAGAATAGCTCAGAGAGTAATGGAGCAGAATACCTAATATCCTCCTCTGCCCTCTGCATGCATGAGCATGGCACATTCACACATATGGATATACCAGTATTCACATATATGGATATACCACACACAGTAAGTTTTAAAGAAACTGTAACAATCAGTGTTAAGACTTAAAGTCATGAAATCTGTAGGTGTATAAAAAACAAATAGCACATGTGGTTAGAGATACCATGTTTTTATTTTACTGTAGGTAGGAAATACCTCGTTTATCATTTTAGCAGATAAACGGATGAGGGCTTGTTAAAATTCTTTTGAAGAATATCATAGATTTGCTCTTTAATTTTAAGTTTGAAAAGTAAGATAATATTTTAGCTTAGTAGTGGAATTATTCATGGCCCTTTGGTTCTGGTAGATTTATTGGGCCTGACATTTCGCTTGATAAAAGACAGCTGTAATATTTTTTACTGATGTAATTGGCTGTTGGGAGAAATCCCAGCCAGTATAGTACTTGGCCTTGATACATATTTAATAGTTGTTTCTGAGAAATAGAATATATTTCCAAGAGGTTTTATGTACTATTAATGTAAGGAAGATGTTAAGCTGTCCTTTGGAGGGCATTACATTAATTTTACCTTATTTTATGTAGCACATACATACCCAAATGGGAACCGATGTCCCAAGGCCCACTGTTGATGAAGAAAGGAAATACTATCTTTTAAAACTGAGTTATCTTGTAGATAAAAGGGGATGTTACAGATAATGTTATAAAAGGACATTGGCTATATATTAATGTCAAAACTGTTACTGGAAATTTAGTATGGATTAGAATTAAAAGTAACTTGTGGTTTACATAAATTTAAGTGTGATCAATTTTTAAACAACATAAGTAATTTAGTTTACCATTATCCAATATGTGAATAGATTTTGAATACAAGTAAAAATAAGTTACAGGAATCTTGATTAAACATACATTGTGATTTTTTAAGTTACCCAATTAAGACTGGATCCTGTAGAAGTAAGGTTTATACATATATAATTTTAACCTTTATAAATATTACAGTTTTAGATATATAACTTTAAGGTATAAATGTTTTAGAATGGGTTTTACAGATCCTACTGGGCGCTGGTGGGTTACCTCAAGTAGATGACAGTACATACTTAATAAAACTTTGAAATATCTGTGCAAATTTATATCTACCCATTATAAATCAATTAATTTATTGGCCATTTAAATATATTGGCAGACCTGAGTTAGGGAAAATTTATTGGCTTTAGAGTTAGCTTTTAGTAAATCTATGTAAATGGAAAAATCACACAAAATAATTTTAAAGCAAAACCTAATAATGGCAAATAGTTTTAAAGAACATAAATTAGTTTTAATTTTTATTAGACCAAGCTGACTTGAAAAATCTTCATACAGGGGCTGGAGAGATAGCCTAGCAGTTAAGAGCACCGACTGCTCTTGCAGATGATCCGAGTTCGAGCCCCAGCACCCACATGGTGGCTGAGAACCGTCTGTAACTCCAATTCCAGGAGAACTCCAGTTCCAGGGGAATTTGAGACCCTCTTCTGACTCCACTGCACTGCACGACATGGGTGCACAAACCTACATGCAGACAGTACATTCATACACATACAAAAATAAATAAAAAAATTTTAAAAAGAAAATCTTCATACAAAGTTGGTATAAAATTCAAATAGACATGAAATAAGATGGCTTGTTATTTCTGCTTGGTGTTAGGTTAAGGTGATGTGATCCAGAGGCCTGTGAATTTTTAAAAATGAAAACAAATCTGAAAGTCTCCAAAATTATTTAAGACCTTTTTCTATTAATAAATTTTAGAATTGCTTAGGATCCTTAATTGATTGATTTTGAAATGCCTAGGACTTATTAAATGATCAGTTGTGCACAATTTGTTTAAAGATGTTTTTGGGTACACATGTATCAGATTTAGAGAAGCATGCTGGAGATGGAATTCAATGCTACAGATTTTAAATGGCCATTATCAAATATTATCTCTAGATAAAAATTGATGTGCAAGGAGTAGTACAATTACCTTAATTCTGAACAAGTATTATGAGAAAGAATACAATAAAGTTCAAAGGTACATTTTTTCTGTATAGTTTTGAAAAACCAGATGCGAAGCACCCTGGGGAATGTAGTCTTTTCATCCTGGAAGGGAAGGAAATGAAAAATGTTTTTATACTAACCCAGGCATGGGCTGGGAAACTACATACAATTGGGGGCTGGGGCAGATAATTGGGACAAGAGAACCTCAGGCTATAATCCAGATCAAAGTTCTTTCCTGAGGGATCAAGGGACAGTTCAGGCATCACAAATCTCTGAGAAAAACAGCAGGGGTAACTGCTCTTAAGTGTTTCTGCTGAAAGAATGCCTGCAGATAGGGCTAGAGAAATGGCTCAGAGGTTAAGAGTGCTGGCTGCTCTTGCCAAGGACATAGGTTCAGTTCCCAGCACCCACATGGTGACTAACTCCAGTTCCAGGGGATCCAATACCCTCTTCTCACCCCTGTGGGCACTGCATGACATGGGTGCACTTAACATTTGTGCAGGCAGTACACTCATACACTAAAATAAAAATAACAAATTTTTAAAAACCAAATGATTTGTTTTAAGATCTTCAATCAGATCATAGCAGAAAACCATGGAGACACAAAGGCTGGGGAGGAGTGAGAGAAACAACTCACCTTGTTCCACTTAGTCCTAAAATTCAAAACTTCATGAGTAAAACAGTGTGTGTTTGTCCTTGATCACAATTCTGGCCTCCAAAGCTCAGATTTGCAATCACAAAGAAAACATGTATTGTATATGAATAAGGTAAAGTCAATGTATAATAAGATAATAAGTGGGTTTTTTTTTTGCAGAATAAATGAAAATTGTGGCAGTGCACACATGTTATTCCAAAAATTGTGGCACTGTACACATATAATTCCAAAAGAATCCTAAGCTCAGGGTCAGAATTGTAGGCACGACGCTACATAATGAGTTCTTGTCTCAGAAAAACTATTACATAAAATATGTTTTTATATAAAAAAAAACCCTGCTCTGTTATGTGTGAGTCATCCAGCACTCTACTCAACAGCAAGCTACCATGTCTCCTCCTGCTCAGTCCCTCACAATGCTTGAAGAGATGGAAGTCCCAGTGTGTGTGTGTGTGTGTGTGTGTGTGTGTGAGAGAGAGAGAGAGAGAGAGAGAGAGAGAGAGAGAGAGAACCAATGTGTGAGAGAGTCTGTGAGTGAGTGTATGAATGGAAGAGTGTGTGAGATGGTGTGTGTGTGAGAAAGTGTGTGTGTGTGTGTGTGTGTGTATGTGATTGGGAGAGTATGTGTGTGTGAGGGTATACAGGTGTGAGAGAGTGTTTTTGTGTGAGAGCTGTATCTATGAGTGTGAATGGGAGAGTGTGTGTCTGAATGTGTGTGTGAGAGGGAGTGTGTATGTGTCTGTGTGTGAATGAGGGAATGTGTGTGTGTATGAGAGAAAGAGAGAGAGAGAGAGAGAGAGAGAGAGAGAACCAATGTGTGAGAGAGTCTGTGAGTGAGTGTATGAATGGAAGAGTGTGTGAGATGGTGTGTGTGTGAGAAAGTGTGTGTGTGTGTGTGTGTGTGTATGTGATTGGGAGAGTATGTGTGTGTGAGGGTATACAGGTGTGAGAGAGTGTTTTTGTGTGAGAGCTGTATCTATGAGTGTGAATGGGAGAGTGTGTGTCTGAATGTGTGTGTGAGAGGGAGTGTGTATGTGTCTGTGTGTGAATGAGGGAATGTGTGTGTGTATGAGAGAAAGAGAGAGAGAGAGAGAGAGAGAGAGAGAGAACCAATGTGTGAGAGAGAGTCTGTGAGTGAGTGTATGAATGGGAGAGTGTGTGAGACGGTGTGTGTGAGAAAGAGTGTGTGTGTGTGTGTGTGTGTGTGTGATTGGGAGATTATGTGTGTGAGGGTATACATGTGTGAGAGAGTGTTTGTGTGTGAGAGAAGGTGTATCTATGAGTGTGAAGGTGTGTGAATGGGAGAGTGTGTGTCTGAATGTGTGTGTAAAAGGGAGTGTGTATGTGTCTGGGTATGAATGAGGGAATGTGTGTGTGTGTGAATAAGTGTGTGCATGTGAGTAGAGAAGTGTGTGTATGTGAATGGGGGAGTGTGTGTCAGTGTTTGAGAGTTATGTGTGTGTGTGCAGATTTGTTTATGTGTGTGTGTATGAGCGGGGGAGTGTGTGTCTGTGTCTCTGTGTGTGAGGGGATGTGTGTATGTCTGTGAGTGAGGGTGTGTGCATGTACATGTGTGCTCTGCAGCATAGTTTGTTCCACATGACGTCTCCAAACGTTTTCCCAGATTCTTCTTCCCTTCTACCCATTACTCTACTGGATCTGGATGAAAGAGCCAAGAGTCACCACCAATTCTCAGACATTTTCTTTTGAAAATTTGCATTTTGCTGTTCATTCCCCCCATTCCTTCTTAAAACTAGTTATGCTATTTCCTGATGTTTTAGTATAAATTCCTCTCTTAACTTCCTGCCACAGGAACATTAGCATCTTCAAATCTTCTTGAAAGTTTTGGGTTCCCAGGATGCTACCCAGATAACTAAAAAAGGTTTAGGCTGACGGCCTCCTTAATGGTGTTTTAAATACTTTAACCAGAACAGAAACAGTGCATTCTCACAGAACATGTGTAGACCTTCTAGCTCTGGATGTGGTTTGTAAAACATTGAAAAGGCCCTGCCTGGATTTCACAAAATGAAGCTCTGCATCCCGTCTATGCAGGAGAGCTCTAGCAAGACACCTCCCAAGGTTTTCTGAGTGGGATCTGGGACTTTGTGTCTGCTGTCATGTTCGTTGGCTCACTGGGCAGTGATGTTGCTGTTTGACAAGCAAATTCTGGGTGTCATAGTTTGTGAGGGTGGATTTTCTTTATAAAACTGAGCAACTCTTACTTTCTTTTTTTTTAAATTTTATTTATTTTTGTATGTGTATGAGTGTACTGTCTGCATGTAGGTTTGTGCACCCGTGTCGTGCAATGCCGCGGACGTCAGAAGAGGGTCTCGGATTCCCCTGGAACTGGAGTTCTGCTGGAATTGGTGTTACAGACGGTTCTTAGCTGCCATGTGGGTGCTGAGGATCGAACCCGGGTCCTCTGCAAGAGCAGTCGGTGCTCTTAACCACTAGGCTATCTCTCCAGCCCGTACCTCTTACTTTCTAACTTTCTACAAGCAGCTAGCAGCATCTCTACCCAGCGCCTGCTCCCCACATGGTGTTTACATGACCAAGAAGGTTATCCCAGTTCATAAACTCAGATCTTTTCACATTGATTTGTTTAACCTGAGGATTTTTTAATTGATAAAAATTTATAAAAATATTTAAATTTGATTTAAAAGAGAGGCTTGGCTTTTTTAGATTTTTTTTTTTCTTTTCTGATTTAGCAAAGGCTTACTTTTTAAAAGGCACTCAAATGAGGTCTACATTTTCTGTGACACAATGAAATGGACTTATTTTAAGCTCAAATAAATCATCAGTGGAAGAGGAAGGGATAAATTGTCCATTGAGATACCATGGGATAGCATAAAAGAGGCCGTGGATAGTCACAGGTCAATGGAGCTTTAAGTTCTGGAAAATGAACATATTTTGAATGTTGATAAACAGGGATATAAACTTGATAAGAACAAGGCACTGGCAGCAAAGCTAGATGCAGTTGATATTGGCGGGAGGGACCTTGTAAACTCAGAAAGCATGGCTGGTGTTACTTATGGCCCATGTGTGTGACTCACCCTGGGAGGGTCTACAATGCAGGAGTGTGAGTGTAAGATACATGGAATGTTTTCTGAGCAGCTGTGTATTCTAGCATCATCACAATTCACAGGTACACCTTGTAAAAATACTTTTATTTAAAGAGTAGTAGTACCTTGCTATTTGATCTCCTTATTCCCCTCATTTCTGAGTAGAACATAACAAACCATTGGGAAGGCCAAAACTCAGGTCTCCAAAGATAAATAACTCCACTTTAGAGCATTATAAATAATGTCAAATATTCTTATGAAAACATATTAAAAAATGAATGGTCCAAAAAGATGGCCAAATAGCATCCAAGAGAGTGAATAAAGTGATGGGCAAAGAGGAAATCACTTTAAACTGAAAGAGGCTCAGCCTGAGAGCTGTAGAATGCACCAGGCCACCAGCTCACTCCCAATCCACTCATGATCTACAATTTCTTCTCAGTAATGTCTCCTACACTTTATTTTCACCTCTAAAATGTAACATTCTTGGGGTTGAAAATCTGGCTCAGTAGTTAAGAGCCCTAGCTGGTCTTCCAGAAGACCCAAGTTCTGTTCCCAGCACCCACATAGTGGTTATCAACTGTCATTAACTCCAGTATCAGGAGATCCAGCACCCTCTTCTGACCTCCTTGGGCATTGCCCCGACACTATTTATATGCAGGCAATATACTCATACACATAATAATAATAATAATAATAATAATAATAATAATGTAGTAATAGTAGTTGTAGTAGTAATAGTAGTAGTAGTAGTAAGCTAGGCATGGTAAAAAAGCTATGCACTTGGTACGGCCTTAATCTCTGTGAGTTCAAGCCCACTCTTCTCTGAATAGCAAGTTCCAAGTCAGCTAGAACTAGAACGACAGGGGGATACACTGTCTCAAAAAGACCAAAAATAAAACAAAACAAATCAAACCTAACTTTCTGTAATGCCCAGGTCTCTGTGGTTATTACCCCTGTGCTGACTTCTTGCAATCCATGAATATTAATAATAATATTAATAATAATAGGAGTAGTAATTAAGGAGAAATAATAGTGTTACAGAAGTGCAGGAGATGAGAAAGAACCATTAAAAATCACAAAAATAATGGAAAAGAAAGAACAAGTGAAGAACAGACTTAAATGGGAGACTAAAAATGCCAACAAAGGCAAGAGATTATCAGTTAACAATAAATGAGGTTTAAAATAAAGCATAAAAACTTAAAGGTCAATGAGATTAAAAACCAAAAACCTAACAGTCAAAAAGATAAAGGATAAAAAATCCACAGAATAAAATTTTAGACAAAATCCATGCAAATATAAGATTAAAATCACGTATTAGGAGATTGAGTAGAATGCATGAGAAATGTCAGTAAAAGGAGGATTAATGGATTGGCAGTGAAAAGTCAAACTCGAGAGAAATTGTTTAAAGGAAGCCAATGGGTTTAGGGTGGACCCCTGTGGATGGCAATGACCTGCAGTTGGCAACTGTTGGCAAACCACTATCCTTGTTGGGGCTGGCCCTTCAGTGGGGTGCTTCTTACAGATGAAGTACCTAGGGATCCTTTGAGTCCCTCTAAATCATCAAACAGAAAAACCTACCAATTGGTTTCTCACACCTTCTAAGCCATACTCCACAGAGAAATTAGTTTTCTGTTTCAAAAGACAGTCTGAGGGAGAAATGATCAATATTTGTAAAATAGGAAGATGTGGAGAAGCTTGACTATGGATGACATTTTGGAATAAATTTATTTTAAGCCAGGTGTGGTAACAAGTCTGTAATCTCAGTGCTGGTAGTGTGAACAAAAGTGGACCCATAGGGTTCACTGCCAAGCAAGCCAAGCCTTCTTGACTAGCTCAAAAAACAAGATGGAGAGGACAAAGAAATAGCTCAGCAGACAAGGATGCATGCCACATAAAGCCTAGTGACCTGAGCTTCACATTTACAGGTGTACATATAAATTGAAAAGAGGAGAACTGACTCCATGAAGTTGTCACGTGGGCTTCATAAGTGCACTGTGGTACACACACACACACACACACACACAAAACAGTAATATATAAATAAAAAAATAGGAGATCTCCTGAGCCCAGCGGAAGGAAGAGGGAGAGACAGGTAGGATCTGGGTGCCTTGGCGAGCTGATTGTTGATCCTTTGGTCCTGCTGTCTTTGGTGTGATTGGCCTTTGTGGCTGTGAGGTTGGAGTTATCATCCCAGCTGGGATTAAAGGTGTGGTCTTTGGCTTGATTAGATCTAGGGGCTGTGGGGGCGGAGTTATCCTCCCAGCCGGTATTAAAGGCATGCTTGTGTGACTCTTGAGATTTGAGATCTCCTGATCCCAGCGGAAGGAAGAGGGAGAGACAGGTAGGAGCTGGGTGCCTTGGCGAGCTGATTGTTGATCCTTTGGTCCTGCTGTCTTTGGTTTGATTGGTCTTTGTGGCTGAGAGGTTGGAGTTATCCTCCCAGCTGGGATTAAAGGTGTGGTCTTTGGCTTGATTAGATCTAGTGGCTGTGGGGGCGGAGTTATCCTCCCAGCCAGTACTAAAGGCACACTTGTGTGACTCTTGAGATTTGAGATCTCCTGAGCCCAGCGGAAGGAAGAGGGAGAGACAGGTAGGAGCTGGGTGCCTTGGCGAGCTGATTGTTGATCCTTTGGTCCTCCTGTCCTTGGTTTGATTGGCCTTTGTGGCTGTGAGGTTGGAGTTATCCTCCCAGCTGGGATCAAAGGTGTGGTCTTTGGCTTGATTAGATCTAGTGGCTGTGGGGGCGGAGTTATCCTCCCAGCCGGTATTAAAGGCACGCTTGTGTGACTCTTGAGATTTGAGATCTCCTGAGCCCAGCGGCAGGAAGAAGGGGGGAGACAGGTAGGAACTGGGTGGCTTGGCGAGCTGATTGCTTGATCGTTTGGTCCTGTGTCTTTGGTTTGATTGGCCTTTGTGGCTGTGAGGTTGGAGTTTATCCCCCAGCTGGGATTAAAGGTGTGGTCTTTTGGCTTGATTAGATCTAGTGGCGTGGGGGCGGAGTTATCCTCCAGCGGTATTAAAGGCACGCTTGTGTGACTCTTGAGATTTGAGATCTCTTGAGCCCAGCGGCGGGAAGAGGGGAAGACAGGTGGGAACTGGGTGCCTTGGCGAGCTGATTTCTGATCGTTTGGTCCTGCTGTCTTTGGTTTGATTGGCCTTTGTGGCTGTGGGGTTGGAGTTATCCCCCAGCTGGGATTAAAGGTGTGGTCCTTTGGCTTGATTAGATCTAGTGGCGTGGGGGCGGAGTTATCCTCCCAGCCGGTATTAAAGGCACGCTTGTGTGACTCTTGAGATTTGAGACTCCCTGAGCCCAGCGGCAGGAAGGGGAAGACAGGTAGGAACTGGGTGCCTTGGGCGAGCTGATTGCTGATCGTTTGGTCCTGCTGTCTTTGGTTTGATTGGCCTTTGTGGCTGTGAGGTTGGAGTTATCCCCCCAGCTGGGATTAAAGGTGTGGTCTTTGGCTTGTTTAGATCTAGTGGTTGTGGGGGCGAGTTATCCTCCCAGCCGGTATTAAAGGCACGCTTGTGTGGACTCTTGAGATTTGAGATCTCCTGAGCCACGGCAGGAAGAGGGGAAGACAGGTAGGAACTGGGTGCCTTGGCGAGCTGATTGCTGATCGTTTGGTCCTGCTGTCTTTGGTTTGATTGGCCTTTGTGGCTGTGAGGTTGGAGTTATCCCCAAGCTGGGATTAAAGGTGTGGTCTTTGGCTTGATTAGATCTAGTGGCTGTGGGGCGGAGTTATCCCTCGCCGCCGTATTAAAGGCACGCTGTGTTGACTCTTGAATTTGAGATCTCTTGAGCCCAGCGGCAGGAAGAGGGGAAGACAGGTAGGAATTGGGTGCCTTGGCGAGCTGATTGCTGATCGTTTGGTCCTGCTGTCTTTGGTTTGATTGGCCTTTGTGGCTGTGAGGTTGGAGTTATCCCCAGCTGGGATTAAAGGTGTGGTCTTTGGCTTGATTAGATCTAGTGGCTGTGGGGGCGGAGTTATCCTCCCAGCCGGTATTAAAGGCACGCTTGTGTGACTCTTGAGATTTGAGATCTCTTGAGCCCAGCGGCAGGAAGAGGGGAAGACAGGTAGGAACTGGGTGCCTTGGCGAGCTGATTGCTGATCGTTTGGTCCTGCTGTCTTTGGTTTGATGGCCTTTGTGGCTGTGAGGTTGGAGTTATCCCCCAGCTGGGATTAAAGGTGTGGTCTTTGGCTTGATTAGATCTAGTGGCTGTGGGGGCGGAGTTATCCTCCCAGCGGTATTAAAGGCACGCTTGTGTGACTCTTGAGATTTGAGATCTCTTGAGCCCAGCGGCAGGAAGAGGGGAAGACAGGTAGGAACTGGGGGCCTTGGCGAGCTGATGCTGATCGTTTGGTCCTGCTGTCTTTGGTTTGATTGGCCTTTTTGGCTGTGAGGTTGGAGTTATCCCCAGCTGGGATTAAAGTGTGGTCTTTGGCTTGATTAGATCTAGTGGCTGTGGGGGCGGAGTTATCCTCCCAGCCAGTATTAAAGGCACGCTTGTGTGACTCTTGAGATTTGAGATCTCTTGAGCCCAGTGGCAGGAAGAGGGGAAGACAGGTAGGAACTGGGTGCCTTGGCGAGCTGATTGCTGATCGTTTGGTCCTGCTGTCTTTGGTTTAATTGGCCTTTGTGGCTGTGAGGTTGGAGTTATCCCCCAGCTGGGATTAAAGGTGTGGTCTTTGGCTTGATTAGATCTAGTGGCTGTGGGGGCGGAGTTATCCTCCCAGCCGGTATTAAAGGCACGCTTGTGTGACTCTTGAGATTTGAGATCTCTTGAGGCCAGCGGCAGGAAGAGGGGAAGACAGGTAGGAACTGGGTGCCTTGGCGAGCTGATTGCTGATCGTTTGGTCCTGCTGTCTTTGGTTTGATTGGCCTTTGTGGCTGTGGTTGGAGTTATCCCCCAGCTGGGATTAAAGGTGTGGTCTTTGGCTTGATTAGATCTAGTGGCTGTGGGGGCGGAGTTATCCTCCCAGCCGGTATTAAAGGCACGCTTGTGTGACTCTTGAGATTTGAGATCTCTAGCCCAGCGGCAGGAAGAGGGGAAGACAGGTAGGACTGGGTGCCTTGGCGAGCTGATTGCTGACGTTTGGTCCTGCTGTCTTTGGTTTGATTGGCCTTTGTGGCTGTGAGGTTGGAGTTATCCCCCCAGCTGGGATTAAAGGTGTGGTCTTTGGCTTGATTAGATCTAGTGGCTGTGGGGGCGGAGTTATCCTCCCAGCCGGTATTAAAGGCACGCTTGTGTGACTCTTGAGATTTGAGATCTCTGAGCCAGGGGCAGGAAGAGGGGAAGACAGGTAGGAACTGGGTGCCTTGGCGAGCTGATTGCTGATCGTTTGGTCCTGCTGTCTTTGGTTTGATTGGCCTTTGTGGCTGTGAGGTTGGAGTTATCCCCCCAGCTGGGATTAAAGGTGTGGTCTTTGGCTTGATTAGATCTAGTGGCTGTGGGGGCGGAGTTATCCTCCCAGCCGGTATTAAAGGCACGCTTGGTGACTCTTGAGATTTGAGATCTCTTGAGCCCAGCGGCAGGAAGAGGGGAAGACAGGTAGGAACTGGGTGCCTTGGCGACTGATTGCTGATCGTTTGGTCTGCTGTCTTTGGTTTGATTGGCCTTTTTGGCTGTGAGGTTGGAGTTATCCCCCCAGCTGGGATTAAAGGTGTGGTCTTTGGCTTGATTAGATCTAGTGGCTGTGGGGGCGGAGTTATCTCCCAGCCGGTATTAAGGCACGCTTGTGTGACTCTTGAGAATTTGAGATCTCTTGAGCCCAGCGGCAGGAAGAGGGGAAGACAGGTAGGCTGGGTGCCTTGGCGAGCTGATTGCTGATCGTTTGGTCCTGCTGTCTTTGGTTTGATTGGCCTTTGTGGCTGTGAGGTTGGAGTTATCCCCCCAGCTGGGATTAAAGGTGTGGTCTTTGGCTTGATTAGATCTAGTGGCTGTGGGGGGGATTTATCCTCCCAGCGGATTAAAGGCCCGCTTGTGTGACTCTTGAGATTTGAGATCTCTTGAGCCAGCGGCAGGAAGAGGGGAAGACAGGTAGGAACTGGGTGCCTTGGCGAGCTGATTGCTGATCGTTTGGTCCTGCTGTCTTTGGTTTGATTTGGCTTTTGTGGCTGTGAGGTTGGAGTTATCCCCCAGCTGGGATTAAAGGTGTGGTCTTTGGCTTGATTAGATCTAGTGGCTGTGGGGGCGGAGTTATCCTCCAGCCGGTATTAAAGGCACGCTTGTGTGACTCTTGAGATTTGAGATCTCTTGAGCCCAGCGGCAGGAAGAGGGGAAGACAGGTAGGAACTGGGTGCCTTGGGAGCTGATGCTGATCGTTTGGTCCTGCTGTCTTTGGTTTGATGGCCTTGGGCTGTGAGGTTGGAGTATCCCCCCAGCGGGATTAAAGGTGTGGTCTTTGGCTTGATTAGATCTAGTGGCTGTGGGGGCGGAGTTATCCTCCCAGCCGGTATTAAAGGCACGCTGTGTGACTCTTGAGATTTGAGATCTCCTGAGCCAGCGGCAGGAAGAGGGGAAGACAGGTAGGAACTGGGTGCCTTGGCGAGCTGATTGCTGATCGTTTGGTCCTGCTGTCTTTGGTTTGATTGGCCTTTGTGGCTGTGAGGTTGGAGTTATCCCCCAGCTGGGATTAAAGGTGTGGTCTTTGGCTTGATTAGATCTAGTGGCTGTGGGGGCGGAGTTATCCTCCCAGCCGGTATTAAAGGCACGCTTGTGTGACTCTTGAGATTTGAGATCTCTTGAGCCCAGCGGCAGGAAGAGGGGGAGACAGGTAGGAACTGGGTGCCTTGGCGAGCTGATTGCTGATCGTTTGGTCCTGCTGTCTTTGGTTTGATTGGCCTTTGTGGCTGTGAGGTTGGATATCCCCCCAGCTGGGATTAAAGGTGTGGTCTTTGGCTTGATTTGATCTAGTGGCTGTGGGGCGGAGTTATCCTCCCAGCCGGTATTAAAGGCACGCTTGTGTGACTCTTGAGATTTGAGATCTCTGACCCAGCGGCAGGAAGAGGGGGAGACAGGTAGGAACTGGGTGCCTTGGCGAGCTGATGCTGATCGTTTGGTCCTCTGTCTTTGGTTTGATTGGCCTTTGTGGCTGTGAGGTTGGAGTTATCCCCCAGCTGGGATAAAGGTGTGGTCTTTGGCTTGATTAGATCTAGTGGCTGTGGGGGCGGAGTTATCCTCCCAGCCGGTATTAAAGGCACGCTTGTGTGACTCTTGAGATTTGAGATCTCTTGAGCCCAGCGCCAGGAAGAGGGGAA
>VZQC01012844.1:2460780-2474934 GCA_009823505.1 Rhizomys pruinosus | reverse complement strand
TTTCTTTCTTTCTTTCTTTCTTTCTTTCTTTCTTTCTTTCTTTCTTTCTTTCTTTCTTTCCTTTTTTATCTTTTTTAGACAGTATCTCCCTGTAGCCTCAGCTAGCCTGGAACATACTCTGTAGACCAGGTTGGCCATGAACTCACAGACATCTGCCTCTGCCTCTGCCTCTGCTTCCTGAGTGCTGAGGTTAAAGGCATGCACCACCACACCCATCTTGAAACCCTGTTTCCAAAAGAAAAGGCAGGAACCAGAGAGGTGGCCTGGTGGTTTAGATCACTTGTTGCTCTTCCAGAGGTAATTTGCAGCATCCATAGAGTGGCTAATTCCATAACTCCAGGTGCAGGGAATCCAATGCTCCACGGGCAATGCATCCGCGAGTGCACTTTAAATATATTCAAGCAAAAACATACACAAAATAAAAATAGATTTGTTATTTTTTTGGTATTTTTTCGAGACAGGGTCTCCCTGTAGCCCCAGCTGTCCTGGAACTCACCCTGTAGACCAGGCTGGCCTTGAACTCACAAAGATCCGCCTGCCTCTGCCTCCCAAGTGCTAGGATTAAAGGCGTGCACCACCAAGCCCGGCAGATTTGTTATTTTAAAAAAGGAGGAAGAAGAGGAAGGCAAGGATGAGGAGGAGCACAGGGATGAGGAGGAGGAGGAAGAGCACAGGGATGAGGAGGAGGAGAAGGGAGAAGAGGAGGAGTAGGGACAGAAGCATTGGTGAAGATACACGGGAAAGAGGAACCACTGTATTCTCTTCAAAGAAATATAAATTAAAATAGAGTTGCTGCAAAAATACTAAAAATAGAAATATCATACAATCTAGCAATCCCATCTCTGAAAATATATGGAAAAAGAGAAATCAACAAGTCAAAGAGATACAAACATTTACTTCATGATGTTATTTGCAAAAGCCAAGACAAAATAATCAAGCGTCCAACAGATAGTGTACATCTCCAGTACCATAAAACCCAGCTTTCAAAAAGAATAAGAGTCTGATGATTGGGATGATTGGATTGAGTGCAGAGTCTGCTTCACTAACTGAAAAAGGACAGGAGCACAGGGACAAACACTGCAGGAGCCAGTGATGTCTGTAATAGCAAAATAGCAAATAGAGAGATGAGATTTACCATCGTTCTTAAGGGACAGGATATTGAGAGTTACTACTGAAAGGATACAAGGACTGAGCTAAACAGTACTGGTGAAAGGGTACAAGGACTCAGGTAGGCAGTACTGGTGACAGGGTACAAGGATTGAGCTAGACAGTTCCAGTGAGAAGGTACAAGGACTGCGCTAGACAGTACTGGTGAGAGGGTACAAGGACTGAGGTAGACAGCACTGATGAGATGGTATGAGGATGGAGGTAAACAGGATAAATCATTCTGAAATCAATTGAATAGCTGAATGATGATATAGTCAATGATAATATGTCATGTATTCAAGCAAGCAGGAGACTCCATCCAAATATTTTGCCATGAAAAAGGCATATAATGAACCAAATGGTACTTAGCTTGAGTTAGTCATTTTATATCTCATACCTAGTCCAGAACACCCTGGCATACTCTGCACATACAATATAATAACTGTTTAATTGGTGTAAATAATAAAATGAAAATTTGGCACAGGGATGGAGAGATGCTCAGCAATTAAGAGTGTTTGTGTCTCTTGCAGAGGACCGGGGTTCAGATTTCAGCACCCACATGCCACCTAGAACTCTGGATCCAGAGGATCCCATGTCTTCTCCTGGCCTCCACAAGCACCTGTACACACATGGCATAACATGGTATATTCTCTCTCTGTTTCTCTCTCTTTCTCTCTCTCTCTCTCTCTCTCTCTCTCTCTCTCACATACACACATAACAACTTTTAAATAATATTATAATCTTTTTCATTTAGTAGCACATAAATAAGAATTAATGTTCACTTACATATAATCAAATACTCATTACATATTGCTATTACATACTTGATTTTCAGTCATTTGTTATTAAAATTGATACATCACAAATTCTTCAAATATGAGCTACTTTCAAGTTTTATGATAATGTTTTGAGAAAAATCAGGTCCTTGCTTGTTTCTGTCTCAGTTGAAAACTGAGCTATCTTAACAAACCTTTCTTATTCAGAGCTAGGCTTTGAGAATCAGTGTTCAGCCTAAAAATCTGTATCTTTCAAAAAGTTGCCCAGAGAAGCCAGAATGATAGCATTAAATTATTAATTATTATATAGCACTTAAAATAGCAATGACTAACTTTATAAAGTACTTATAGAGTAAGTTAAATACTGTTGTAAGCACTTTAGAAATATTAACTAATTTGTTATCTATACAAATACTGTGAGGTCAGTACAATTTGTGTCTCTATTTTACATGTGCAGCAGTGAGATCACAGAGATTAGATGACATGACCATATGAGGCTTAGCTGGAGCACTTGAGCATGCAGGCCTAACCAACAGTCTGACTCTAATCATACTGCATTTTGCTATGAATTGTGAAAAACTGAAAGTCAGGAAATCCAAGCTCTTTATTCAAGATGTCACTGTCAGATAGGTAAATAAAACCATAACTGAGTCTTCAAGATCTACTCTGAGAGTTCAAAGTGCTTCCATACAAGGTTTTCAATATACATCCCCATCATGAAATGGCAATAGTCTTCAAAGCCTGTGTCAAAGACTTTAGAGTTCACCCAAAGCCTGTATCAAGGAATGTAGACTTCACCACAGTATTTACATTAATGTTTAATTTTAGGATTAGTGTCCATGATGGACAACAGTGACCTGGGAGATGAAGAAATTCAGGACCAGACTTGGTGTTTGATATATCATTAGTGGGGCAAGTAGAAGCCTACAAAAGTCAAATTGGCAATAAGCAGTCTCAGGTCAGTGAACAGGAAGCAGTAGTGAGCTGATAGATCACCCTACCTTGAATTCACTGTATGAGCAGACATTTACCCCAGCGACTACTGCTTTGTAAAAAACAAACATACATCTCCAAGTATTTTTATGAAGAGAACTAGAGAATGTGAATCTGAGATATCAAAACTAAAGCAGCTGCAGCTGCTGCTGATGGTACAGTACGGTGCTAATAAAGTAAGATGCATAGGTAATGTGATCAAACTCAAAAGAGAACAGGGCATAATAAATATGACATTTATTAGGCTCTCTTTTGTGACAGGCCTCTAAGTGATTTTACATAGCTGTTTATATTCTTTAAGAGAGTTTGTTCTTAGTAAAACAGATTTCACAAGAACATGTTCTTCATCCCATGGTATAAATACAATGATGTTCTCAAGAGACTGAAGCAGCCACAGTCAAGTAAAAGCACTCTGTGCTCAATATCCTTCAAGAGAAAGCCCAGCCATTGGCAAAATCTCATTTTTCAAGAGTGTCAAAGCAGCACAGAGAGAATGGTATCCTCACACCTCATCAAGAATTTCTTTCCAAACCTCCTGGTTCCTGTACTGGTATCCTTGCCTGTGTCCTCTCAACTACCCCCAGCCAATGAGCCAAAGCCCAATTCCACCCTCCTCATTTTGGCCATTGAGAATAGCCCATAGATGGTGCCTATGCCATCTAGAATAGTTCCTGACTAGCTGAGAATAAAAGAATATATATATATATATATATATATATATATGCCCAATGGTAGTGTCCTCTTCAAAATTCATTCTGAAACAAAACCCTCTTTGTGAAGATATTAAGAGGTAGGGTATTTCAGGGAGTAAGTCATGGTAATCCACCTTCATGCATGAACAGTGCCTCAGAACAGAATGGAGGGGCACCCAAACACCACCAAACCTAACAGACACCTTGACTTTTAATTTACCAGTCTCTCGAACAGTGACAAATTTCTTTATTTATAAATTATTCATTCTCAAATATTTCGTTACAGAATTACATATGGACTAACCTATGAATATTTTAAAATATTTTTATTTAGTATTTTTATTTTGTGTGTATGAGTATATTGCCTGCATGTAAGTGCACCTGTGTCATACAGTACCTGCAGAGGTCAGAAGAGGGCATTGGATCCCCTGAAGTGGAGTTATGGATGGTTGTTACCTGCCTGTGGGTGCTGAAAATCAAACCTGTGTTCTCTTTAAGGGCAGTTAGTGCTCCTAACCACTGAGCCATTGCTCCAGCCCCAGTACACATATTTTTAAATGATGCAAAATACCAAAAAATCATTTAGAAATGAGGTTCCCACATCTTATTACATGAGCTTTCATTACAGGAGACCTGTGGCCCTGAGGTACCCTTTCCTGTCAAATGGCATTAGCACTTTTATGAATATCAAGTATATACAAATGTGATCATTTATTTGTGAACTTGCTATTTTGTTTCATCAATATTTAGGTCGATCTGTATGTAATCTTGATTAATGCAGCTCTGTAATAAGTTTTGAATCAAGAAGGGTAAGATACTCCAAGCTCATTCTTTTCTTTAAGATGATTTTAATTATTCTAAGTTATTTGCATTTCTGTATGAATTATGGCTAATCACTTCATGAAAAAATAAAAACTCCAGCAGGGATTTTGACATGGCTTTTAATGAGTCTATAATATTAGCATGGGAGTATTTCTATTTTAGCAATAATAAATTATCCAAAGACATGGATTGTCTTTTACTTAAATCTTTGATTTCAGTGCTAAGGAGACAGCTCAGTAGGCAAAGTGCCTGCCCTACAAGTATGAAGACCTGAGTTTGAATCCTAACATCTGTGCAAAATTTTGACATGGCAGCACAAATCTCCAATCCCAGCACTGTGGGAAGGGGCTGTGGCCTTTGTAGAAATTCACAGATCCCCAGAACTCAGTGGGCAGTCAATTTAGATTAAATGGCTAGCTCCAGGATTTGTGAGAGACCCTGTCTCAAAAAATAAGGTGGAGGGGCTCCAGAGATTTCTCAGTGGATAAGAGCATGGCTGTTCTTAAAAGGGACCTATATTTGGGTACCAGCACCCACTTGGAACCTAACAACCATTGGTAACTCCAGTTCTAAGAGCTCAGGCACCCCCTTCGTACCTCTGTGGGTGTTTCATGGCACATGACATGGGTGCAGTTACATAAATGGAGGCAATACACTAAAACACATAAAATAAAAATAATAAACAAAATATTGAAAATAAAGTAGACAGTTATTGAGGAAAGATAACCAACATTGACCTCTGGCCTCCATATGTAAACACACACATTTGCACACACATCCACATGTACCACCCCCATGCACATGTGTATGCATATATTACACATATAACATACACAAAATCTTTATTTCTTTCAATATTTAATAGTTTTAGTATAAAAATCTTTCAGTTATGTTAAATTTATTATTATGAGGCCAGGCATGGTGGCAGACACCTTTAGTCCCAGCACTCAGGAGGCAGAGGCAGGTGAATCTCTGGGAGTTCCAGGACAGCCTGATATACATAGTGAGTTCCAGGAAAGCCAGGGCTACAGGGAGACCCTGTCTCAAAAAGACAAAAAAAAAAAAATACTACTATGTATTTCATTCATTTTGATGTTATTGCAAAAAGAAATTGTGTTTAATATATTCTTAGGGTTATGTATTATTAGTATATACACATAGAGTTGATTCTAGGTATCGATCTGGGTAGATGGCTCAATGGGTAAGGCTTGATGCTAAGCATATGGACCTGATTGCAGACATACATCATTCCACATGAAAACCAGACACAGTAGGGCATGTGCCTGTAGGGCATGTGCCTGTAACCTCACAGCTGGAGCAGGACAGAGAGGGGACAGAGAAAGGAGCATCCCCTGGGCCCTCTCTCCAGCCAGTCTAGCTGAAATGGTGAGCTCCAGGATCAGTGAGAGATTCCAACTCAAAAAAAAAAAAAAAAAAAAAAAGCAGAGCAATAGAGGACAGTGCTCTGCATCAGCCTCTGACTTCCCTACATGCAAACACGGATAAGCACACACACAAAATTGTTAATCTGTGGATCACTGAGGATGTAGCCTCTGCCACAGGGTAATAAAGGAGATCTTCATAAACTGAATCCATAAAGTGGTTTCTGCTCTGCAAACAGGTCCTGTTCTGCAAAAAAAAAAAAAGTCCTTTTAAGACCTTTATGGATGGTGGGGAGGGAAGCAGGACTTAAGTCCTTTATAAATGTCCCTACCCAACTCCCATGACTCTATTTACATACATAACTGTACTTAAGGTTCCCTGCTGTTTGACCAGTGTGACTACTGCAGACTGACTAGTCAGTAGTCACCCCTAATGAAAGGATGATGAATAAAGGCCAGTTTGGATCCTTGAGATTGGGTACTTTTCCTTTCCACTCTTTCAACTTCTAACTTTTAAGTTAGAGTTTTAAGGTGTAAGGGCTGTCCTTTGAGATTGCTCTTCTGTGAATTCAAGGTGACACAAGAGGTTTTTTCCTCTTAAGGACAATAGCTTAACTCTGTGCCTTCAAAGTACAAAAGCAAAACAAAGACAGGTGCCATCCTTGCATCCTGCTTTAAGTTACCTCATGGGCCAAAGTGAGGAGTCAGTATTTTTAGCAAAAGCAGTTTCTAAGGGTCTGTCTCAGTAGGCATTGGAAGTGAATGCAAGCTTAGCAGCACACACAAGGCACTAGTTTATGAAAGAGGAAACATAAACTCTTATTGACTAGATAATTAGAACATTTTGTTCACTGTGAAGAAATCTTCAAAATTTAGGCTAGCCCATGGCCACTGCATGTCCTCAGAATTCACATACTTATTTTTGGTGTCCACTGTTTAAATGATTTCAGAATAATTCCTTTCCTGGAATATTTGTATTCTGGAGTAGAACTATATTTTTCTAGTCTTAATTTTTACAGCAGATAACTTGTTAATAATTGATCCACAATGTAATATCTAGCAAATATTTTCTATAAACTCTGGTTCTAGCAATTTTGAAACAGAAATCTCATGTTTTGGAGGCTTTTTCATATTTTGCTGCAAACAAGGTTGAATGCACCTCGGTGGTACTTTATTAGCTGTGCCTAAACAATGGCATAAGACGCTGTTTCCCATCTCACAGGGACAGAGCTGGTGACAAGGCCCCAAAGAACATCTGCAACTTCTCACTGAATTTGAGATGCAGAGTTCAGGCAAGATGGGCATTTCCAGTGAAATCTGGCCTGAGATGCTTGCTCTCTGTTAATAATATAAGGACCGAGGGCAATCTTGTCATTTCCTTGGCCATGGTTACTAATCTTTTTTTTTGTTTTTTTGGTCTTTTTGAGACAGGGTCTCCCTGCAGCTCTGGCTGTCCTGGAACTCACTCTGTAGACCAGGCTGGCCCCGAACCCACAGAGATCCGCGTGCCTCTGCCTCCCAAGTGCCAGGATTAAAGGCGTGCGCCACCACGCCCGGCATTTATTTATCTCTGTATGTGTATCAATGTACTGTCTGCATGCAAGTCTGTGCACCCGTGTCGTGCAATGCCGCGGAGGTCAGAAGAGGGTTTCGGATTCCCCTGGAACTGGAGTTCTCCTGGAATTGGAGTTTCAGACGGTTACTAATCTTAAGGTTTTTCAATCCCCCACTGGAAATGGAAAAACAGAGTGAATGTTTTTTGGGGGGGGGATTCTTTTCGAGGCAGGGTCTCCCTTTAGTCCCAGCTGGCCTGGAGCTCACTATGTAGAGCAGGCTGACCTTGAACTTACAGGAATCCACCTGCCTCTGCCTCCTGAGTGCTGGGATTAAAGGCATGTGCCACCATGCCTGGCTTTTTTTTTTTTTTTTTTTTAGAGTGATTCTTTTTCTATGGGATTGAAGTTGGGATTTTGTTCTGAAGAATCCCTCCTTAATGATATCAGTTTGAAGCCAGGATGAAACTGTCTAGACCTCTTCTCCAGGAGATACACGGCAATAGAAATGTTTTATCTGGGAAAGACGTGAAGTTAGAGGGAAAAAATCATAGGTACAAAAAATGCTTTGTGAGTGATTTGGGCTGGGGAAAGAGATTCTGTGTGTGAGTCCCACTATTCTGCTGAAAATGGGGTATTCTGGCCTGGTACACTGAGATGAAATCAACCTCATCCAGCTGTCCCATGCATCTAAAACCATTGTAGCTGGCTAATCTCTAATTATAGAAACTTTGCTATTGGGGATGTAAGTGGCTGAATCTGTGGTTTGACTTCTGTGAGCCCTGCCTTAGTGAGAAGCTTGGATTTTTAGATAATTTTTTCTCTATGCATAATAAAGTAAGAAAATTTAAATTAACTCTCGGGGCAAATGTAATTAAGGAGCCGCAGATGGTATTTTTGTTCCTTTTGCAGACCAGAAGGTGCCTTAATCAGTACTTTGGATGAAGCAATTAAGTCTTGTTTCCATGGGACCCAGTCCTGAGGTATTTGGGAGCTCAAGGTCAACATTAGCAGTTCTGAGTTTCTGAGGAAGTTTATTTCTTTAGTGATTTGTGTTTAGAGACGATTTCAGATGGAATGATTACATATCGGTTTTCCTGCGAACTCTCCATTGATTTCTCAATCTCTCTTACTCCTCTGATTCTGCTTTTACAGATTCATTTAAAGAGAAAAGCATGTTCATCCTGGGTCTGGGCAAATTACCAATGCCAATGTATTCATCTTCAAACTCTGCCATAGCAAAACCCATAAATTATACCATAAACCATTGATTTGCCACAGTAGTAGTTGAGAAGTGGATGATCACCATGCTGGTTGTATTAGTCACTTTTCTGTTGCTGTGATAAAACCACCATGTCAAAGGGAACACATACAAGGAAGAGTTTATCTGAGCTTATGATTGACGGTTTCAGGGAATTAGAGTGGCAGGAGGCATGGTGGCTGGGGCTGGAACAGAAAGCCGAGGTTCACATCTCCAATGAGCACAGTAAGTCGAGAGAGAGAGAGAGAGAGAGAGAGAGAGAGAGAGAGAGAGAGACTGGATTGCAAGGCTTGTTAAACTCACTAAGCCTGCCCCAATGATGTACTTCCTCCAGCATGGCCACACCTTCTAAGACCTCCCAAAACAGTGCCACCAACTGGGGACAAAATGTCTGAATACTTTAAGGCTATGGGGGCCATTCTCATTTAAATCACCACATTCCACTCCCTGGCCCCCATAGGCTCCTGACCATATAAAATGCAAAATCCTTAGAAGTCCCCATAGTCTTTACCAGTTTCAATGCCATTCAAAAGTTTACAGTCCAAAGTCTCTTCTGAGACACACGCCAATCTCTTAACTGTAAGCTCCTGTAAAATCAAAAGACAAATTACATACTCCAACATACAGTGGAACCGAATACACATTCCATTCCAAAAGGGAGGAATAGAGGCATAGTAAGGAAATACTGGACCAAAACAAGACTGAAAACCATCAGGGCAAACAGCAAGTCCAGTAGCTCCATGTGTGACTTCTGGGACTTTACTACCAAAGGGCTTAGATGGCTCAGCTCTTCCAGCTTTGCTTCCAACATACATCTCTTCCTTAGGCTGGTACCACTCCCTGTATGCAGCTCTCCTTGGCAAATATCTCACAGTTCTGTCATCTTGAATGTCTTCTTGGGGTCTCCGCTGCCAACCAGGCTTCACAATCACAGCTTCATGCAATGGCCTATCAGGGCCTTCTTTATTCAGGGAAGGCCCTGCTGCACTCTGCATAGCCTCTGCTGCTCTCTGAAACCATGGAGGAAGAACTGATGCTCTTTCACTCTTACATTCTTCATGCCTCTAAAGCCAGCACCATGTGAATGAAACTGCCGATTTTGGCTGCAAGTTTGGGATGGATCCTGGCCTATTTCAACCACATTTCCAATTTTTCTCTGCCCTGGACTTGTTGGAGTAGAAAACCCTTTCAGTGTTTTCCTTTCAAAAGCTGGAGGCTTAGCTGGGTGTGGTCTTTCCCTGAAGTTACTGTTTCTGTTGTTTACTTGTAAATCTCCAGGCCCCTCCTTGATCACATTAATCTCACTTTTCCCATCGTTTATTTGTAAATATCTAGGTCTCTCCTTAATCACTTTAATCTCCTTATCAAAGGGAGCCTCTCCTTCAAGACATGACTTGATTCCACCTTAATCTTCCTAGTGCACTTTTCAGATCCAAACTGTACATTCTGCATTTCTTTCTGCCCCATCTGCTCTTTTTAACTGAAGATCTGCACAAGATTAACCATTATTAGCCAACCACCATTTCTATGTTAGGCTGTCTTGAAATATCCTCCACCAAAGACCATTACTTTTCAACTCAGCTAACTGGATATAGCCTATGCTTTATGGAAGGCACACTGCTTCTCCATTGATTCCAATGTTAATCTAAAGTCAGTCTGCCAATTTAAACATTATTGTCCTCTAACTGTACCCTCATAAAATCATCCATGGTCCAATAGGGTTGACACAATTAACCACCACGAAGGTATACCCACCTTACTAGAAATTTCAGTGCAAAGTAAGAAGGTATTACAGCAAAGGAGGTCTGAATCCAAGCCCAGTCAGGCTGTTCTTAGCTTTTATACCCTAGGCACATCAACTGGTACCTGTTCATTATTTTAAAAAATATTTTATTTATTATCTTTATTGTTTGTTTATGAGCATATTGCCTGCATGTATGTGAAGTGCACCCATGTCATACAATGCCTGCAGAGGTCAGAAGAGGGTGCTGGATTCTCCTGGTTCTTGAGTTACAGTTGTTAACAGCCATGTGGATGCTGAGACTTGATCCTGTGTCCTCTCCAAGAGCAGCCACTGCTTTTAATCACTGAGCCATCTCTCCATCACAGTACCTTTTCTTTACAAAGATTTACTTTTATTTTTACCTGTGCATGTGTGTGCACATGTGTGTGTCTGTGTGTCTCTGTCTGTGACTGTGTCTCTGTCTCTGTGCATCTGTCTATTTGTGTCAATATTTATGTGTGTGTATATACACATGAGTGATGGTGCCTACAGACCCCAGAAGAGGGCATCAGATCTCCCTGGAGCTAGAGTTACAGGTGGTTGTGAGCAGCCAGGGGTGGGTTCTGGGAACGGAACCTGGGTCCTCTGCGAGTAGTCATGCTCTTTATTGCTGAGTCATCTCTCCATGACCTCTGTTTGTATCTTTAAGCTTTAGGTATAAAGCATGAAAGTTTAGATGTTCAAGGATTTGCAGGGGTAAAATGGATTCTTCAATGCTTAGAATCACCTACTGAAATTGTGTTACAAAGTGATGATAGACCACAGTCTATCTACAGGGAATGATGAGCACAAGAAACTCATGAGCCAGGTGCTTGTAAGAACCTTCTGTCTTGTTTCCAAGGTTGAGGGAGACAAGAAAGTTTAGCTGAGTAAGATTGAGAAGACAGTGTGCCCAGGCTTTGTGATAATATTTGCTTTTTGCTTAGTGTGGGGGGTCTGATATTTGGGATTTACAATTCAAGATAACAGTGTCATTTGGGCCGAATAATTACTGAAAGTCCATATTTCATATTGAAATGTTTTAAGTGCTATTAGACATTTAATTTATTTTATTTTATACATTTTAAATTTTATTGGACTTTTGTGCATTTTATACAATAAATATTCATCATATTTAGACCCCCTTTGTGGGAAAACTTAGTTAAGATGGGTCACATTCTAAGCCAATGGGACCTCCCTGGCCACACCCATGGGGTGGGGTGCAGTGATGAAAAGGTTTAGGATTTGGTCCTGAGATTTGAACCAGACATCTTGAAATAAAATCCTCTCTGCATTTGGACCTTAACATGCGTCCATATGGTGTGTTTTCCTGTGTGTGTTTTCCACATGGATCATCCTGGGATTAGATGGTCCTCACCACAAACCTCGGTGGGTTCCCCACAAACGGTGCCCATATGTGGGGCAGGAGGAAACCTTAACTTAGGTATGCATACCCCTAAATCTTGACTTTTTTACTCTTTGTTCTCTCTCTCCTGATGTCTATATGTTGTGGTGGAGCCATCTTTCCTGCTGGTTTCAGTGGATAGGACGGAGGTCTGAGAGCTTGTGGCTTTGTACACATGGAGGAAGGTTGCAGGGCTCTGGTTTGTCTTGGAGAGAGTGTCCCATTGTCTCCAGGCATATGTCTCCTGGCATGATCACTCCTACAGTTTATAAAAGCCAGTGACTTTAAGGCTGAGTTTAATACCAAAGCTTAGGAGACATGTTTGGCCTTGGAACCATTTTTCATAATTCTACAGGCCTGAAAAACTTTCTGGTTTTAATACCCACCCCCCAAAGAAAGACTACTGTCAAGAACCTGAACCTTGTCTTCATTCAGCTCCAACTTTAACTTATTCATATGTAAATTTTCTCCAGGTAGCTCTCCTAGACATGAGCCCACTTCTTTCTGATGCAAATTAAGGCTTTTCTTTTTTTTTTTTTAATTAGTTTTTATTGATGCTTTGTGCATTTCATACATTTTTCCAATTCAGTTCAGGCTTATTTCCCTTTCCCTCCCCCCCCCACCCCACCCCATCCCAGATCATGCATTCTGCCATAACTGTCCTGCATCTTTCTGTTTTTTTCTTCATTTTTTAACAATAAGTGATAATTTATGAGTACAAGCATCCTTCATGTAAAACCAATTTGCAAGCAGTTGTGCCCAAACCCACACAGCCCATGGGTCCCACCATCCAGCAGGAGGGGCTTGTATGTTCAATCAAGTTGATCCAATGAGTGTCCAGACTATATTGTTTGTAGTTTCACCATTCACCCCAATCACGGCCCTTACATTCTACCGCGCCCCCTCTTCCGCAGATTGTTCCCTAGGCTTAGAAAAGGGGCACAGGTGGATGAGAAGCAAAACAGTCTACTTTCTCTGGAGCTGTTGTCTTGGACTCTGGTCAATTCTGGCTGTTTCCTTTCATGGGCTGAACACTTAATTCTCTTTAAATGCTAATAAATATTGTATGCCAAGTTTTTCCTGTAAAATAATTCATATTCAAGTTGGCATTCTACACACAATTCGAGGATGAGTGCGACACACAGGAATAGTTCAGCTTGTAAGGATGGGGATGGAGTAAAGGAGCCACCTCCAGGATGGATCAAAGTGTAAATGACCCAGCTTCAGGACAGATCAGAGTGTAACCCCCTCCAGGATGGATCTGAGAATAAAGGACCTGGCTCCAGGGTGGATCAGAGAGTAAAGGACCCAGCTCCAGCATGGATCACAGAGTAAAGGACCCGGCTCCAGGATGGATCCGAGAGTAAAGGACCCACCTCCATGGTGGCTGGAGGTTTAAAAAAAAAAAAAAAAGATATCCAATACCTTTCATTATTTTAATATATAGGGATAGTTTACATTGTCATTTAAATATCACTGCATGGTTGATCTGGTGCTGCTTTGAGTGAGCTGGAATGGACAAAGGGGAAGTCAGCCTGAAACCTAACACTACAGTGTTATGCCCAAGAAACTGGTATTGTGAGCTGTTACCAAACTTCATTTTTCCCCCCAGTGGGAATTAAAGCTATCAGCAGTTAGTTTGAAAAATAACAAAAAGGCTCTATGATCACACACTATGCAGCAAACCTTTTTTATGGCAAAACCCTTCTTCCAAATATATACAAGTGATAGTGTCTATCACCTTGCCTCTGATTAGTCAGTTGTTTTAATTTTATCAAAGAAATACAAATATGCTGGCTATTTAAATATATCTGTACATCTGTATAGTTTCAGTGAAAACTATAGATTGCCTTACTTTATGTATTTATTACATGTTTAAAATATCTGTTAGAAAACAATGGCTGGCTACAAATAAAGTTAGTCTTTCTGGAAAAAAAAATGGGGATAATTAATCCAAAATAGAATATGACTATAGAAATTACAAAGTGGGAAGTATAATTAACATGATGACCAGAAAGCTTTTGATTGGATATTCTAAAGATTACTAATTTTCTTTAGACTCAATATTTGTCTGAATATTGAATTCTTAAATGTGATCCCACTATACCAAGAGTAAAAACATGCTCATTAGTACAGCTGATAAAACCTATTCATGAAAATATTCACACTGATTGGGTGTCATGGCACACACCTTTAATCCCAGCACTGGGGGACAGAGGCAGGCAGATCTCTATGAGATCAATGCCACCCTGGTCTACATAGCAAGTTCCAAGCCAGCTGAGGTTACAGGAAGACCCTGTCTCAAAAAGATTCTATTCACAAAGACAAAGCAGAAAACATATGCAATATACTTTTCATTGGA
>VZQC01012844.1:2409422-2453969 GCA_009823505.1 Rhizomys pruinosus | reverse complement strand
AAAAAAAATTTCTTTTTTACATTTTTTTATTTATTTTTGTATATGTATGAATGTACTGTCTGCATGTAGGTTTGTGCACCCGTGTCGTGCAATGCTGCGGAGGTCAGAAGAGGGTCTCGGATTCCCCTGGAACTGGAGTTCTCCTGGAATTGGAGTTACAGACGGTTTTCAGCCGCCATGTGGGTGCTGGGGATCGAACCCGGGTCCTCTGCAAGAGCAGTTGGTGCTCTTAATCGCTAGGCTATCTCTCCAGCCCTATTTATTTATTTTTGGTCTTTTTGTGACAGGGTCTCCTTGTAGCCCCAGCTGGTTGTTTATTTATTTATTTGGTCTTTTTGTGACAGGGTCTCCTTGTAGCCCCAGCTGTCCTGGAACTCATTCTGTAGACCAGGCTGGCCTTGAACTCACAAAGGTCCACCTGCCTCTGCCTCCCAAGTGCTAGGATTAAAGGCATGCATCACCACGCCCGGCTTATTTTATTTTTGAGATAGTGTCTCCCTTTAGTCCCAGATGGCCTTGAACTCACAGAGATCTGCCTGCCTTTGCCTCCCGAGTGCTGGGATTAAAGGCAGGCGCCACCACTCCTAGCTTAATTTTATTTATTATTTTATGTGTATGAGTGTACTGTCTGCATGTAGGTAAGTGCTCCCATGTCTTGCAATGCTGTGGAGGTCAGAAGAGGGCGTCGGATTTCCCTGGAACTGGAGTTAAAGACTATTCTTAGCTGCCATGTGGGTGCTGGGAATTGAACCCACGTCCTCTGCAAGAGCAGTCAATGCTCTTAACCACTGAGCCAACTCTCTAGTCTCTCTTTTTTAAATAAGCAAGCAAACAAACAACAAACAAACAAACAAACCCTGGCTGGTCTGGAACTCCATACATAGACCATCTTGGCTTTGACAGAGATCAGCTTGTCTTTGCCTCTCAAGTGTTGGGTTATTAATGGCATGTGATACCATGCCAAGCTGCCTCTTCTCCTCCCCTTTCTTAAAAATTTCTGTGAGGAGTGCAATTATGCAAAGAAAACAGACCTAAACAGACTTTAGAGAAATGCAAAGTAATTTACCAAACCCATTAAAATTTACTGATAAATTTTGCTGCTTTCATTTTTTGGTGATCTTAAGGACTGAACCTAGAGCCTCACATGTCATGTTATGAAAGTATTTCCCACCGAGATATATTCCTAGTCCCCACTGAATTTTAACATTTTGAGGCAGGATTTCATTAAGTTCCGGGCTGGCTTTGAACACACTTTATAGGCAGGAAGGCCAATTTGCAATTCTCCTGACATAGTCTTCTGAGTAGCTGAGACCACAGCTCTGTGATGCCAGGCCAGCCGCCTTGCTTTTTTTTTTGGTCTTTTCAAGACAGGGTCTCTATGTAGCCCCAGCTGTCCTGGAACTCATTCTGTAGACCAGGCTGGCCTTGAACTCACAAAGATCCGCCTGCCTCTGCCTCCCAAGTGCTAGGATTAAAGGCGTGTGCCAGCACGCCCAGCCACAAATACAACTTTTTAAAGAAAAAAAAAACAAAAAAACAAAAACACAAAATCTCTTCCCTGTATATAAGGATATTCAAAGGGATGAGAAAAACTCTTGGGGCTGGAGAGATGGCCTAGTGGTTAAGAGCCGCGACTGGTCTTTCAGAGGACCCGGGTTCGATCCCCAGCACCCACATGGCGGCTGAGAACCGTCTTCAACTCCGGTTCCAGGGGAATCCGACACCCTCTTCTGACCTCTGTAGCATTGCACGACATGGGTGCACAGACCTACACACAGACAGTACATTCATACACATATAAATAAATAAATAAATAAATAAATAAATAAGAAAGAAAATTCTTTCACAGACCAAATCAGTAATATACTAGTTATCCAATGAAATAGCTATCCAAAACCAAACCAAACCTTCAACATAAAAACCTAAAGACTTTGGGGCTGGAGAGATAGCCTAGCGGTTAAGAGCACTGACGCTCTTGCAGAGGACCCGGGTTCGATCCCCAGCACCCACATGGCGGCTAAGAACCGTCTGTAACTCCAATTCCAGGAGAACTCCAGTTCCAGGGGAATCCGAGACCCTCTTCTGAACTCCGCGGCATTGCACGACACGGGTGCACAGACCTGCATGCAGACAATACATTCATACACATACAAAAATAAATAATAAAAAAAAAAATAAAAATAAAAAAAAAAACATAAAAATTTAAAAAACAAAAAGAGGGAGGCAGTATAATGTTCCTTCTGGGATACAAATGGAAAACTGTATTCCAAACCTTTTGATAAATTTTAAATTTTGAGATCTTGAAACTAACAATGGGAGGAGATTTGTATGTTCCCACAGGAAAAACACCAACTTGAATGCTTTTGGCAGTGGAGGATGGACTGGGAAATGCCAGCAGAGAGGCTGACCCATTTGAACATTGAAGAAAGAGGAACCTCAGACTGCCTGAGTCACAGACACAGAGCATCTCTCTGAATTCTATTTGGGATAACTGTTTATAATATGCCCTAATGAAGTTTACCTTCCAGATGCTGAGAAAACTTCCTACCTCTCCATTTTATAGGAAAAAGAAAAACATGATGGTAATGAAGTCATTCCCTAACTGTAAATTAGGGCCAACTGTTATAGTGGTAATTTCTTATAAAACAGGTAAAACTACCTTCTTTAATTGACTGATAGACATAGGAACTGTGAAAGGATAATTCTCCATCTAGAGCCAAATTCAATAGTAAAGTCTTTATAAGCTGTGTAATTAAGCAAAATATATTAATACAGGAGAGCTCTGATATCAGCAATGGATTATTCTGCCTAGGAGATGTTGTCTAGGGGATCCAAGCCCCCAAAATTATAAAGGCCTTTTGCCTATAAGTGGGATATCTGCAAGGAGAAAGTTGGTAAGTCGCTATTGTTGAAGACCTGGTGTAAGCATGAAAAAATGTTTTCAGACATCACTTGCTAATGTACAGTTGGCCTCTGAAATGCCAGAGAACATTACCAAAGGTGACTAAATCAATAAAGCAAATATTGATCTCCTTGAGTCAAGCAAGACTCCTCTGTCAGTATCAGCTACACCTCGACTGCCTAGAGATACTGTGCCACAGTATCAGCCATGTGTCTATATATATGTCCCAAATCTAATTGGCTATTAGCTCTCTCCTTAGAGGAATAATTCATGGCTGATGCCACAAGCTTATGTCCTCTAGTGGTTACTGTGGCTTATATCATCTAGGAGATGATATAAGCCACAGTAAGAACTTGTCACCTTTTATAGAGAAACCAGTTTGTGGATTAGCATACCGTTCAAACTTCTGTGTCTATGCTCACAGCTTAGCTAGCCATAATAATTAGTACTGTTTAAATACCTGTATGTCTAATTGCTTGTGCTTTGTTAGTAAGATTAAAAAGGTACCCCTGGATAAGCTGTCAACCCATGAAGGGAAACAACCTGAACAGACTAGAGTCCAAAATAACATCTCGAGAGAAAATAGACTGTTTTGCTTCTCACCCACTAGTGTCCATTTCCCAAAGCCTAGGGAACAACTTGCAGAAGAGGAGGTGTGGTAGAATGTAAGGGCTGTGGAGAGATTGGGGTGAATCGTGAGACTATAGCAATATAGACTGGATTCTTATTTGATCAACATGCTTGTGCATACAAGCTTCTCCAATTGGACTATGGGAACCTTGAGTTGTTCAAAATTTGGACCTAGATACTTGCAAATTGGTTTTACATGAATGTTACTTACATTCATTGCTTATGCTTGACAATTAGTTCACTTCATGATTGGGTTTTTTTGGATATTAATAGGCCTTAGTGTGAAAATAAAGTTTCAGGTCTGACCTGCCCCCCCCACTGCCTAGCACTCGAAACAGGCTTGAGCAGCTGGCTATTCAAAACTCAGGTTCCTTTGTGTTGTTAGCCTCACCCATGGGCTCCCCTGCCTCTCAGAAAAATTAAAAGGGTGAGATGTGGGAAAACTTAGTTAAGATGGGTTGCATTTTAAGCCAATGGGACCTCCCTGGCCACACTCATGGGGTGGGGTGTAGTGACGAAAAGGTTTAGGATATGGTCCTGAGATTTGAGTCATGCTAGATATTTAACCAGACATCTTGAAATAAAATATCTCTCTGCATTTGGACTTTAACATGCATCCACGTGGTGTGCTTTCCTGCATGGGCCTCGCCACAAACCTCGGTGGGCTCCCGACATGCCTTCCCCTGTCTGGATCCCCCAGTGAACCCCACCCCTGCTGGATTTCATGGATTCTGTCATACATGTTAAGGCCTATCAAGCCAAGTTTTTTTAATGGTTCTGTTTTAACTTCATAAAGGATTGTGACAGAAGTATAAAATTGTCCTATGTCAACTAAAGTAATGTGATTTCCTTTCAGCAAAGTTTTTTTTTTTTTGTCTTTTTGAGACAGGGTCTCTCTGTAGCCCCAGCTGGCCTGGAACTCACTTTGTAGACCACGCTGGCCTTGAAATCACAGAGATCTACGTGCTTCTCTGCCTCCAAAGTTCTGGAATTAAAGTTGTGTACCTCCACGCCCAGCCCTTTTATGCATTTCATACAACATTTTTAAATCAAATTTAGACCCATTCCTGCATCTTTATTACCCCCAGTACTCATGAATTCTACCCTACATGTTAAGTACCATCTTGCATCTTTTTCTCAATCTTTTTTTTAACTCTTTCAATACAGCTTACTGTTTTGGTCAGTTCTCTGAACATTTCTTTTTTTGTTCCCTTAATTTTATATCACACCAAAATGTGCATATATACTTTCCACTCATATACAAAATAACAAAATCTGAAAATAAACTAACTATAGGTTAATGCCAAAAACAAGTTTAGGAATTCACATATAAGCAGTAAAGTTGCATACAGGTAAAAAGAAATATAACATTATCTATAAATTACAGAGCAAGTTGATGTATGTTTTAATACACTTTTTTAAAAAGAGATTTATTCTTTCTCATAAATCTTAGAACCATGGAAAACAGAACATAACTTCATACTATATCTATAGTGGTATTAGTCAATGTGGTATTGTTTTTACTACTGGTTGCCTACTTTGACTTATGTATAAGTATTCCATGCTAGAAAACCATAGGTGGTTTGTTTTCCTGAGACTATGTTACTTCACTTAGCATAACAACTTCTCGTTCCATCAATTTACCTGCAAAATTCATGATGTTATCTTTCTTTTTTTTAATTTTATTTATTTATTTATCTTTATGTGTATGAATGTACTGTCTGCGTGCAGGTTTGTGCACTGGTGTTGTGTGCAATGCCATGGAGGTCAGAACAGGGTGTTGGATTCCCCTTGAACTGGAGTTAAAGATGGTTATCAGCCACTATGTCGGTGCTGAGGATCGAACCAGGGTCCTCCGCAAAAGCAGTCAGTGCTTTTAACTGCTAGGCCATCTCTCAAGCCCCAATGTTATCTTTCTTTACTGCTTCATAGAACTCCACGTGTAAATGTACCACATTTTCATTATCCACTCATCAGTTTAGAGACACTGGGTTGCTTCCAAATCTTCACTATTGTGAAAAGAGTTGCAATAAACATGGTTGTGCATGTATCTCTGCTATAAGATGAATCCTTTGGGTATACACCCAGGAGTGGTATGATTGAGTCAAATGGTAGGTTTATTTTTAGACTTTTAAGAGTTCTCCATACTGCTTTCCATAGGGGTTGCACAAGTTTGCAATCCCAACAACAGCGATTGGGTGTTCCCCTTTCCCTACAAGCTCTCCAGCATTTGATACTTTTTGTTTTCTTGATCATAGCCAGTCTTAGTGGTGTAACATGAAATCTTAAAGTGGTTTTACGTTGCATTCCCTTAGTTACTAACAATGTTGAACACTTTTAAAGATGTTTCTTAGCCATATTTATTTATTCTGTTGAGAAGTCTCTGTTCAGATTGTTAGGCCATCTTTTTATTGGGAATTTGTTTTCTTGGTCCTTTGTTTATTGAGTAGTTTATATACTCTGGATGTTAAACCTTTAACAGATGTTTCACTGGTGAAGAGTTCCTCCCACTCTATGGGTTTTCTTTTCACTTCTTTGACTGCTACTTTTGCTGTACAGAAGCTTTTTAGTTTATGAGATCCCACTTGTTGATTGTTGATCTTATTTCCTGTCCAACTGCTGTCTGATTTAGAAAATCTTTTCCTACACATATATTTTGTAGGTTACTACCAATATAGACTTCTAAAATTTTCAGAGTTTCAGATTTCACATTGGGGTCTTAGATCCATTTAGAGTTAACTTTTGTACAAGATAAAAGTTAGGAGTTTAGCTTCATTCTTCTGTAAGTGGTGATCCAGTTTTGCAAGCACCATTTTTTGAAGATACTGCCTTTCCTCCATTGAGTGTTCCTGGACACCTTGCCAAATATCAAGTGGCTGAAATTATATGTATTCAACTTTGGGTCTTCAACTTTGTTCCATTGATCTATGGTTCTCTTTTTGTGCTAGTACCATACTGTTTTTATGACTACAGCTCTGTAATATAGTTCGAAATCTGGTATAGTAATCCCCCCTACATTACTGTTTTTTTCTCAAGGTTGCTTTGGCCATCCATGGCCTTTAATTTTTCCATATATATTTTAGGAATTTTTTCCAATTCTGCGAAGAAAGTCATGGAGATTTTGATAGAGATTGCATTGAATCTATATATTACTTTGGTTAGGAGGATATTTTCACTATATTAATTCATCCAATCAATGAGCACGGGAGTTCTTACTATCTTCTGGTGTCTTCCTCAATCTCCTTCTTCAAAGATTTAAAATTTTCATTGTAGAAATCTTTAATGACCTTGGTTAGGTTTGTTCTGAAATATTTTATTTTTTGAGGCTATTGTTTGTTCCTAGGTATTTTATTGTTTGAGGCTATTGTGAGTAGGAAGGTCTCCTTGTATTCCTTCTTCAGTTGCTTGTTGTTGGTGTAAAGAAAGACTACTGATTTTTCTAGGTTAATTTTGTATCCTGCCACTTTACTGAAACTCTTAATAGTTTCTAGGCATTTTCTGGTGGAGTTTTTAGCATCCCTTAGATAAACAGTCATATCATCAGCAAAAAGGGATAGCTTGACTTCTTTTCCAATTAGTACTCTTTAATTTCATTTTCCTGCTTTATTGCCCTAGCAAGTATTTCAAACATTATATTGAAGAGGAATGGTGACAGGAGGCAGCCTTTTTGAGTTCCTACCTTTAAAGGGAATGCTTCTGTCATTTCCCCACTTAGGATAATATTGGCTGTGGGTTTCCTGTATATGGCTTTGATTACATTGAGAAATGATCCCTCCAATCAAAATCCCTCTAGGACTTTAAACATGAAGGGATGCTGGATTTTGTCAAAGGATTTTTATGTGGTCAATTGAGATGATTATGTGTTTTTTGTCTTTCAGTCCATTTATATGCTTGATGATATTTATTGATTTTCATATGCCGAACCATGTCTGCATCTCTGGTGTGAATCGAACTTGGTCATGATGGATGATCTTCTTGATGTGGGTCTGTATGCAGTTTGCAAGTATTTTGTTGAGAATTTTTGCATCTGTCTTCATTAATGAGATGTGTCTATAGTTCTCCTTTTTGGTTGTGTCTTTGCCTGGGTTTGGTATTAGAGTGATGCTGGCTTCATAGAAGGAATTTGGAAGAATTCCCCCTGTTTGTATCCTTCTGAACAATTTGAGTAATAATGGTTGTACGTCTTTTTTAAATAGTTTACAGAATTTGGAGTGTGCAGTGGTTATATCGGGGATCTGCCAGGACCACCTGAAACACAGGTAGGAGCAGGGCACTTATGCCAGGCAGATTTCAGGATAGATCTATTCCTGGGATCTTGGTTGATTGATTCCTTGGTTGGATTGCTAAATCTTTGTTTTGCAAGGCTGGTGGGTGGAGTTGCCCTTGTATCTGGTATTAAAAGTGAGCCTGCTGCCAATGTGAGACTTGAGTGTGCAGTGGTCAGATCAGGGACCTACCAGGACCACCTGAAGCAGAGGTAGGAGCTGGGCGCTTCAGCCAGGCAGATTTTAGGTTAGATGTTGTTGGTTGATGGATTCATTTGTTGGATAGCTAAATCTTTGTCTTGCAGTCTGGCAGGGTGGAGTTGTTCTGCTAGCTGGGATTAAAGATGGGCCTGTTAAATCTTTGTCTGGTGTGGTTGTCGGGGCGGAGTTGCCCTTGTATCTCATATTAAAAGTGGGCCTGATGCCACTATGAGACTTGAGTGCACAATGGTTAGATCAGGGACCTGCCAGGACCTGCCAGGACCACCTGAAGCACAGAGTACTCCCCCCTCTCCAACCAACTGGAACTGCTGAGAGAATGTCCAAGTGGATTTTTTGTAGAACCTTCAGAACAAAAGGGAAGAGTGAATTAGACTCCCAATATATAAACAAAATTGAAAGCCTGAAACCTAGACAAGTCAACACTCCATAAACAAGAAAGAAAAAAAGAAGGCATCTGAAGGAGGCAAGCAAAGCAAGCCTTCAACACAGTGAAAAGGAATTTGTGATTCATATCAGAATACAGTCAAAAAAGGAAAACCCACATACTAGGGACATGACGAAGGGACAACATGGGAAAGGTGCAGGATAATTCCACACCAAGCTGTAACTGCCCTGTAGGAGATTGCTACAGTGGGATCCCCCTGGGAGTGACCCAAGAAACAGACCTCAGAGGAATAATTGAAGACTGATTCAGAGAAATTAAGAATATAAAGAACAAGTCAGAGAACTAAGGAAAGAGAATGAAAAACTCAAGAAGGACCTAGAGGTAGACAATTACAAACTTCGGAAAGAACTAAAGGGAGAGAATGACAAACTTCAGAAAGAACTAGAGGGAGAAAATGACAAACTCTGGAAGGAAGTGGAAACTCTGAAAAAGGAAGCCAACCAGCAAAGTAAGGAGCATCAAGAAGAGATTGAGAAACTCCAAAAAGAAGTGGAAATACTAAAGAATCACAGGATGAAATGAAAAAGGAAATAGAACATGCATCCAATCAAGAGGAAAGGAATGGAAAAAGCCTCAGAAATAGAATGGAGGAAGCAGAACAAAAAGAATATCAGACCTGGAAGATAACACAGAGCAACTAAAAAGCCCAAATAAAGATTATGAAAAATTTAAAAATACACAAAAAATGGAACAACCAGGAAATATGGGACACCATGTAAAGATCAAACCTCTGCATCATAGGAATAAAAGAAGGAGAAGAATCCCAAGAGAATAGTATTGATCAGATCTTCAACAGAATAATAGATGAAAATTTCCCCAAACTAAAAAACGACAAACCCATACAAATACAAGAAGCACATAGAACTCCAAACAGACAAGACTGGAAAAGAAACTCCCCATGCCATATCATAGTTAAAATATTGGACGCCCAAACAAAGACAAAATTCTGAAAGCCACAAGAGAAAAACAAGTCACATGTAAGAGTAAACCCACCAGAATTACAACTGACTTCTTGGCACAAACTATGAAAACAAGAAGAACATGGAGCAAGCATTTTCGGTGTTAAAGGACTATGGATGACAACCCAGAATACTATACCCAGCAAAAATGTTGATTATAGTTGAAGGAGAGAGAAAATCTTCTATGACATAAACAAGATGATAGAATACATGTCTGGAAAACCAACCCTTCAGAAAATACTTGAAGCAATTCAAAGGACAGAAGAGAGGAGCAACCATCCCCAAGCACCTAGAAAGAGAAATCAATAAAAGCATAACTGCAGAAGTAGAAACCGAGACTAAAAATGCAAATGGATAATAAGGTGAAAGGAAGCAACATGCATCCTTCAATTATAACCTTAAATATGAATGGACTAAATTCCCCAATCAAAAGATATAGACTGGAAGATTGGGTTAGGAAACAAAACCATCTATATGCTGTCTACAAGAAACCCATCTCAATCTCAAGGATAGGCACCAACGTAAGGTAAAGGGATGAAAAAAAATTCCAAGAAAATGGTACCAAAAGAAAGCAGGTGTTGCTATTTTAATATCAGACAAAATAGACTTCAAAGAAAAAGAAATCAAAAGAGACAAAGAAGGGAAAGAAGGCCGTTACATCTTTATCAAAGGAACAGTTGACCATGAAGAGTTCACTATCATGAATATATATGTGCCAAAGTCTGGTGCACCAATCTTTATAAAGACAATTCTTCAGGACCTCAAGGCACAGATTAACCCCAACATATTAATAGTAGGGAACTTCAATACCACACTAAGTACTTTGGACAGATCAACAGGACAAAGAATAAATAGAGAGACATCAGAACTGAATGATACGATACACCAAATGGACCTCACAGACATCTACTGAATATTCCACCCAAACACCAGAGAATACACTTTCTACTCAGCACCCCATGGAACATTCTCCAAAATAGACCACATACTGGGACACAGAAAAAAAAACTCAACAAATACAAAAATATTGAAATAATATCCTGCATTCTATCAGACCACAGTGCAATAAAGCTCAATATCAACACCAGGATAAGCCCTACAACCTACAAGAACACATGAAGACTAAACAACACTCTCCTGAATAATGAATAGGTCAAGGAAGAAATAAAGAAAGAAATAAAAGCATTCCTGGAACTGAATTACAATGACAATACAACACAACAAAACCTATGGGACACTTTAAAAGCAGTCCTAAGAGGGAAGTTTATAGCCCTGAGTCAAAAAACAGAAAGAGCACAAGTAAACAACCTAACACTGCAGGTAAAATCACCTGAGAGACAACAAATGAACCAAACACAGCAGAAGGTGGAAATAACAAAAGTTAGAGAAGAAATCAATGAAACAGAAAACAAAGAAACCTACAGAAAATCAATTGAATCCAAAAGTTGGTCCTTGGAGAAAATAAACAAATAGACAGATCTCTAGCCCAGTAACCAAAAAAAGAAGGAACAATTTCAAATCAATGCAATCCGTGTCATGAAAAGGGAAATATCACCAACAGACAATGAAAAGATCCAGACAATCATTATCGAAATACTTCAAAAACTTTTATTCTACTAAATTTGAAAAACTAGAAGAAATGGCCAATGAATATCTGAATCATGGAATTCACCAAGCTCAACCAGAAAGAGATCAACAGCTTAAAGGACACATAATATATGAAGAAATTGAAAGAGGTAATAAGAAACCTCAACTAAAAAAAGCCCGGCACAGATGGTTTCACAGTTAGAATTCTATAAACATTTCAAAAAGCATTTACAACCATCATTACTCCAAATGTTTGAAGATTACAAACTGGGGAAATTCTCCCAAATTTCTTCCATGAAGCCAGCATCACTCTATTACCAAAACCGTGCAAAGATACAACCAAAAAGCGAACTATAGACCCATAACATTAATGAACACAGATGCAAATACTCTCAACAAAATACTTGCATAATCGCCTAGCAGACCCCATCAAGGAATGATCATCATTGACACAAGTGGATTCTACCAAAAATCGGCTTAGGAATGATGTCCTAACATATGAAAACAGATAAATATCATCAAACATATAAATGGGACTAAAGACAAAAAACCACACAATCATCTCAATTATGCAGAAAAAGCTTTGACAGAAATTCATCATCCCTTCCAGGTGTTATGTTTAGAGTCCTAGAGGGAACTGGTTTGGAGGGATCATTTCTTTAATGTAATCAAAGCCATATACAGGGAAACACAGCCAATATCATCCTAAATAGGAAACGATGAGCTTCCTCTGTAGACAAGGCTGGCTTGAAACTCAAGAGATCCACCTGACACTTCCTCCTGAGTATTAGGTTAATAGGTGTGTGACCACCGACCAGCTTTAAAGATGGTTTCTTAGCCACCAAAGTAGATGCGGGAACTCAACCCAGGACAGGTGCAATAGAGCAAGTCAGTGTCTTACCCCAGCTGAGCCATCTCTCAGACCCTCAAAGGCTGTTTTATTTTTTGTTGTTAAAATTTTTAACATTTTTTATTTGAAGCTTTGTGCTATTCCAGACATCATTTTCCAATTCAGTTAAGGCATATTTCCCTTTCCCTTCCCCCCCACCCACCCATCCCAGATCATTGCATTCTTGCCATAACTGTCCTGCAATTTCTCTCGAGTTTTTTATTTTCATTTTTTTAGCTATAAATGATAATCTATGAGTACAAGCATCCTTCACATGAAACCAATTTGCAGGCTGTTGTGCTCAAAACCCTACAGCCCCACCATCCCCGGGTGAGGGTTGTATGTTCAATCAAGGTGACCAAATGAGTACTCCAGTCTAGAATTGCTGTAGTTTCACCATTTCACCCCCCAATCCTACCCTTACATTCTACCATTGCCCCTCTTCCGCAGATTTCCCTAGGCTTAGAAAAGGAAAAGGAAGACAGGTGGATGAGGAGCAGAACAGTCCACTCTCTCTCGAGCTGTTGTCTTGGCTTCTGGTCAGTTCTGGTTGTTTCTTTTCGTGGGCTGACAGTTTTTCCAGGCATAACCTTTCGACTACTAATGAAGCACAAGCAATTAGAATATATAGGTATTTAAACAGCACTCATAGTTATGGTAGGTTACTTTGTATAGACACAGATGTTTGTTAATCCATGAATTACAATTTATGTTATCCATGAATTACATTTTTTCCTGTTAAATATGACAGGGTCTTACTGTGTGGTCTAGAACATCTCCTAACCTGTAGAGATGTAAGCTTGTGGCATCAGCCATGGTTATTCCTCCAAGGAGAGAAGCCAATAGCCAATTAGATTGTGGGAATATACAAGCATATGGCTGCTACTGCTGCAAAGTATTTCCATGCAGGTGAGGTGTAGCTGGTGCTGACGGTGTGTCTTGCTTGACTCAAGGAGACGTATTTGCTTTATTGGTTTTAGTGGTTCTTTGGTAACACTCTGGTATTCCAGAGGCTATTGTACACTTGCATGTGTGTCCTCAATACATCTTTCCCATGATTAAATCAGGTCTTTTGGGACAGCAAGGCCTTATCGCATCTCTTTTTGCATGTATCCCAGTTTAGAGGCAATGAGACTTTACCTTTTGTGGGTGCTTTGATCCCCTGGCCAACGTCTCTTGGTAGAATAATCCATTGCTGTGTCAGAGCTCCTGTACTAATGTATTTTGCTATAATTACACAGCTTATAAAAAAATTACACAGCTTATAAAGAACTTACTATTATATTTGGCTCAAAATAGAGAATTATCCTTTAACAGTTCCTATGTCTATTAGTCAATTAAGAAAGGCAGTTTTAACGGTTTTATAAGATATTACCTCTATAATAGTTGTCTCAATTTACAGTTGGAGAGCCCTCACATCATCTGTTTCCCTTTTCTATGGGGGAGCAAGAAAGTCTCTCATATCAAATCTTAATGTGGCACAAGAAGGTAAGTTTCATTTAGACTCATTATAATAGTTGTTACTAAGTAGGATCCACAGAGAGATTCGATGTTTATAGCAATCTGAGGCTTTCTTTCTTTCAGTGTTCAGACAGGTCAACCTTTCTGTTGGCACTTCTGGTACATCCTACTCAATGCAAAGCTGTATCTTTCTTACTCAGCCATTAAGCTGGTGAGATGTATTGTCTTGTTGGAAACCCATACAAATCTTTTCCCTTTGTTAGTTTTAAGATTTGAATCTGCAGTTTTTGACGAAATGTTAGATCTGGTTCCCCCCCCCCTTTTTTAACCCATGAGTCTCCAGAAGACAGTTGTATTCTACACACCTATAGGGTGGAATCAAGGCACAGATTTTCATCAAGTTCACCCATGATTGTTTTGGGTGATTGTATGTTGTTAACTTGGAAGCAAACTTAATTTTTGGTTTAAATCATCTTAAAGAGAATGCTACAAGGTTATACGTACAACACAGAAATTATAGAGAACATTTGTATTGTGCCAATCCCAAAGTTATTGGACTACAGATTTTATGTAAAACAAAAATGGACAACAGCAATTTATATTCCATTTAAACTCGGATGCATTACATTTTTATCAGATTCTTTAAACCAATGTTGTTTTAATATAACATATTTACGTTTACTAATTCCTAAAACACCATTGTATCCTGCTAGGACAGTTCGAGCAAAACTGTCGGTACCTTGTGACTCACATCATTGTATGCATTAATCGAATATTACACCGTGTCCTGCTCCCACCCCTCCCCCTTCCCCAATTCACCATTTCAGTCCATTTTTCTTGATGCAGTTTTTGTTGTTGTTCCTTTACTATGCATCCTCTCCACAAGAAATATTGATATCTTGGGTTATTTGGCACTAGCATCCACATTATAAGGGACACCATTTGTCGTTTTTTTTCTGGAACTGTGTTACTTTACTTAACATAATGTCTTCAGCTCCATCCATTTACCTGTTAAATTTCATGATGTTGTCCTTTACCGCTGCATAGAATCCATGATTACATGGTTACCACATTTTCTCTGCCACCGTCAGTTGAGGGGCACCTAGACTGGTTCCAGCTTTTTGGCTATTGTGGACAGTAGCGCAATAAACATACTGTGCCATGTATCTTTGCGTAATATGTGTTTTGTGGTTATATACCCAGGATTGGTGTGACTGGGTCAAATGGAAGATTCATTTTGAGTCTTTCTAGGGTTCTCCACACTGCTTTCCAGTGCTGATACAATTTTACCCCACCAGCAATTGATGAGTGTTTCCCTTTCCCACACTCTCTCCAGCACTTGGTATCAATCGTTCCTGATCCTAGCCAGTCTTATTGGAGTAAGGTGATATCTCAAATGGTATTAATTTGCATTTCCTTAATTACAGTGATGTTTAAACACTTCTTAAGATGTTTCTGGCCATCTCTAATTCCTCTCTAGTAAGTCTCTGTTCGGCTCTTTTCTCCATCTTTGAGTGATTCTTTTTTTCTTTTCTTCTTTTTTTTGAGTAGCTTGTATACTCTGGAAATTAATATGCTTTGTCATATGTTCTGCTTGTTGAAGGTTTCTCCAACTCTGTGGGTTTTTCTCTTCACTTCCTTTATTGTTTCTTTGATTTACAGAAACTTTGAGTTTAATGACGTCCCATTTGTTAATTGTCGACTATTCTTGTGCAGCTGCTGTCTGATTTGGAAGTCTTCTTCCTACACCTATGTCTGTTAGTCTGCTGCCAAGCGCTTCTCTTCTATGCACCTCCAGAGTTTGGTTTCACGTCCTCGCCGTTGAGGTCTTTGATCCATCTGGAGTGACTTTTGTACTTAAGTAAGATGTAGGGGTTTAATTTCATTCTTCTACAAGTGGTGATCCAGTTGTTCCAAAACCACTTGCTGAAGATGCTGTCTTTCCCCATTGTGTCTTTTTGCCCCCTTGTCAATATGAGGTGGCTGAAATAATTGTATAGCTCAGTTGGACTTCAGTTTTATTCATTGGTCAACTGGGTTGTTTGGCAGTACCAGGCTTGTTTTTATAAGATAGCCCTGTAGTATAATTGATGTTCTCGGTATAGCGATCCCCCCTATTGCTCTTTTCACTCAGGGTGCTTTGCTATTTGGGCGTCTTTTGTTTTTCCAAATGAAATTGAGGATTTTTTGCCAAGCCTGTGAAAAAACTCATGGGGATTTTTGATTGGGATTGCATTTAAATCTGTACACTAGTTTTGAGTAGAATTGACTTTTTACTATATTATTTTGCCAATCCATGAGCATAGGACGGTTCCATCTTCTGTGTTCTTCCTCAATTTCCTTTTTCAAGGGCTTAAAATTTTTTTTATTAGAATCCTTTTGGTGTCTTGGTTAGTTTTGTTCCTAGGATTGATTGTTTTTGAGGCTATGTGAGTGGAGGTCTCCTTTAGTCTTCTTTCAGTTGCATGTTTTGTGTAAGGAAAGGTACTGATTTTCTAGATTTATTTGTATTCTGCCACTTTACAAAAACTCTTAATCGTTCGTCTTAGGAGTTTTTTTGGTGGAGTTCTTAGCATCCATTATGTAGACATCATATCATCAGCAAAAAGGATAGCTTGACTTCCTCTTTTCAATTAGAACTCCTTTAATTCCTTTCCTTGCCTTATTTCCCTAGCACCCTTTCAAGCACATATTGAAAAGGATTGGTGGAGAGGGGCAGCTTGCAGAAGCTACCTACGTTTAAAGGAAATCTTCTGTCATTTCCCCATTAGGATGATATTGGCTATGGGTTTCTGTATATGGCTTTGAATACAATGAGGAATGATACCTCCAGAACCAATTCCCTCCAGACTTTAAACATGAAGGGATGCTGGATTTGTCAAAGACTTTCTCCCGCATCCAATTGAGATGATGTGTGGTTTTTGTTTGTCTCCTTCAGTCCACTGATATGTTTGATGTGTTTATAGATTTCATATGTTGAACCATCCCTGCATCTCTGGTGTGATGAATCAACTTGTCAGGTGGATGATTGGGTGTTGATGTGAGTCTGTTTGGAATTTGCAAGTATCCTGTTTTAGAATTTGGCATCTGTGATTTCATTAGGAGAGGGTCTAATTTCTCCTTTTTTTGAACTTCCCTGGTTCGATAGTAGCATGGATGCTGGGTTCATGGAAGGAATTTGGAAGAAGTCCCTCCGTTTGTATCCTTCTTAAAAATTTAAAGTAGTAATGGTTGTAAGGCTTTTTGAAATATTTTAAGAATTCTGCCATGAAACCATCTGGAGGCCTGGGTATTTTTTGGTTGGGAAGGCTCTATTACATCTTCAATTTCTTCTTGTGTCTATTTAGGCCTGTCGATCTTTTCTTGGTTGAGCTTTGGTTGATTCCCAGCATTTCAGATATTCAACTATTTCTCTGAGGTTTTCAAACTTAGTGGAATATAAGTTTTTGGAGTATTCCCATATAATTTTCTGTATCTTTCATTGTCTGTTGTGATATTTTCCCCTTTTGTCACAGAGCCTATTGATTTGGAGTTATTCCCTCTTTACTTTTGTTGAACTGGGCTAGAGGTCTGTCTATCTTGTTTATTTCTTCAAAGAACCAAGTTTGGATCATTGATTTTTTGGTATGTTTTCTTGTTCTATTTCATTTACTCTGCTCTGATTTTTGTTATTTCTTCTAGGCTGCTCCGTTTAGGTTCATTTGTTGTTTGTCTCTCAAGTACTTTTGCTGTAGTGTTAGATCATCACTTGTGCTCTTTCTGTTTTTTAATGTAGGCACTTTAGAGCTATAAACTTCCTCTGAAGACTTGCTTTTTATAGTGTCCATAGATTTTTGCTGTGTTGTTTTATCTTTGTCATTCAGTTCCCCAGGAGAATGTTTTCTTTTTCTTTATTTCTTCCTTGACCACTCATTATCCAGGAGAGTGTTGTTTAGTCCTCCATGTAGTTCCTGTAGGTTGTATGGTTTATCTTGGTGTTGATATTGGTTTTATTGCACTGTGGTATAATAGAATGCATTTGAGAATTTATTTCAATTCTTTTTATATTTGTTGAGTTTTTTCCTGCATCCCAGTATATGGTTCTATTTTGAGAGAATGTTCCATGGTGCGTAGTAGAAAGTGTATTCTCTGGTGTTATGGGTGAAAATATTTGATAGATGTCTGTGAGGTCCATTTGGTGTATTGTGTCATTTAGTTCAGATGCTTCTCTGTATATCCTTTGTCCTGTTGATTCTGTCTAGGGGATTAAAGGAGTATGAAGTCCCCTAGTATGAGTGTGCTGGGTTGAACTGTGCCTTGAGATCCTGAATAAGTTTCTGTTTGGGGTGCAGCCAGTGGTTTGGGTGCATATATATTTAAGGATTTTGAAGTCTTCAGTGCGTGCCGAGAAGTGGTTGCCGTGGGTAAGGTTGAAAGAGGGTGTAATGGCCCTCTTTGTCTCTTTTGATTTCTTTTGCTTTGAAGTCTATTTTGTCTGATATTAGAATAGCCACACCCGCTTTCTTTTTGGTACCATTTGCTTGGAATACTTTCTTCCATCCCTTCACCTTAAGTTGGTGCCTATCCTTGAAATTGAGATGGGTTTCTTGTAGACAGCATATAGATGGATTTTGTTTCCTAATCCATTCTCCCAGTCTATGCCTTTTGATTGGGGAGTTTAGCCCATTAATATTTAAGGTTATAATTGAAAGATGGATGTTGCTTCCTTTCACTTTATTATCCATTTGTACTTCTAGCCTCTGATTTTGTTCCTATGGTTATGTTTTTATTAGTTTCTTTTCCTAGGTGTTTGAGGATTGTTGCTCCTCTCTTCTGCCCTTTGAATTGATTCAAGTATTTTATGATGAGTTGGTTTTCCAGATATGTATTCCATCATCTTGTTTATGTCATAGAAGATTTTTCTCTCTGCTTCAAGTATAGTCGACATTTTTGCTGGGTAAAGTATTCTGCATTGGCATCAGTAGTCCCTTAACACTGGGAATGCTTTGTTCCATGTTCTTCTTGCTTTCATGGTTTGAGGCAAGATGTCAGTTGTAATTCTGATGGGTTTCCCTTTGTGTGTGACTTGTTTTTCTTTTGTAGCCCTCAGAATTTTGTCTTTGTTTTGGACATCTAGCATTTTATCTATGATATGGCGTGGGGTGTTCCTTTTCTGATCTTTTCTATTTGGGGTCCTATGTGATTCTTGTATTTATATGGGCTTGTCTAGTTTTAGTTTGGGGAAATTTTCATCTATTATTCTGTTGAAGATCTGATCAATACTATTTTCTTGAGATTCTTCTCCTTCCTCTATTCCTATGATATGGATGTTTGATCTTTTCATAGTGTCCCATATTTCCTGGTTGTTCCACTTTTGTGCATTTTTAAATTTTTCATAGTTTTTATTTGAGCTTTTCAATTGCTCTGTGTTATCTTCCAGATCTGATATTCTTTGTTCTGCTTCCTTCATTCTACTTCTGAGGCTTTTTCCTTTCCTTTCTTCTTGATTGAATGAGTGCTCTCATTCCTTTTTCGTTTCATCCTGTGTTTTCTTTAGTACTTCCATTTCCTTTTTGAGCTCCTCAATCTCTTCTTGGTGCTTCTCAATCTCTTCACGGTGCTCATTACTTCGTTGGTTGGCTTCCTTTTTCAGTGTTTCTACTTACTTTCGGAGTTTCTTTTTTTTTCTCCCTCTAGTTCTTTCTGGATTTTGTTGGTCTGTTCCTTTAGTTCTTTCTGAGGTTTGTCATTGTATCCCTCTATGTCCTTTTTGAGTTTTTCGTTCTCTCTCTTTAGTTCTCTATATTCTTTATTTTTTTCTCCCTCTAGTTCTTTCCGGAGTTCGTCAATCTGTTCCTTTAGTTCTTTCTGATGTTTGTCATTGTATCCCTCCAGGTTCTTTTTGAGTTTTTTATTCTCTCTCTTTAGTTCTCTGAATTCCTCTTTATGTTCTTTAATTTCTCTGCATAGGTCTGCAATTATTCCTCTAAGATCTGTTCCTTGGGTCTCCTCCAAGGGGTTCCCATTGTAGCTATCTCCTACAGGTTTGGTAGAGCTTGGTGCAGTATTATCCTGTGCCTTTCCCATGTTGTCCCTTCGTCGTGTCCCTGGCATGTGGGCTTCCCTTTTGTGGTTCAGATCACAAATAGCAGATGGTTTTGCTTTCCTCCTTCAGATGCTTTTTCTCCCCCTTTTCTCCTCCTTGTTTATGGAGTATTGACTTGTGTTCTTTTCAATTTTGTTTATATATTGGATATTTGAAGCCAAAGCACTCTTCTCTTCTTGTTCTGAAGGTTCTCCAAAAAAAAAAGTCCACTTGGATTCTTACCAATCCAAGTGACTTCCGGGCAGCCCACCCAAAGGTGCAGAACCACTGGCCCTGGCCCAAATCTGCCCCTCAAGACTGTCTTAAAAAAGGCTAAAAACCCTTGAGTTAAGACCTCAATGTTTAGAGCCCCAAAAAAAGATTCCCTGAGTGGTAGACAAGAGCTGCAGCCTGTGAGAGCTGAAGCAGACATTGTAACAACTCCTTCCAATTGCCCTCTGTTTCCAAAGACTGAACATAAAACTACCAGCTCAACTGTATATAACATGCATCACAAATAAGCCGTCTTACTTACTTATGAGCACTACCAGGTACACCTTAGTCCAAACCACTGTTTTTTGTTGTTGTTGTTTTTTTTTTTTTTTTTTTTTTGTCTTTTTGAGACAGGGTCTCCCTGTAGCCCCAGCTGTTCTGGAATTCTGTCTGTAGACCAGGCTGGCCTTGAACTCACAAAGATCTGCCTGCCTTTGCTTCCCAAGTGCTATGATTAAAGGCATGCACCACCACACCCAGCCATACCACTGTTCTTACAAGCATGTGTCATCACTTAGCTTGTCTTCACTCTATACTCTGGAGAGTGTGAAAGGGATCTTTCACACTGGCTAGGTTATTTCACATGATAAGAACATGGATATCTAAGACAAGGGGATTCCTAGATGATGAAATGGCACAGGAGTCAGGTAGGTAGAAGAATCCTGGGGCTTGGCTGGAAACCCAGATGTCCCTTTACCTATGAACACCCACATACTTTGTCAGATGCTTCTTCCCTGTAAGCCTTTGAAATTTCTCATTATCTTTAGTTTTCTCCTTCTGAGACTTCTCCTTACCTTCAGTAGCCTCTGAACTTCGACCACTCTTATGTACTGTGGAAGGGAGATATTATCTTTGCCCGTTCAGCCTCCTATCATAGAAATGAGCCTATGAAGGATGGAGTCATATGTAGCTGGACTATCCCACAAAACAAAACCACCCACCACATTGCAGAAACTCAAGATTCATTCTAAATTCAGTAGGAAATGGAAACAAGCGGTATGTAATCATCCCAATTCTATTCAAAACAGAATAGTTTTTAAATTTTAATTCCTTTATTTCATGTGTGTAAGTGTTCGGCCTGCATCTGTGTAAGTGTACCACATGTATACAATGCCTATTGAGGCCAGAAGAGGGCATTCGATCCTCTGGAACTAAGTTTATGGGAAATTTGCTAACCACCCTGTAGGTTCTGAGAACTGCAAGAGGAGCCAGGGCTCTCAACTGCTGAGCCATCTCTAAAGCCCCATGATTAAATTTTTGAGGCTCCTCAGAAGCTCATAAGTAGAACCCACAAGCTAGCATTCTGAAGCACTCTAATTAGACAATTAGTGTTTAGTCATCTTGCAACACCATTAATTTAAATTTCTAAACAGTAGCTAACCCTTTCCTAACTTCATATAAGATCTATGTTAATTATTACTTAGGGTTTTATCTTCAAAGGCCCACTCATATGTAATTTTCTTTTTTAAAATATATTATTGTTTCTTTAAGAATTTGATAAATGTACTTTGATCCTATTCAGACCTCCTTCCCATCTCCTCTTAGATCCACACCAACTCCCAAGTCCCCCTCACTTCATGTCCTCCTTTTTTTAAAATATTTTTTATTTATTATTTTTTACGTGTATGAGTGTACTGTCTGCATGTAGGTAGGCGCACCCGTGTCGTGCAATGCCTCAGAGGTCAGAAGAGGGCGTCAGATTCCCCTGGAACTGGAGTTAAGATGGTGCTTAGCCAGCTTGTGGGTGCTGGTAATCGAACCCGGGTTGTCCTCCTTTTTTAATGGTCTATCAAGTCTTATTTTTTAAGTCAATTTTTTATTGAAGCTTTGAGCATTTCATAAAAATTTTTTCAATCAAGTCTAGACCCATTCCACATTCCTTGATGCCCCCATCCCACTAGAGCTCATGCATTCTGCCAAACATGTTTTTCATCTTTTTCGCAGTCTCTTTAAAAATTTTTGATGTAGAACTTTACTGTTTTGAGCAAAATTTTGAGCACCATTTCAGTCAGTTCTTTGACTCAGTCTTGTTCTTGTTCTTGTTGTTGTTCCCTCCAATCTGGATCACTCCACAATATGCATATAGGCATGACACATATATCTTTTGTCATCTTCAGCTTATGATTTCATTCTTTCTTTTTTTTTTAATTAGGCTGAAAGATGTCATGTTCGAAGGCTCCTCCTTGGATAGCCCAAACAACCATCAGTACTGCCTTTGTGCTTCACACTGGGGTTTTCCCTTCTCATGGTCAACAAATGAGGTCAAGTAAGCACCATGTCCTGTGTTGATCCTTCTATACTGGTCTCCATGATACAGCCTGGGTAGTCCAACAATGGCAATAAATACTCTGAAGAGGCTGAAACCCCAGTAGTAGCTCAGTACACAAGGTGGATATCTCAGCAGTCCCCATCACTGAAGGTTTGGAAGATTCTTGGAGAGACATGAGTCTTCTCCATATTAGAAGGTTGAAAAGCTGTGTCTCATGTCTTTGAAGGATGGAAAAAGCAGTGGCAGCATTTGGGTAGCTGTACTTACCAGTAAGAAAAGTAAAACAACTGTGCTTTTTTTTTTTTTTCTTGATGTCTTTTTGCTAAGATCTCCAGATTTATGCCTGAAGTACAATTTCCCAGGCCTTACTAATTATTTATTTCTGGTTACACTTTCCTTTTGGAAACTTAAGGCCACACTGTTAGCTCAAATTAAACAAGGTTTTTGTTTTCTCAAGGTCAATTGAAGATCTGGTCCTCAGGGCTTTTTTTTGGGGGGGGAGCCCCTGGCTCCTTTTGGCTTTTCATTTACCAGTTCCATTCATTCATGGACAAAGTCAGATCCTGCTAGACCAGGCTTTCCTTTTTGAAGCATGAGCAGGCTTTCCTCTTTATAGAATTGACACTGCCTGAAGTCACATTAGTGGATCTCCAAGACATCCCTGCACATGAACACTGTTGACTCACATTTGCAGGGTATTTCAAGAGATGCCCCCATGCATAGTCCCCTGGGATTTAGTTGACCTCTGAGGGCAAGGAACAAAGTTATCCTTTAAGTCCCTCAAATTGGTATGAGCCTTAAGTATGGTTATTAAACATCCAGAACGGCTAAGTTTACACCAGCCTGATACTTTTAACTACTGTATAATATTTTATAAAAGTCTAGGACAAAATCTCAAGCGGCTTTGTATAAGAAACATTAAGAAGATCTCCCATAAGATAGATAATGTGGTTAGACACAATGACAAGACAAACTAGTTTTTTCCCCTCATTCTTTTGATTTTGTGAATACAAACCCTCCAACAATATACCAAAAGTGCCTTAGTCTGAAAATAAATGGTAGCTTAATTCTAGAACCTGTTAAGGGAATCAAAATAAAAGAGCAGAGCTGTTTTCAGATCACAAGAACATAACATTAACGTTGCTTAGTTTGCCTTACAACTAGGTACTTGGAGTTAGCATCCACAGATGAGGGATACCATTGTTGTTTGTTTTCTGGGACTGTGATACTTCACTGAACATAATATCTTCGAGTTCCATCCATTTACCTGCAAAGTTCATGATGTCATCTTTCTTTACTGCTGCACAGAGCTCCATTGTGTAGATATACCACATTTTCTCTATCCACTCATCAGTTGAGGGACACTTGCGTTGGTTCCAGCTCTTTGCTATTGTGAAAAGAGAAGCAATAAACATGGCTGTGCATGTATCTCTGTGGTAGGATGAGTCTTGTGGGTGTATAGCCAGGAGTGGTATGACTGGATCAGGTGGCAAGTTCATTTTGAGTCTCTTAAGTGTTCTCCATACTGCTTTCCATATTCATTGTATGAGGTTACATTCCCACCAGAAGTGGTTGAGTGTTCCCCTTCCCCACAACCTCTACAGCTCTTAGTATCATTTGATTTCTTGATCCTAGCCAGTCTTATCAGAGTGAGATGATATCTTAAAGTGCTTTTAATTTGCATTTCCTTAATTATTAGTGACATTGAACGCTTTTTAAGATGTTTCTCAGCCATTTTTATTTCCTCACTTGTGAAGTCTCTGTTCAGCTCTTTACTCCATCTTTTGAGTGAGTCATTTGTTTTCTTGCTTCTTTGTTTTTTGAGTAGTTTATATTTTCTGGAAATAAGTGCTTTGTCAGATGTATCTGTGGTGAAGGTTTCCTCACACTCTGGGTTTTCTCTTCATTTCCTTGATTGTTTCTTTTGCTGTACAGAAGCATTTGAATTTAATGAGGTCCCATTTGTCAAGTGTTGACCTTATTTCATGTTCAGCTGCTGTCTGATCTAGGAAGGCTTTTCCTATACCTGTCTTATAGGATGCTGCAAACTTTTTCTTCTATTACCTTCAGAGTTTTGGGTTTCACGTTGAGGTCTTTGATCCATTTTGATTGACTTTTGTGCAGAGTGAGAGGTAAAGGTTTAACTTTATTCTTCTACAAGTGGTGAACCAGTTTTGCCAGCCCCCTTGTAAAACATGAGGTGGCTGAAATTGTATGTGCTCAAATTTGGATCTTTAGTTTTCTTCCATTGGTCAACAGGTCTGTTTTTCTGCCAGTACCAAGCTGTTTTTATGACTATAGCCCTGTAGTATAATTTGAAGTCTGGTATAGAGATCCCGATCATGTAGCTCTTTTCACTCAGGGTTGCTTTGGCTATATGGGGTCTTTTTGTTTTGCCATATGAAATTAAGGATTTTTTTCAAAGTCTGTAAAAAACCTCTTGAGGATTTTAATTGGAATTGCATTGAATCTGTATATTAATTTGGGTAGAATGGGCATTTTTACTATATTAATTTTTCCAATCCATGAGCATGAGGTCTTTCCATCTTCTGATGCATTCTTCAATTTCCTTCTTCAGGGGTTTAAAATTTTTTGTAGAGATCTTTGGTTTCTTTGATTAGGTTTTTTCCTAGGTATTTTATTCTTTTTCAGGCTATTGTGAGTGGGAAGGTCCCCTTGAATTCCTTCTTCAGTAGCTTGTTGTTGGTGGAAAGAAAGGCTACTGATTTTTCTAGGTTAATTTTGTATTCTGCCACATTACCGAAACACTCAATCATTTCTAGGAGTTTTCTGGTGGAGTTTTTAGCATCTTTTAGGTAAACTATCATGTCGTCTGCAAAAAGGAATAGGTGGACTTCCTCTTTTCCAATTCAAACTCCTTTCATTTCCTTTTCTTGCTCTATTTCAATTGAGATGATCATGTGGCTTTTGTCTTTCAGTTCATTTATTTGTTTTATGATATTTATTGATTTTCATATGCTGAACCATCCTTGCATCTCTGGTATGAATCCAAATGGTCATGATGGATGATCATTTTGATGTGGGTCTGTATGCGGTTTGCAAGTATTTTGTTGAGTATTTTTGGATCTGTGTTCATTAATGAGATGGGTCTATAGTTCTCTTTTTTGGTTGTATCTTTGCCTGGTTTTGGTATTAGAGTGATGCTAGCTTCATAGAAGGAATTTGGGAGATGTCCCTCTGCTTGTATCCTTCTGAACAGTTTGAGTAATAATGGTTGTAAGTTCTTTTAAAATGTTTTATAGAATTCTGCTGGGCATAGGCTTTTTGTACTTGAGAGGTTTTATTACATTTTCAATTTCTTCATATATTATGGGTCTGTTTATGCTATTGGTTAAGCTTTGGTGATTCCTAGGATTTCAGATATTCATCCATTTCTCTTGGGTTTTCAAATTTAGTAGAGTGTAGGTTTTTGAAGTATTAGTTATGATTATCTGGATCTTTTTGTTGTCTGTTATGATACTTCCCCTTTCATCATGAATTCTATTGATTTGGATTTGCTCTTTCTTTTGGTTAACTGGGCTAGAGGTCTGTCTATCTTGTTTATTCTCTCAAAAAACCAACTTTTGGATTCATGGACTTTATGTATTTTTTTGTTTCTATTTCTTTTATTTCTGACCTGATTTTTGTCATTTCTTCCTGTCTGTTGCATTCATGGTTCATTTGGGGGTTTTTTATTATTAATTTTATTTATTTCTGTATGTATATGAATGTACTGTCTGCATGCAAGTATGTGCACCCATGTCGTGGAACACCGCAGAGTTCAGAAGAGGGTCTCGGATTCCCCTGGAACTGGAGTTCTCCTGGAATTGGAGCTTCAGACGGTTCTAAGCCGCCATGTGGGTGCTGGGGATCGAACCCGGGTCCTCTGTAAGAGTGGTCGGCACTCTTAACCGCTAGGCCATCTCTCCAGCCCCTCATGGTTCATTTGTTGTTGTCTCTCAAGTGTTTTAACTGCAGTGTTAGATCATTCACTTGTGCTCTTTCCATTTATCTGATGTAGGCACTCAGGGCTATAAACTTCGCTCTTAGGACTGCTTTTAAAATATCCCATAGGTTTTGTCCTGTTGTATTGTCATTGTCATTCAGTTCCAGGAATGCTTTTATTTCTTTCTTTATCTCTTCCTTGACCTATTCATTATTCAGGAGTGTGTTGTTTAGTCTCCATGTGTTCTTATAGATAGTAGGGCTTATCCTGGTGTTGATATTGAGCTTTATTGTACTGTGGTCTGATAGAATGCATGAAATTAATTTAATCTTTTTGTATTTATTGAGGTTTATTCTGTGTTATATTACGTGGTTGATTTTGGAAAATATTCTGTGGGGTGTTGATTATAAAGTATATTCTCTGGTTTTGGTGTGGAATATTTGGTAGATGTCTCTGAGGTCCATTTGGTCTATAGTACAGTTCAGATGTCTCTCTGTATAATCTTTGTCTGATTGACCTGTCCAAAGAGCTCAGTGGGGTAATGAGGCCCCTACTATGAGTGTGCTGGGGTTAATCTGTGCCTTGAGATCCTGGAGAATTGTGTTTATAAAGTTCGTGCACTGGAGTTTGTACATATATATTCATGATTGTGAAATCTTCATGGTTAATTTTTCCTTTGATAAAGATATAATGGCCCTCTTTGTCTCTTCTGATTACTTTTACTTTGAAGTCTATTTTGTCTAATATTCAAATAGCAACACCTTCTTTCTTTTTGGTACCATTTGCTTGGAATATTTTTTTCCATCCTTTCACCTTAAGTTGATGCCTGTCTTTGAGAATAAGATGGGTTTCTTGTAGACAACATATGGATGGGTTCTGTTTCCTATTCCATTCTCCCAGTCTATGACTTTTGATTGGGTAGTTTAGTCCATTCATATTTAAGGTTATAACTGAAAGATGTGTGTTGCTTCCTTTCACCTTATTTTCCATTTGCATTTTTGGTCTACATTTCTACTTCTGCAGTTATGCTTTTATTAATTTCTCTTTCTAGGTGCCTGGGGTTAGTTGCTCCTTTCTTCTATTCTTTGAATTGCTTCATGTATTCTCTGGAGGCTTGGTTTTCTGGGCATGTATTCAATCATCTTGCTTATGTCATCAAAGATATTTTTCTCTTTCAACTATAATCAACATTTTTGCTGGGTATAGTAACCTTGGTTGGCATCTATGGTCATTTAGCACTGAGAATACTTTGCTCCACGTCCTTCTTGCCTTCATAGTTTGCACTGAAAAGTCAGCCGTAATTCTGCTAGCTGGTATAAAATGTGGGACTGCCTGTTGTGACTGTGCTCAGAGCTTATTTGGGGGAATTTTGCCAGACCACCAAGCACAGAGTACCAGTGTGTGGGCTAAGGGATGCATTTGCTCCCCCCCCACTCCACCTGGAATTGCAGAGGGAGTGTCAAAGATGGATCACAATAGTGAACAAACCCTACAAAAAAATTCTAGAGGAACTTTATGTCAGAAAGCAGTAAGCACAGTGCTCTGCAAAATACAGACTGTATTGTTACCTACCTGGTTTTTGCAGAACCTTCAGAACAGAAAGGAAAGAGTGAGTTAGATATCCAATATGTAAACAAAATTGAAAGCCTGATATCTATACAAGTCAACATTCCATAAAGAAGGAGAAAACAATGAAGACATCTGAAGGAAACGAGCAAAACAAGCCTTCAACACAGTGAAGAAACATTTGAGATTCACATCAGAATACAAACAAGAAGAAACCTACATACCAAAAGCACAATGAAAGAACAACATGGGGCAAATGTTAAATAATTCCAGATTCAAGCTCAAACAACACTATAGAATAAGATTCCTAAAATGAAATCTCCCTAGAGATAACCCAGGACACAGATCTTAGAAGAACAATTGGAGACATATTCAAAGAAATCAAAGAATATAAAGAATGAGCCAGAGAACTAAGGAGAGAGAATGAGAAACTCAAAAAGGACCTAAAGGGAGAGAAGGACAAACTCCAGAAGGAAGTGGAGACACTGAGAAGACCCCATGAAGAAATAAAAAGGAAACCAACCAGTGAAGCAAGGAGCTACAGGAAGAGATTGAGAAGCTCCAAAAGGAAGTGGAAATACTAAAGAAATCACAAGACGAAATGAAAAAGGAAATTGGACATTCATCCAATCAAGAGGAAAGGAAGGGGAAAAGCCCCAGAAGTAGAATATATGAAGCAGAAAAAAAGAATATCAGACCTGAAAGATAACACAAAACAACTAAAAACCTCAAGTAAAGATTATGAAAAATTTAAAATTACACAAAAGTGGAACAACCAGTAATTGTGGGACACTATGGAAAGATCAAACCTCCACATCACAGGGATAGAGAAAGGAGAAGAATCCCAGGAGAATGGTATTGATCAGATCTTCAACAGAATAATAGATGAAAATTTCCCCAAACTAAAAAAAAGACAAACCCATACAAATACAAAAAGCACATAGAAATCCAAATAGACAAGATCAGAAAAGAAACTCCCCAATGCATATCATAGTTAAAACACTAGATGCGCAAAACAAAGACAAAATTCTGAAAGCCACAAGAGAAAAACAAGTTACCTATAAGGGGAAACCCATCAGAATTACAACTGACATTTCAGTGCAAACTATGAAAGCACAAAGAACATGGAGCAAAGCATTCCCAGTGTTAAAGGACTATAGATGCCAACCCAGGTTACTATACCCAGCAAAACTGTCAATTAGAGGGTTTGGAGTGATGGCTCAGTGGTTAAGAGAGCCAACTGCTCTTGCAGAGGACCCGGGTTTGATTCCCAGCACCCACATGACAGCTAAGAATCATCTTTAACTCCAGTTCCAGGGGAATCTGACACAGGTGCACCAACCTACATGCAGACAGTACACTCATACACAGAAAAAATAATAAATAAAATAAATAAATAAAGACATGTGTCATCAGGCTTGGCTTTAAAAAATAATGTCAATTAGAGTTGAAGGAGAGAGAAAAATCTTTGATGATATCAACAAGATGATAGAATACATGTCCAGAAAACCAACCCTCCAGAGAATACTTGAAACAATTCAAAGAACAGAAGAGAGGAGCAACTATCCCCAAACAATCATAATGAATACTTCAAAAACCTATACTCTACTAAGTTTGAAAACCTAAGAGAAATCTGAAATCCTGGGAATCACCAAAGCTTAACCAATAGCATAAACAGACCCATAATATATGAAGAAATTGAAAATGTAGTAAGAAACCTCTCAACTAAAAAAAGCCTGGGCCCAGTAGAATTCTATAAAACATTTTAAAAAGACTTACAACCATTATTGCAAACTGTTCAGAAAGATACAAGCAGAATGAAACCTCCCAAATTTCTTCTATGAAGCCAGCATCACTCTAATACCAAGACCAGGCAAAGATACAACCAAAAAGAGAACTATAGAACCATCTCATTACTGAACATAGATTTTAAAAATTCTCAACAAAATACAAACTGCATACAGACCCACATCAAAAAGGTCATCCATCATGACCAAGTTGGGTTCATACCAGAGATGCAGGGATGGCTCAGCATATGAAAATCAATAAATATCATAAAACAAATAAATGGACTGAAAGACAAAAACCACAAGATCATCTCAATTGACACAGAGAAAGCCTTTGACAAAATCCAGCATATCTTCATGCATAAAGTCCTAGAGCAAATTGGATTGGAGGGATCATTCCTTAATATAATCAAAGCCATATACAGGAAATTCTCAGCCAACATTATCCTTAACGGAGAAAAGTCAGAAGCATTCCCCTTAAAGGTAGGAACTTGGCAAGGCTGCCCCCTGTCACCACTCCTCTTCAATATAGTGCTTGAAATACTTTCTAGGGCAATAAAGCAAAAAAAGAAAATTAAAGGAGTACTAATTGGAAAAGAAGAAATCAAGCTATTCCTTTTTACAGGTAATATGTTAGTTTACCTAAGGGATGTTAAAAACTCCACCAGAAAACTCCTAGAAATGATTGAGAGCTTCAATAGAGTGGCAAGATACAAAATTAACCTAGGGAAATCAGTAGCCTTTCTTTACACCAATAACAAGCAATTGAAAAAGGAATAAAAGGAGAACTTCCTGCTCAAAATAGCCACAAAACAATAAAATACCTAGGAACAAACTTAACCAAAGACACCAAAGATCTCTTCAACAAAAATTTTAAACCCCTGAAGAAGACATCAGAAGACAGAAAGACCTCCCATGCTCATGGATTGGAAAAATTAATATTGTAAAAATGTCCATTCTACACAAATTAATATACAGATTCAATGCAATCTCAATTAAAATCCCTAAGAGTTTCCTGAAAGGCTTGAAAAAATCCTTAAATTCATATTGAAAAGCAAAATACCTGAAATGGCCAAAGCAACCCTGAGTGAAAGGAGCACTAGGAGGGGGATTTATGTACAAGACTTCAAACTATATTACAGGGCTATAGTCATAAAAACAGCTTGTCCTGGCACAAAACCGTCCTGTAGACCAATGGAACAAAACTGCAGATCCAAACTTGAGCACATACAATTTCAACCACCTTGTATTTGACAAGGGGGCCAAGAAGACACAATGGAGGATAGATAGCATCTTCAGCAAATGGTGTTGGAAAAATTGGATCACCACGTGTAGAAGAATAAATTTGAAGCCCTACCTCTTACCTTGTAAAAAAAATTAACTCCAAATGGATCATAGATCTCAATGTGAAGCCCCAAACTCTCAAGTTGATAGAAGAAAAAGTTGGCAGCAACCTAAAAGACATATACATAGGAAAAGATTTTCTAAATCAGACAGCAGCTGTACAGGAAATAAGGTCGACAATTGACAAGTGGGAACTCATTACACTCAACAGCTTTTGTACTGCAAAAGAAACTATCAAGGAAATGAAGAGAAAACCCCCAGAATGGGAGGAAACATTCACCACCTATACATCTGACAAAGCATTGATTTCCAGAAACTATAAACTTCTCAAAAAACAAAGAAGAAAACAAATGACTTACTCAAAAGATTGAGTAAAGAGTTAAACAGACTTCACAAGTGAAGTACAGTTGGCTGAGAAATATCATAAAATGTGTTCAATGTTGCTATTAAGGAAATGCAAATTAAAACCACTTTACGATATCATCTCATTCTGATAAGACTGGCTAGGATGAAGAAAACAAATGATCCCAAATGCTGTACAGATTGTGGGGAAGGGGAACACTCATCCACTGCTGGTGGGAATGTAAACTCATACAACCACTATGGAAAGCAGTGTGGAGAACACTTAAGAGACTCAAAATGAGCTTGCCACTTGACCCAGTCATTCCACTCCTGGGTGTATACCCACAAGACTCATCCTACCACAGAGATGTTTGTTGGAGACCGAGACACAGTCCCGCCTGGACAAGCCCGGACAAGCCCTGCTCGCCCAGCATGGATCATGGACTATGTTAATGTTTGCTGAAGATAAGCCACAGGATGTTTCAGCCCACAGGACATTCCAAGCTTATTTTAAACATGTTTTGTAAGTCCTGCCAGATCACCCTTGCCCTAACTATCCCCACAGACCCCCTCCTTACTTCCTGCCTTTCTGCAAAGTATAAATGTAACCGCTTTTGTTCTAATAAAAGGGACCTTGACAACCCTGCTTGGTCTCCTTCCTTTCTCTAGCCCATTATATTTTAGGTCTGGGGTCTCCCCTCGAAAAACACACTAATAACTGAGTCTCGCAGGATGGGACAAGTGGCGCCCAGTGGGCCTCGATTGGTCACAGACCCCTCACCGGATGAAGAGACATTGATGAAGAATGGTAGCAGCTGCATTTTGACTTTGAGGACCCTCCGTCGCCCGCAGAAGCTGGACCTCTAGATGAAAGTAAGTGATTTTGCCTTCATCCTATTCAGTACATAATGGGCAAGGCATTAAGCAAAGAAGAGAAGTTCATCTCCTTCTTTAAGTTATCTTTCAGGGAGAAAGGAGTTAGGGTAAAGAAAAAAGATTTGGTAAAGTTTTTTATATTTATTGGAGACCTCTGTCCACGTGTTATATTGGATGGCCCCTCCATTCATCCCAAAATATGGGACAAGGTGGGTAGGGAACTTAATGCCCACCTTAAGGAAAAAGGAAATCTCTCATTATATTAAGTCATATGTCTATGCAAGCTCTCTGTGTGTTAACTGTTCTCTCATGTGTCTGAGATTTATGTCATGTGTGTTCCTCTGTGTTGGTTTCTGTTAAAAGTGGCCACTTCAAAGTTCTTTCATTCTATATTGTGCACATAAATTAAGTTTACTTTTGGCATGCCTCTTAAACTTTTTCAAAGGCCTAATTTGAACCCGGACTCCTAAGTTCCTACAAAAAATTCTAAACTGGTTTTCTAAAGGTTTTATTTGTTATCTTTTAAGACTGGATTTGATCTCCAAATTAAACTGTTTTAAAATTACAGGTATTCTAACTTCAGTTTCCTTTCAAGCTGTTTTACAGCAAAGTATCTGAGTTTATACAATACAACCACTAAGATAAAAATCTCTTAAATAAATGTATAGATAAATTGCATATCTATGTGGGTGATACTGTTAACAGCTCTGTAACAACATATTAGAAATCTATCAGACCATCAATGGACAGTATATGGTGTTTTTTTCCAATGTGTGTATATCTATATATGATAACAATGTATGTCTGTGCCTCTGTTAAGTACAACTTTTATAAATTGCCATCACCAAAACTAAGTTCTAAAACCTTGTGTATAAGTGTGAGTATAAAGTACTGATCACTTTTATAGACTCTATTTTACACTTAAAGTAAAACATACCTTTTGTTTTCCTTAGATGTGTTACAGATCTAGTCTTTAATTTCTTGTATGTTTATTGTGACTTCCTGTTGGTACATTAGCTTCTATAATTCTGCTATATATTTATTATACTTGACACATGTCACTTTTAACATTTTTAAGAAAAATTAGGTTTCATTTCTAGAGACCACATGAAAACAGTCCAAGTGAAACCAATTCTGGTGAGCTTGAGAGATTGTTGTTAATTATTATTGTTAATTGTTATTGATGGTTACAGTTATTGTTATTGGATATAATTATTAATAACAATTGGTAAAAATACAGTCAAATGGCAAATTGTTCATTGTTGGCTATTATTGTTGACAATTGTTAATGATAATTATTAGTGATTACTGTGACTAATAATGGTTAATGGTAATTATTGGTAATAATACTTAATAATGCTTATAGTTGTTATAATTATAAACAATTATTATTCTTCCAAGGTCCTTAATAGTAAGACAACATGGATCGTTCCAAGACTACAAACAACCTTGGCCTGTCTACTTTAATATGGATTTTTTTCTCTTACAGGTCAACCTAACAAATTTTTCTTATGTATGTATGTATGTGTATGTATGTGCGTGCACACGTGTGTATGGATGAGTGTACTTTTTGTGTTCTAAGTATATTATGTTAATAGACATGATAATATAAAAACATTGCCTCTAAGTTGGAACTGGCCCTTCCATCTTAAGATGCAAATTTATATTAAACAGCCAAAACATAGTTCAATTTCAACAAAGGTTATGGGTTATCTATCGAAAAATTTAAAATAATGAATCTACACTGGTTACACTCTTTCAACATCTAAAACAAAGATGCAACCAGGTTTTCAGTGTATTAAAGTGTTAATAAGTTTTTGGATGTTTGAAAATAAAAAATAAAAAGGTGTATAAAGAAATTAATCAAGATGATAATGATGGTAACAACTTCTCATGGGACATATCTAGCCAATCTTTAATTGACTGATGGACATAAGAACTGTAAAAAAAAATTTTTATTTTGAGCTAGATATTAAAAAATCTTTAAAGTAGGTTTTCATGCCAGGCCTAGAAAAGGCCAAGAACTTGGAAAAAGACAGCTATTATAATCCACCTTGTAAGGTTTACAGTTTAAAATGGTAATACATTTAAACTAATTGGAAATATAAGATGTCAATTGTTTTATTTGTAATCTGTATTAAATTTCCAACAATGGCTTTGGGGTTAAGGCACACAAATGGTCTCTGTATTTTTCTGTTATACAGTATCACCTTGTAACATTTTTTCCTTTACTTGTAGGATAATTTAAAGAAATTAAGTCTGAGCTCACTTCCCAAATAAGCATACAGTCAAGAATAAACAGTTTGGGTAAATTTGATAAAAACTTACACCTTGGCTCCTGTTTATGGGTATTTGTAATACAATTTAGTCATCTATTGATCAAAAAAGAAGGAGGTGGCATAATATTCCCTCTATCGTCCAAACTTTTTGATAAATTTTTAATTTTAAAATCTTGAAACTAACAATGGGAGGAGATTTGTATGTTCCCCCAGGTAAAAACACCAACCTAAATGCCTGAAAATTTCTCAGTCCATCTTGTATGTTCCCACAGGTAAAAACACCAACCTAAATGCCTGAAAATTTCTCAGTCCATCTTGCAGTCAAAGATTGGACTTTGACTGCAAGATGGACTGAGAAATGCCAGCAGAGAGGCTGACCCATCTGAACATTAAAGAAAAAGAAACCTCAGATTGCCTGAGTCACAGACACTGAACATCTCTCTAAATTCTATTTGGGATAACTGTTTATAATGTGATCTAATGAAGTTTACCTTCCAGATGCTGAGAAACCTTTCTACCTCTCACCTTTATATAAAAAAGAAAAATATGATGGTAATAAAGTCATTCCCCAACTGTAAATTAGAACCAACTGCTATAATGGTAAATGCTTATAAAACAGGTATAACTACCTTCTTTAATTGATTGATAGACATAAAAACTGTACAAAGATAATACTCTATCTAGAGCCAAATATAAATGTAATTTATAAGTGGTACAATTGAGCACAATATGTTAATACAGGAAAGCCCTGATGGCAACAATGGATTGTTCTGCCAAGGAGATGTTGGCTGGGGGATCCAAGCCCCCCAAATTATAAAGGCCCTTGCCTATAAAAAATGGGATATCTGCAAGGAGAAAGGTGGTAAGTCCCTGTTGTCGAAGACCTGGTGTAAGCATGAAAAAATATTTTGAGACATCACTTGCTAATGTGCAGTTGGCCGCTGAAATGCCAGAGAGCATTACCAAAGGCCACTAATGTGATAAAGCAAAATATTGGTCTCCTTGAATCAAGCAAGACTCCTGTGTCAGTATCAGCTACACCTCAACTGCCTGGAGATACTGTGCAACAGTGGCAGCCATGTGTCTATACATATCCCAAATCTAATTGGCTATTAGCTCTCTCCTTGGAGGAATAATTCATGGCTGATGCCATAAGCTTATGTCCTCTAGTGGTTAGGAGATTATATGAGCCACAATAAAAACTTGTCATCTTTTATAGAAAAACCACAGCTTGTGGATTAACATACCATCCAAACATCTGTGTCTATGCTCACAGCTTAGCTTGCCATAATAATATTGTTTAAATGCCTGTACATCTAATTGCTTGTGCTTTGTTAATAGGACTAAAAAGGTACCCTGGATAAGCTGTCAACCCATGAAGGGAAACAACCTGACTAGAGTCAAAAATTACATCCCCAGAGAAAACACTGCTTTGCTTCTCACCCACTGTGCCCCTCCCCTCTCCCAAAGCCTAGGGAACAACTTGCGGAAGAGGAGGCGTGGTAGAATGTAAGGGCTGCGGAGAGACTGGGGTGAATTGTGAGACTACAACAATATGGACTGGACTCTTAATTAACATGCTTGTGCATACAAGCTTCTCCAATTGGACTATGGGAACCTTGGGTTGTTCAAAATATGAACATAGATACTTGAAAACCCACATTTACAAGTGGGGCTCCTCCTCTTTTTGTATAAAAGAAGGGAGGAGATGCTGGGAGCCAAAACTGTCAGATATACATGCTCGCAGAAAATTACTAACTTGCTTATCTCCTGAGTTTACCAGAGCAACTTACTTATCTCAGGAGTTTAGGAGGCAACTTACTTATCTCAGGAGTTTAGGAGGCAACTTACTTATCTCAGGAGTTTAGGAGCCAGCTTACATACCTCAGGAATTTATGAGTACAGCTTGCTTATCTCAGAAATTTACGAGTACCAGCCCAGATCCCAGTGCTGACGATCCAGCTCCCAGTGCCGGTTTAAATTTTAAAAATATTAAAAATCCAATTCCAGGAGAACTCCAGTTCCAGGGGAATCCGAGACCCTCTTCTGACCTCCGCGGCACTGCACGACACGGGTGCACAAACCTGCATGCAGACAGTACATTGATACACATGCAGAAATAAATAAAATTAAAAAAAATATTAAAAATCACAATTGGAGACGTTGATGACAGGAGTATTGTGATACCATGGGTTGGGGTAAGCACTTACCTGCTGTAGAGTAACCCAATGATGGGAATAGCTCGAGCCGCAAAATAGGAGATACATGTCTGGGACACTCCTTATCCTAAACATCCACACTTGGGATGCAGCCAGACTGCAAGAGTGGCCCTCCATGGCCTGCCCAGACACTCTGTGAGGCATGCCAGTTACCTGGCCCCTACCACCTCCCAAGAACCGGTTTTGTGGAAAGCAACTTGAGTAGCCTAAGACACGGGGCTCTACCAGTAAAGACCCGAAACATGGAGTCACATCACAAAGCCTAAGACAGACTCTCCTTTTGTAAAGTAAATAAAATAGGGGGACATGTTGGAGACCGAGACACAGTCCTGCCTGGACAAGCCCGGACAAGCCCTGCTTGCCCAGCACAGATCATGGACTATGCTGTTTGCTGAAGATAAGCCACAGGATGTTTCAGCCCGCAGGACATTCCAAGCTTATCTTAAACACGTTTTGCAAGTCCTGCCAGATCACCCTTGCCCTCACTATCCCCACAGCCCCCCTCCTTACTTCCTGCCTTTCTGCAAAGTATAAATGTAACCGCTTTTGTTCTAATAAAAGGGACCTTGACAACCCTGCTTGGTCTCCTTCCTTTCTCTCGCCCATTATATTTCAGGTCTGGGGTCTCCCCTCGAAAAACCCACTAATAACTGAGTCTCACAGGATGGGACAGATATTTATTGCACAGCCATGTTTATTGCAGATCTCTTCCCAATAGCATAGAGCTGGAACCAACCCAAGTGCCCCTCAACTGGTGAGTGGATAGAGAAAACGTGGTACATCTACACAATGGAGTTCTATGCAGCAATAAGAAAGATGACATCATGAACTTTGCAGATAAATAATGGATGGAACTAGAAGACATTAAGTTGAGTGAAGTATCACAGTCCCAGAAAACAAACAAAAATGGTATCCCTCATTGGTGGAAATACCTAGTTGTAAGGCAAACTAAGCAACATTAATGTTATATTCTTCATGATCTGAAAACAACTGTGCTCTTTTATTTTGAATCCCTAAACAGGTTCTAGAATTAAGTTACCATTTTTCAGACTTAGGCACTTTTGATATATTGGTGGAGGGTATGTATGCACAAAATCAAAAGAATGAGGGGGAAAAAACTCGTTTGTCAGTTTGTCATGACATTGTGTCTAACCATGGTATCTATCTTATGGGAGTGCTTCTTAGTATTTCTTATACAAGGCTGCTTGAGCTTTTGTCCAAGCCTTTTCTAAAGTATTATACACTAGTTAAAAGTATCAGGCTGGTGTAACTTAGCGTTTCTCGATGCTTAACAACCATACTTAAGGCCCATACCAATTTGGCTGAGGGACTTAAGGAATAACTTTGTTCCTTGTCCTCAGAAGTCAACTAAGTCCCAGGGGACTATGCGTGAGGTCACCTCTTGAAATGTCCCATAAATGTGAGTCATCAGTTTTCTTGTGGAGGGAGGTCTTGGAGATCCACTAATGGGATTTCAGCCAGTGTCTTTTTTGAATCATGAGCCTGGTCTAGCAGAACCTGATTTTGTCCTCTAGTGGATGGAACTGGTAAATNGGGACACTCCTTATCCTAAACATCCACACTTGGGATGCAGCCAGACTGCAAGAGTGGCCCTAAATGGCCTGCCCAGACACTCTGTGAGGCATGCCAGTTTCCTGGCCCCTACCTCCTCCCAAGAACTGGTTTTGTGGAAAGCAACTCGAGTAGCCTAAGACACGGGGCTCTACCGGTAAAGACCCGACCATGGAGTCAAATCACATAGCCTAAGATAGACTCTCCTTTTGTAAAGTAAATAAAATAGGGGGACATGTTGGAGACTGAGACACAGTCCTGCCTGGACAAGTCCAGACAAGCCCTGCTGGCTCAGCAGGGATCCGATCTTAGGGCTATGCTAACGTTTGCTGAAGATAAGCCCAGGATGTTTCAGCCCACAGGATATTCCAAGCTTATCTTAAACATGTTTTGCAAGGCCTGCCAGATCACCCTTGCCTGCTCCCCTCTGCCCCACTCCCCCTCCTCACTTCCTGCCTTTCTACAAAGTATAAATGTAACTGCTTTTGTTTCATTAAAACAGACCTTGACAACCTTTGCTTGGTCTCGCTCTTTTCTCCCGCCCATTATATTTCAGGCCTGGGGTCTCCCCTCGAAACCCACTAGTAACTGAGTCTCACAGGATACGGGACAGTGGCTCTCAGAAAACTCAGTGAAAGAATCCATAGGCCCTCACTCTTGCATTGTTAATGCATCTGAAGCCAGTACTTCTTAGATGACATAACCAAATTTGGCTACAATCTTGGGATGGACCTTTGCCCCATTTGACCAAATAAATAAGTTGGAGCAGTTGTTTTCTGGAATCAGAAACCCTTTAGGCTCTTTCATAACTGGGAGCTTAGCTGGGTGGAACTTGCTCTGAGGCACTCTTCACATTGTTCCAGAGCATAGCAGGAGGCTTCATCTTAATGGCACTAATCTCCTTAGCAATTACTGTGTATTTTGTGTTTTTGTTTTGTTTTGGTTTTTGTCTTTTTGAGACAGGGTCTTCCTGTAGCCCCAACTGGCCTGGAACTTGCTATGTAGACCAGGCTGGCCTTGAACTCCCAGAAATCCATACTCCCAAATACATGCCCTGTAGAGAGCGGACGTTGACCAAAATGGCACCTTGGACCCTGGCCAGGTCTTATGATCGCCATTTTGTCGCCTAACTACCCAGTTCATTTCCCAGCCAATGGGAGAGCTTCAATCTGGAGCACTCATTAGCATGATCACTGACTTCCACTTATTGCCTGCAGACTGCGCATGACTACCGCTCTCTGAGCTCGCGCTTTTAATATGCAAATGAGGCATCGGACTGTGCACCTATCCAGAGCATGCACGAGCCCTCTAGACTGCTATATAAGCAGTGCTTCTGCCCCATTTCGGGGTCCTTCTCCTAAAAGAGCTGTGCACAATAAATACTGCTGCAGAAGAATCCTGTTGTCCNACAAAGATCCACCTGCCTCTGCCTCCCAAGTGCTAGGATTAAAGGCGTGTGGCATGATGCCCAGCTAACATTACTTTTCAATGTAATGTTTCTCAAGCAAGTTCTTAGGAGAGGGACAGGAGACAAATTCTTTGCCAAAATATCACATAAAATGCCTCTGATCCAGTGGCTGTTTAAAGTCTTTGCTTCTCTCTGAACCCTCTTGAGCCAGAAACAGGCCTCGCCAGTCCACATTACTTTCAGAACAACTGTTTTCCAGGCTTCTAGTAGAATAGCCCACTAAGCTCTGCTTACAGGAGTCAACTGCTTTCTAGTCCAAAGTTCCAAAGTCTTCTATAGGTCTTCAAAAAACAACATGGTCAGGTTTTTCACAGCAACAGCCCACTTCTGAATTAGTTACTTTCCTGGTGCTGTGATAAACACCATGACCAAGGCAACTGAAAGAAGTAAAAGTTTATTTTGGTTTATGGTTCCAGAAAGATAGGAGTCCATCATGGCAGAGAAGATGGCAGCAGGTGGCAGGCTAGTGACAAGAGCAGGGAACTAAGTGCTGACGTCTTCAACCACAAACACAAAGCAGAAAGTGTGAACAATTGGGACAAGACTACAAACTCTCAAAACTTGTCCCTAGTCACATTCTTCCTCCAAGAAGCCTACACAGAAAGATTCCATGACCTCCACACAATGCTACCAACTGTTCAAATACTTGAGCTTATGGGGTATTTCTCATTGAAACCACTACATTAGATACTACAACAGTGAAAAACCTACTAGCTTCACAATAGGAACAGCCTATTTTTATGGCTAAATAATATTCTAGTCCAGTTTATTGTGTTTTGGGGGGGATGTTTGTTTTGGGGGGGTTGGTCTTTTTGAGACAGGGTCTCCCCTTAGTCCCAGATGGCCCGGAACTCACTATGTAGACCAGACTGACCTTGAACTCACAGAGATCCTCCTGCCTCTGCCTCCTGAGTGCTGGGACTCAAGGGGTGCACCACCACACTTGGCAATAAAGGACTCTTAATTTGACCATTACTATATGGTGTTCCTCTGTGCCTCACACTGCGTACAACACTCTGAGTTTTTTGTTTTTTTTTTTGAGACAGGGTCTCCCTTTAGTCCCAGCTGGCCTAGAGCTTGCTCTGTAGACCAGGCTGGGCTTGAACTCACAGAGATCCGCCTGTCTCTGCCTCATGAGTGCTGGGATTAAAAGCATGCACCACCACCCCAGGCCTAAGACGGTTCTTAGCCACAATCTGCGTGCTGGAAATCAAACATGGAGCCCAGGTCCTCTGCAAGAGCAGTCAGTGTTCTTAACTACTGAGCATCTCTCCAGCCCCAACACTCTGACTTCTATACATGCACTGTGGCACATGCTAGGACACAACACACACACAAACACACACACACACAGCGAGGGGCAGTTGGGAGGTGCAAATAGGGGAGAGGATGTATTGTGATCCAAAGATACTGTATGAAAATGCAGGGCCTGGGGGCTGGAGAGATGGCCTAGTGGTTAAGAGCACCGACTGCTCTTACAGAGGACCCGGGTTCGATCCCCAGCACCCACATGGCGGCCGAGAGCCGTCTGAAACTCCAATTCCAGGAGAACTCCAGCTCCAGGGGAATCCGAGACCCTCTTCTGACCTCCGCGGCGTTGCACGACACGGGTGCACAGACTTGCATGCAGGCAGGCAGACCTTCATACATAACTAAATAAAAATTAATAACAAAAAATTAAAAAAAAAAAAAAAAGAAAGAAAATGCAGGGCCTGGAGAGATGGCCTAGCAGTTAAGAGCAACGACTGCCCTTGCAGAGGACCCAGGTTCCATCCCCAGCACCCACATGGTGGCTGAGAACCATCTTTAACTCCAGTTCCAGGGGAATCTGACACCCTCTTCTGACCTCCGTGGCATTGCACGACCCGGGTGCGCAAACCTACATGCAGACAGTACATTCATACACATAAAAAAAAATAATAATAATAATAAATTAGCCGGGCGTGGTAGCACTCGCCTTTAATCCTAGTACTCAGGAGGCAGAGGCAGGTGGATCTTTGAGAGTTCAAGGCCAGCCTGGTCTACAGAGCAAATTCCAGGACAGCTGGGACTACAGGGAGACCCTGTCTTGAAAAGACCCAAAAACTAAAAACTAAAAATAAAATAAATTTTAAAAAATAAAATTAAAAAAATAAAAATAAAATAAATTTGAAAAAATTCGGTAAAAAGAGGGAAAATAAGTCTTTTTTTTAATTTGACAAGCAGTTGCTATTTATTAATTGACCAAATTACAAAAATATCATAGGAGGTACCTTAGTTCATCCTTCTCTTCTTTTTTAAAAAATAATTTTATTATTTTATTTTATTTTTATTTATTTATTTTGGTCTTTTCAAGACAGGGTCTCCCTGTAGCCCTAGCTGTCCTAGAACTCACTCTGTAGACCAGGCTGGCCTTGAACTCACAAAGATCCGCCTGCCTCTGCTGTCCAAGTGCTAGGATTAAAGGTGTGTGCCACCACGCCCGGCTTGAGGTGTTTCTTAACAGTATAGGGCTCATGAATCAGGTCCTTCATGCAGATGATGCCATGTTTACCAAGAGCCGAGCAATCAAAGAGTTATCTGTCAAGGCAATCCAATTCTTATTGATTTTGCCATAACCACGCTTGTAGATAAGTTCATTTACGGACTTCAGGTTGGGATACCCCCATGCAATGTATAGGTCTACAATCCTCAGCATGTTAATTGAAGCCTTGTAAGCTTAACAAAGGTGCCATTGAAGATCTGGTGCAGGCGAAGAAGCTGCAATGCTTTGCAGACCTTTAGCTGACACCATTGATAGCTCTGATTCTGATAACAAATGCCAATTTGGGTTCTGCAGGTACATAGAAGTTGCTGGCTTTTCTTGCCACCCTGGCCATTCAGATCTCCGTTCTGCACATCTGCCTGTGTTCCTCGTGTTCCTCGTGTTCCTTGTGACCCTGCTTAGCCTTTTCATACATGACCCTCCTTTTTGGCTTCCCAGTGTCTTCAGGGCAAACTTCTGCATGTGTTTCACCTTCAACTCTGTGAAATTCCCTCACTTTTTTCTTAGGAACCTTCTTTTTCTTGTCTAGTACTGCCTGCATGGTTCCAGCTGGAAAAGGGGGGGGTCTTAAAAAAAAAAGCTTACTTTGAAAAAGTAACAACAGGGGCTGGAGAGATGGCCTAGCAGTTAAGAGCAACGACTGCTCTTGCAGAGGACCCGGGTTCGATCCCCAGAACCCACATGGCAGCTGAGAACCGTATGTAACTCCAATTCCAGGAGAACTCCAGTTCCAGGGGAATCCGACACCCTCTTCTGACCTCCGCGGCATTGCACGACACGGGTGCACAAACCTACATGCAGACAGTACACTCGTACACATATATAAATAAATAAAATTTAAGAAAAAAGTAACAACAGTTGAATCACATCTGAGAGGCTGAGAACCTGGTACCCAAGGCTGGGTACCTCAGCGGTCCCAGTCTGGTGCAGAGAATCTGGAAGGTTCCTGGAAGGCCTCTGGTCCTTGGTCAAAGATTGAAGCCTGGATATGCTGGTTCTGATATCAACAAAGAAATCAGCAGCAGCAAGGTAAATCAACTCTGCAGTGAGAGGGAAGGCCAAGCAAGCAAAAGGTGAAAAAGTGAATAGTTTTCCTTCTGCCACGTCCCTTTCTTAACTGGGCTGCTACCAGAAGGTGCTGCCCACGTTGGGGAGGGGTCTCCAATGTCAGTGGTCAGTGAAGGCAGTCTCTGGTGAGACTCCCTCCTCAGGTGATTCTAAATTGTGCCAGGTTGCCATCAAAACCAACCATCACTGGGCCTTTGCATGGGAGACCTTTTCACCTCAGCACTATCCTGATCATCTCAAAGCAAGCTCTTTCCTGAAGGTCTGGAATAACCATCACCCCATAGGCCTTCCTAAGTCTCTAGTGTAACATTCACTAGTTACATAAAACTCGCTGAGGTAGGGGCAGGAGAGAGAGCTCAGTAGATAAGGACACTGGCTGCTTTTGCAGAGGACCCAGGTTCAATTCCCAGCATCCACATGGTGGCTAACAACCACCTGTAATTCCAGTTCCAGGGGACTCAACACCCTCTTCTCACCTCCTCAGGCATTGCACCATACAGGTGCTCTTTCATATATGCAAGCAATATACTCATACACAATAAAAGAAAAATAATAAAATATTTAAAGCCCAAAGGTAGGGAATCATACTCAGTGACTACTCTTCCACCTTTTCATTGAGGCAGGATCCCGTCTCCACCTTCCAGGGCTGGAATGACACCAGGCCACCATGCCCACTGGGCATTTACGTGGGCTCTGGAATGACAGCAGGCCACTATGCCCATTGGGCATTTATGTGGACTCTGGTGATCTGAACTTTTGTCGTCACACTTGCCTAGCAAGTGCTTTAACCACTGAGCCATCTTCCCAGACTTCATTTTTTCCAAAAATGAAAAATGTGTGTCAGCTGGGGCTACAGGGAGACCTTGTCTCAAAAAGACAAAAAAAAGTGTGTGCATGGACATATGTGTACCATGGCACACACATGAAGGTCAGAGGATAACTCTGTAGAGTCGGGTCTCTCCTTTCACCTTCATGTGAGTTCTGAGGATTTTACTAAAATCGTCAGACTTGTGGCAAGTGTTTTTACCTGCTGAACCATCTCACCAGCTGCCCACTCCCTCTCTTTCTCCCTCCCTACTTCCGTTCCTTCTTTCCTTCCTTTCCCTCCTTTTCTTTCCAGACAGGGTCTTATTCTGTTGCCCAGGCTGACCTTGAACTCCCAATGGTCCTCCTGCCTCAGCCTCCTGAATGCTGAGATTATGGATGTGCATCACCGCCACGCTGAGCTTCCCATCCCTCTTTTTACTATATACAGGCTGACCATGAACATATTCTGTAGCTCAGGTAGATCTTGAACAGGTAGGTCAGTCTTCTTGCTTCAGCCTGGAGAAGAGCTGGGGTGACAGACCTGTACCACCAGACACAGCTCCCTTTCAGCATTTTAGATCCTGTTGACCTTGGCTGTGGTGATGTGACTTGCTTTGGAAAATAAAAAGTGAACAGAAGCTGGGTGTGGTGGTGCACGCCTTTAATCCTAGCACTTGGGAGGCAGAGGAAGGTGGATCTTTGTGAGTTCAAGGCCAGCCTGGTCTAAAGAGTGAGTTCCAGGACAGCTGGGGCTACAGGGAGACCCTGTCTCAAAAAGACAAA
>VZQC01012844.1:2375656-2396894 GCA_009823505.1 Rhizomys pruinosus | reverse complement strand
CCGATTGCTCTTGCAGAGGACCCAGGTTCGATCCCCAGCAACCACATGGTGGCCGAGAACCGTCTGAAACTCCAATTCCAGGAGAACTCCAGTTCCAGGGGAATCCGAGACCCTCTTCTGACCTCTGCGGCATTGCACGACACGGGTGCACAAACCTGCATGCAGACAGTACATTGATACACATACAGAAATAAATAAAATTAAAAAACAATTTATTAAAATGCCAGGTATGGTGGTACATGGTAATCTCAGCACCCAGGAAGCAGAGGCAGGCAGATCTCTTGTGAGTTTGAGACAAGTCTGGTCTACACAAAGAGGTCTAAGGTAGAGGTCGAGGGTAGCCAGGGAGGCCCTGTCTCAAAATAAATTAATTAGGGGGCTGGAGAGATGGCCTAGCGGTTAAGAATGCCGACTGCTCTTACAGAGGACCCGGGTTCGATCCCCATCACCCACATGGCGGCCGAGAACCGTCTGAAACTCCAATTCCGGGAGAACTCCAGTTCCAGGGGAATCCGACACCCTCTTCTGACCTCCACGGCATTGTGCGACATGGGTGCACACACTTGCATGCAGACAGTACATTCATACACATACAGAAATAAATAAAAATTTAAAAAATAATAAATTAATTAAGGAGCTGGAGAGATGGCTCAGTGCTTCAAAGCATTGGCTGCTCTTCCACATGTACCAGGTTCAGTTCCTAGCACCTACATGGTGGCTGACAACCACCCCTAACTCCAGGTCCAGAAGATCTGATACCCTCTTCTGGCCTGGGGGATTGTAGCACATGGGTGCACTTACATACACACAAGCATTCATACACATAAAAATAAATAAGTAGGGGCTTGGAGAGATGGTTTGGCAGTTAAGAGCAGTGGCTCTTGCAGAGGACGGACCAGTGTTCCATTCTCAGCACCCACATGGTGGCTGACAACTGTCAGTAACTAACTCCAATACCAGGTGATCTGATGCCCTCTTCTGACCTCTGTGAGCATTGCACCACACAGGTGCACTTATACACATGCAGGCATTACACCCATAAACATAAAATAAATATAATAAAGCTGGGCATGGTGGCACACACCTTTGATCTCAGCACTGGGGAGGCAGAAGCAGGCAGAGCTCTGTGATTCAAGGCAACCCTGGTCTCAGAAAAAAAAAGTACTAGTACTCAGGAGATTGATGCAGGAGGATCTTGAGTTCAAGGCCTGCCTGGGCTATCCAGTAAGATGGGATGTCAGGAAAACAAAAACAAAAAGAAACAAAAACATATAAAAAAATAAACTACAATCATAAAAAAGAAAGTGACTATTTACAGGGGAAAAAACTTTTTTTTTTTGGTTATTTTTGAGACAGGGTCTCCCTTTAGTCCCAGTTGACTACTCTGTAGACCAGGCTGGCCTTGAACCCAGAGATATGCCTGCCTGCCTCTGCCTCCCAAGTGCTGGGATTAGGGAAAAACTTTTTTTTTTTTTTTTTATCTTTTAGAGACAGGGTCTCATTGTAGCCTCAGCTGGCTTGGAACTTACTCTGTAGACCAGGCTGGCCTTGAACTCACAGAGATCCACCTGCCTCTCCCGCCCGAGCGCCCAAGCACTGCAATCAAAGTTGTGGGCCACCATGCCTGGCTTGGGAAAAACTTTCTTTTTTTTTTTTGGTCTTATTCAAGACAGTGTTTTCCTGTAGTCCAGCTGTCTGGAACTCACTCTGTAGACCAGGCAGGCCTTGAGAACTCACAAGATCCGCCCTGCCTCCTGCCTCCAAGTGCTCCGGATCTAAAGGCGTTGCCACCACCTCGGACTAAGGAAAAAGTATCTTATAAAACTTTCTTAAAAAGCACATTTTTAACCACCAGAAGACATAAATCACTGCTGGTTTATTCGTATTTCCTGTCCTTTTTTGTTTATTTATTTAAAATATTACTTTCAATATCCTTATTTTATTCTGTATAGAAAGATAATGGACACCTGCGAGTGTATGGGGTTGTGTGCGAAGTGAACCTGGTCCAGTTGAGCACATGATCCACAGCGCCTAGGTCAGAAAAGAGCTTTGGATCCCCTGGAACTCAAAGATCCGCCTAGGCCTCTGCCTCTCCAGTGTGGGATTAAAGGCGTGAACCAACATACCTGCACGCTCGAACTCGTGGACATTTTTAACTTTAAAAATGGTTATCTATTTTAATATCATCCTACAGAAGAGGGAGCTTGCCCAGGTCAGCCAAGTTGTGGGTAGGAGGACACTTGTGCGACTTCCGTTTTCTGCAGACCTGGTCCTCACATGTGGGTCCGGGTACTGAACTTAGATCGTCAGGCTTGAGGGCCAGCAAGCATCATACCGCGTGAACCTCTCTTCAGGAGATGCCATTTCCGCGCACCAATTGTTTCGTCGGGTACATAAATGTGGGCAAATTTGCCACGCGTGGTGGCGTTATCTCTTTAATCCCAGCACTACAGGAGCACAGGCAGGTAGATCATTGTGAAGTTCAAAGCCACTTGTCTACAACCACCTGTCCTAAAGCCAGTGAGTTCCAGGACAAGGTGGGGCTACAAGGTGAGGCCCGCACAGTTCTGCAAACGTACCCCCCAAAATTTTTTCTGGACAAATTCTCCCCAGCACCCCATGCGGCCGGAGACGCCGGGGACAACTCCAATTCATGGATGACTCCAGTTTCCAGGGAGAATCCAAGACCTTGACGTTCTCTTAACATCCACGGTCCGCGCGCATTGACAACGCCCACGGAGGTGCAACAGACCCTTGCATGCAGAGTACATCTCACACACATAACAAGAAATTTCAAAAAAAAAACAAAAAAAAAAGGAGGGCTGGTGGTGGCCTAGGCGGTTGGGCGACGACCGCTCTTGAAGAGGACCCGGGTTCGATCCTCCTTGGAGCCTCCTTACAGGACCAACCATGGCGATAAGAACACGCTGTGACTACCGGTTGGTTTCCAAGGGAGAACTCCATATCAGGGAATCCAGAGACGTACTTCCTACCTCCGCGCATCGAGACACGACACGGGTGCGCAGACACTGCATGCAGACAATGTTGAAACATTCATACACATAAATGTAATAAATATTAAAAATAAAAAAAAAAAAAAAAAAAGAAAATGTACTCCTGCCTCCATAAGCCCAGAACCTTCCTTTCTGAGAGCTGAGTACGGGCTTCCTTAGTGACGTGGAGCCACGCCCCAAGCAACCTCCTGCGCACTCACAACTCCGGAACTACTCCCCGAAGGCTCGGAGCGGAAGTGACGTAGCACGCGAGCCCTGAAGGAGAGGCAGGAAGAGGCTGACTGCTCTCACTTCCGGAAGTGGCTTCTGCCTCAGCATGCTGGCGGAGCTGGGCTTCATAGGGACCATCGGCGAAGATGACGAAGTGCCGGAGGAGCCAGAGTCGGACTCTGGAGAGGACGAGGAGGAGGTGGGAGCCGACGGTGGCGGGGGCGTGGTGGCATCGGGCGGGACGCCAACTGACGCAGGAAGCGGGCCTGGCTCCCCTCCTGCTCCCCGCGCGGTCTCGGGAAAGTGCACCCATCTTCTCCCTAAGCCTCACGGCGCCGGTGGTGGGGTCCGGCGTCTAGGGCGCGGCCCTGAGCGGCTGGCTCCGACGGGAGCCGGTCACCCGCGGTCCTGACATGGCCTTTCGCGTGGCCACCCCTCCCCCGTCCCTGGAGTCCGCTTCTCAAAAAGCCGGGTTCTCTCATCTCTCCATCCATCCCAAGGAGCATCCCAGTGGTGGAGAGGTGGCTCAGGCTCAGCGGTTTAGAGCGCTGGCTGCTCATGCAGAGGACTTGGGTTCGATTCCTAGCGCCTACATGGAGGCTAACAACCTTCCCTAACTCCACCTCTTCTAACCTGGGCACTGTACGATGATACGGCTGCACCTACCTGCATGCAGGCATAACACTTACACACATAAAACTAAAAAAAAAAAGTTTTTTTTAAATAAAACCAAGATGGAACCCAAGTTGGAGCTGGGTGGGGGGGATCGTTCTCTGCGACTTGGTTTTTCACACCCTTCCAGTCCCAGCTTGGGAGTCTTAAATGAGTCCTCTGCCCACTACCCATCCACGTTGGCATCTCAGCTTCCTCACTGATGTGTCACACCTGGACAACTGCCATCTTCACATACCGCTCCTTTATCTTTATTCTGTCCTCTAGTGTGTCCCCCACTTCGAAGCCAAGTCATCTTCCCCACAATAATGCACCCTGGACCTCCCCCTCTCCCCCATTCTTCAGACTGTCTGGCCCTCCACTCCACTCTCATACAGTCTTTCTCTCATGACAGTATTAAAGCCTCACTTCCTTAGAATAAGCCTTTGGTTTTTTTTTTTTTTTAATTTAATTTTACTTATTCTTTTTATGTGTATGAATGTACTGTCTGCTCGCAGGTCTGTGCACCCGTGTGGTGCAATGCCGCAGAGGTCAGAAGAGGGTGTGGGATTCCCCTGGAACTGGAGTTAAAGATGGCTGAGAGTCGTCATGTGGGTGCTGGGGATCAAGCCTGGGTCCTCAGGAAGATCAGTCGGCGCTCTTAACCACTAGGCCATCTCTCCAGCCCCATACATAAGCCTTTGTTTTTAAAAAAATGTATTGGTTTTTCTTTTGTGTGTATGTGTGTATTGCCTGCACGTATGTAAGTGCACTCATGTCCTGCAGTGCCTGTGGAAGATAGAAGAAAGCATCAGATTCTCTAGAACTGGAATTATGAATGTGGGTGCCCTGTGGGTGCTGGGAATTGAACCTAGGTCCTCTGAAAGAGCAACCTGTGCTCTTAACCACTGAGCCATCTCTCCAGCCCAAAACCTTTTTTTTTTTTTTTTTGAGACAGGGTCTCCCTATAGCCCCAGCTGTCCTGGAACTCACTCTGGACCAGGCTGACCTTGAACCCACAGAGATCTGCCTGCCTATGCCTCCCCAGAGTGCTAGGATTAAAGGCATGTGCCACCAGGCCCTGCTTAAAGATGGTTCTTGGCTGCAATGTGGGTGCTGGGAATCAAACCCGGGTCCTCTGCAAGAGCAGTGGGCGCTCTTAACTGCTGAGCCATCTCTCCAGCTCTGAAGTAAGACATTTTAAATCGGGTCCAGGGCTTTGACCAGAAACATAAGTGGCTGGGTTGTAAGACCACTTTTTCTCCCTTCCTACCAGGTACCAGGTGATCTCTCATAAGATACTTATATTGTATCCTGCTATACCCTCTACAGAGTGGAGATGCAGTAACACTTAGCTTGATAAGAGACTTGTGTATCTGTATCCCTAGGGTTTTGCTGTGGTCGAGATAGGGTCTCTTTTTTTTTTTTTTTTATTTTTTTGGTCTTTTCAAGACAGGGTCTCCCTGATAGCCACCAAGCTAATCTGGAACCACATGCTGTAGATCAGGCTGCTTTGACACAAAGATCACCTCTGCCTCTACCTCCCAAGAACTCAGATTATAGGCTTGCACCACCACCGTCAGCAAATGCGGGTTTCTTCTAAAAAAACGGAACCCTGTCCAAAAAGACCAAAAAAATAAAAAGAATGTTTTTTTTTTTTTTTTTTTTTGAGACAGGCTTTCAAACTTGCCATGTAGTCTTGATTAGACTTGAACTCTTTAAAATCTTCTCCCTCTGCCTCCTAAGTGCTACCAAGTGTCACTGTGCTTAAGTTTTATAGCTATATCTAGATATATATGCATTTTATTTACATTTATATGTATGCGTGTTATGTATGTGTATGGAGGCCAGAGGACAACCTTGTGTGTTGTCACTGGGACTGTCCACCTTTTTTTAGGACAGGGTCCCTCATTGACCTGGAGACCACCAGTTAGGCTAGGCTGGCTGGCCAGTGAGCTCTTAGGAATACGCCTATTTCTGCCTCTCCAGTGCTTGATTATAAATGTATATACCACTGCTACATGTGGTGGCCCAAGCCTTTAATCCAGTTCTGGGGAAGTAGAGATAGGTGGAGCTCTGAGATCAAGGCTAGACTGGTCTACATCACTAGTTCTAGGCCAGCTGGGGCTATCAGGAGACCCTGTTTCAAAGAAGATTTTTGTGTGTGTGTGTTTTCGAGAAAGGGTCTCCCTTTAGCCCCAGCTGGCCTGGTGGCCTGGAACTTGCTCTGTAGACCAGGCTGGCCTTGAACTCATAGAGATCCGCCTGCCTCTTCAAAAAAGATCTTAAATGAGCTTGTCGTGGCTGTAATTCTAGCACTCAGGCTGAGGCAGGAGTGTACTGAGCTCTAGTCTAGCCTAGGTTACAGAGTGAGCTAGCATCTCAAACAAGCAAAGAAAGCCCTGAATTGGCTTCTGTTTGTGATCCTGGAGTCAGGTAACACTTCATTCTATAAAATAGAAGGAATGTCTTCTCCATATGTGCACTTTTTTGTTTGTTTTTTGGTCTTTTTGAGACAGGATCTTCCTGTATCTCTTGCTTTCCTGGAACTTTGTAGAACAGGCTAGCCTTGAACTCACAGAGATAGATCTGCCTGCCTCTGCCTCCTGAGTGCTGGGATTAAAGGTGTGTGCCCCCATGCCCGGCCCATATGTGCATTTGTATCTGTGTGCATATATGTCCATATAGACATGTATGGTACATAACACAATAGCATACTCATTAACCACCTCATGAAACAGCAGTAATTACACTGGGTGCCCTGAAATCCTAGCACCTAGAAGCCTGAAGTAGGAGGTGACAAATCTGAAGCCAGCTTAAGCTATGTAGTGAGGCCCCAATTAAAAAAAAAGCAATCATTTAATAATTAGCCATTACTTTTTCAGTTCCTTGAGAGTGTAGGGGCTGTGTCCTGAGAACTGTCATTCTTAGCACCCAGCATGAGGCCTTGGTATATTACAGAGGTATGATTAGTATTTTATAAATATAGGGTATGTGATAAGGTGATTTGCTGGTGTATATATTATGAAAATGGTCTTTTTCTGGCAGTAGTAGATATTGAGCCTGGCACTCAAAGTTGCCAGGAAAGTGCTGTATTATTGAGGCACAGACCCAGCCCATGGCATTTTTTTTTTTAAGTTTATTTTATTTTATTATTTTGGTGGTGGATGTTGAGACAGGGTCTCCCTGTAGCTCCAGCTGGCCTGGAACTAGCTATGTAGACCAAGCCAGCCTTGAACACACAAAGATCCACCTGCCCCTGCCTCCCGAGTGCTAGGATTAAAGGCGTGTGCCACTACGCCCAGCGGAAACTGATTAGTTCTTATCCCTTCATTTTGCCTTGTGTGTTTCTCTTTAATTTTGCAGTGCTGAGGATGGAATCCAAACATGGCTAAGCAAGCTCTCCCACAGAGCTATGCTCCTAGTGGTTGGTATTTCCGCCCATCCCCTCTGCCGTGTTTTTTTTTTTAATATTTTTTTTATTGTGAGTCTTTGAAACTATAGCTCTCAAGTAGCTACCCAGCTTGGTCTGCGAAATCTCCAGTAGATCAGGCTTCGCCTTGAACTCACAAAATCTGTCTGACTCTGCCTCTGCTAGTGCGCGTATTCAGATCCCTTCTCTCCTCTTCCCCTTCAGCCCCCATCATACACACTTACCTTTCCTCTTTCCAGGGGCCCATTGTGCTGGGTCGCAAGCAGAAAGCCTTGCAGAAGAACCGCAGTGCCGATTTCAATCCTGACTTTGTTTTTACTGAGAAGGAGGGCATATATGATGGCAGTTGGGCCCTGGCTGATGTTATGAGCCAGCTCAAGAAGAAGGTGAGATTGACAGGGATGGACAGTCTGGATAATGGGCTGTTAAGGCTGAATGTGGTTTTGCCTGATGCTAGACATTCCTTAGCTCATGTCCTCGCTGATCTATCATCTGTGTAGATCAAACTGATGGGAGTCCTTTTGGGTATTTTTTTTTATTTTGTTTTTTTTTTCAATTGGTGGAGACGTATCTACTGTTAGGCGAGAGACTACTGGAGCTGGCTTGTTAAGATACCAGGGTAGAGCCGCTAATAGCCACAGAATACGCCCTGACACGGCATGTCTCCAAGGCAAGCGAATAAAAGCATATGCCACCTATGCCCGGGCTGGGAATGTCTTTTTCTAATTTGATGATTAATATACATGGTATAGGTTAAGGTGGGTAGGAGCTCACCAAAATTATCTCGGAGTTAATAACACTGGATTAATAATATGATTGAAAAGGATAAGTGGATTTAGTCAAGTAACAAAATACTGTGCCAAGTTAGATTGGTAGATTAGTTTCAGAATATTGTTCAATTTGTTTATAAAGAGATCTTATAGATTAAATAAAAAATTACGCCCCCACGCGTTATCGTGCCACGCCTTATCCAGCACGTTTGCGGAGGGAGGCAGGGAGCTATATGTTTGAGGCTTTTAGCCCAGGCCTTGCCGTCTACCAGTAGCTTAACAGTGGCCCTCAGCTGGGCTACAGGGAGTACCCAAGTCTGCAAACAAACCAAAAAAAAAAAAAAAAAAGAAATATAAAAAATACCTTATTTTGGGCTAGTGACAACCTGAGTTCAGTCCCTGGAACCACATCGTAAGAGAGGCTTGTCCTCTGACCACATGCTGCTTGTGGCATGTGCCCTCCCCAAATAAGTAAATGTTAATTTTGGGGGGGGGTGTCTTTTTTTGAGACAGGGTCTCCCTGTAGCCCCAGCTGGCCTGGAACTTACTCTATAGACCAGGCTGGCCTTGAACTCATAGAGATCCACCTGCCTCTGCCTCCCAAGTGCTAGGATTAAAGGGGTGCACTACCACACCTGGCTGGTCTTTTTTTTTTTTTTTTTGATAAATGTTAATTTTTAAAAACTTACTCCTGGGGATGGAGAGAGATGGCTCCCTGGTTAAGAGCATTGGCTACTCTTGTAGATGACTTAGGTTCGGTTCCCAGAACCCACATGGTGGCTAACAACCATCCCTAACTCCTATTCCAGGGGATCTGACCCCTTCTTCTGACGTCCATGGGCACTGCACCACACAGGTACATTTAATAAATAACGTATACATAATAAAAATACACACATATACAAAATAAAAATGGGGCTGGAGAGATGGCCTAGCAGTTAAGAGCACCGACTGCTCTTACAGGACCCGGGTTCGATCCCTAGCACCCACATGGCGGCCGAGAACCATCTGAAACTCCAATTCCAGGAGAACTCCAATTCCAAAACAAAACAAACAAAAAAAATACAAAATAAAACATAATAAAAAATGTTAAGAACAAAAACCTCTTTCCTTATTAAGTGTCCATACCTGGGCATGGGGGTACCTGTAGTTAACCTAGTACAATAGGCTGAGGTAGGGAAATTGGGAGTTTGAGGCCATCCTGAGCCACATAGGGAGGCATGTCTGAAATAAACACACCAACAAAATGTCCACTGATTGACAGTTTCTCCTAAAGGAGGAATTAATGAGCTCAGCTTATATATTAAAATGGACAATTTTGACTGAGTGAGGTGGTCACATCTTCAGTTTGAGTACTCAGGAGGCAGAGGCAAGTAAGTAGATCTCTGTGAGTTTGAGGCCAACCTGGTCTACATATTGAGGTGCAGGCCAGTCAGGGCCACATAATGAGACCCAGTCTCAAATAAGGTGAAAAAAAAATTTTTTTTTGAGACAGGGTTTCCCTGTAACCCCATCTGGCCTGGAACTGGATATGTAGACCAGGCTGGCCTTAAAGTCTCAGAGATCTACCTGCCTCTACCTCCTCAGTGCTGGGATTAAAGATGTGCATCACCATGCCCAGCAAAGGTGGACATTTTTTTCATTTTTCTGAGACACTGTCTCATGTAGCCATCACTGGCTCCAAACTTCATCATATAGTTAAGCTGAAGCTAGCCTGGAACATGTAATCCTCCTTTCCCGTGTGCTGTGATCACAGACATGCCACTATTATGCTCAACTGGATACTTATACTCAACTGAGTCTTAGAAAAAAGAAAAAAAGTCTCAAAAGAAATCTATTGGAACCATTCAAGATTTAAGAGTACCCAGTGTAGGGGCTGGAGAGATGGCCTAGCGGGTAAGAGCACCGACGCTCTTGCAGAGGACCGGGGTTCGATCCCCAGCACCCACATGGCGGCTGAGAACCGTCTGTAACTCCAATTCCAGGAGAACTCCAGCTCCAGGGGAATCCGAGACCCTCTTCTGACCTCCGCGGCATTGCATGACACGGGTGCACAGACCTGCATGCAGACAGTACATTCATACACATGCAAAGAAAAATAATAATAAAAAAAAAGAGTACCCAGTGTAGCCGGGCATGGTGGTACACGCCTTTAATCCTAGCACTCGGGAGGGAGAGGCAGGCGGATCCTTGTAAGTTTAAGGCCAGCCTGGTCTACAGAGTGAATTCCAAGACAGCTGAGGCTACAGGGAGACCCTGTGTCTCAACATGACCAAAAAAAAAGCGGGGGCGGGGCTGGAGAGATGGCTCAGTGCGTTAAGCGCAACCCCGACTGCTCTGTGCAGAGGACCCGGTTCGATTCCCCAAGCACCCCACAGGTGGTGAAGACTCCGCTCTGTACTCCAATTGCAGGAGAACTCCGTTCCAGGGGGAATCTGAGCCCTTCTTCTGACCTCCCGGCCATGCCGACATGGGTGCACAGGACCTCCATGCAGACCAGTTACATTCATACACATAAAAAAAAAAAAAAGAGTACCGTGCTGTGGGCTGTGAATGTTGCTCACTGGGAGCCTAGCATAAATATAACCTTGGTTTTATCTTCCAGAAGCACATAAAAACAAGTGTGTTGGGGGCTGGAGAGATGGCTCAGCAGTTAAGAGCACTGGGCTTGTTCTTGCAGAAGACCCACGTTTCAATCCCAGCATCCACTGATGGCTAACAACTGATCTTTAACACTCCAGTTCCAGGAACCAACCCCTTCTTTTGACCTCTGCGCCTGCATGGTGCACTGCACAATACATTGCACTACCACATCAGGAAATCATAAACATGAAAAAAAACCTGAAATAAAAAAAAAAAAAAACAACAGAAAACAAGGCATGTTATTATTTCTATTTATTTATTTTCGCTTTGTGTGTAAGTATACTGTCTGCATGAAGTCGTCGCACCCATGTAGTTGCAATGTCGCGGAGGTAGTAAGAGGGTCTGGATTTCCCCTGGCACTGGAGTTTCTCTGGAATTGGGGAGTTTCAGACGGTTCTCGCCTGCATTGTTGGGTGCTGGGGTATTAGAGGCACCGGGTCTCTGTAAGGCGTGGTCGGCGCTTTAACCGCTAGGCTGATTCTCTCCAGCCCAAGCATGTTGTTATTGAACTACAATCCAGATGGTGGAGGATCAGACTAGTGTTGTCAATGGTCATTTTAGCTTCGTATTGAGTTCGGGGATACATGATCGCACTCTGTCTCAGAAAATTAATTAGTACAAAGTAAAAGTAGTACCCAACTTCAATGTACACTTTTTGGTTTAAGAAATGTACATTGCCATGTTGTGTGTTAAAGTGCTCTCATTCTCAGAGATGTTCATTCTTTGTTTTGGGTATTAGGAAATCTTGCTTACATCTGTGTAAAAGAAAATTCTAGAAGGCAGCCATGTTCTTAATTGCTAGATTCGCTGTTTCTGGGCCCTGAATACTGCTGTTCTTGTCATGTGCCATCACTGTTCATGGTCCCTGGCCAATACTGCTACCGTTGTAATTTTCACCTTGTTTGCCAAGACCAGGTGGTTTCTGTGCATCTGGTTAACAAACTAGAAAATGTATCACAGTTACTTTCCTTTGCATGTGCTTCAAAGAGAAAGAGTCTGGCCTGCTCAGAAGAGTGTAATGCACTCTTTTGATCTTTGTTCTGTGTGAAATATCTTTCCCTCTTCAAGATCATCCAGAGAGGACTTTAAGATAAGATGTCTTATAGCTCAGTCTGGCCTCTCCCACCAAGTAGCTAAAGATGACTTTGAACTCCTGTATTTATTCCCTAAATGCTGCCTGTGCCACCACCTTGATTTTTAAATGTTTTAGAATGTGTCTGGGTTTGGAAAAAATGTCTCTGCAGTTAAGAGCACTTGCTGCTGGGGCTGGAGAGATAGCCTAGCAGTTAAGAGCCCGACTGCTCTTGCAGAGGACCCGGGGTTTGATCCAGCACCCACATGGCGGCTAAGAACTGTAACTCCAATTCCAGGAGAACTCCAGTTCCAGGGGAACCGAGACCCTCTTCTAACCCCCGTGTCGTTTTGCACGACATGGGGGCACAAACCTACCTGCCGACAGAGTATCACTCATACACATACAAAAATAAATAAAATTAAAAAAAAAAAAGAGCACTTGTTGCTAATCATGAGGATCTGGGTTCAGATCTCAACGCTGGTGGTTGTTTTTTTTTTTTGGTCTTGTGACAGGATCACCCTGTAGCCCTAGTTGTCCTGGAGTTTTGTAGACCAGGGTGGCCTTGAACTCACAGAGATCAGCCTGCCTCTGCCTCTGGAGTGCTCTGACTAAAGGCAAGTGCCACCGTGCCCAGTGGGTTTTTTTTTTTTAATATATATTGGGGCTAGAGAAATGGCTCAGTGATTAACAGCATTGACTTATATTTTCAATAAATAGATTTATTATAAGTACATTTATATAAATACATTTTTTTTATTTATGTGTATGAATGATACTGTCTGCCTGCAGGTTTGTGCCACCCATGTCGTGCAATGGCTTGCGGAGGTCCGAAGAGGGTGTCAGATTCCCCTGGGACAGGAGTTTCTCCCTGAATTGGAGTTCAGACGGTTCTCGGCCGCCACTGTTGTGGTTGACTGGGGATTGAACCCGGTCCTCTGGAAGGGCATTTGGTGCTCTTAACCGCCTAGGTCGTCATCTCTCCAAGGCCCCTATAACTAATTTTTATTTTATGCGTATGAGTGTATTGTCTGCATGTGAGTTAAGTGTACCCTGTCATACAATGCCCACGGAGGTCAGAAGAATGTGATGGATCCCCTGGAACTGGGGTTACAGACAGTTTTTAGCTGCCATGTGTGTCCTGGGAATTGAACCTGGGTCCTCTGCGGCACGAAACAGTCCGTGCTCAAAACCCACTGGAGCTTTATTCTCCAGCCGTGTTGCTTTTTCTTTTAGTCTTGTATACTTTTTGTTTTGTGTGTATGGGTGTATTTCTTTCTTGTGTGTAAGTGCACTCTTGTAGTGCAATACCTAGAGAAGTCAGAAGAACGCCACTGGATCCCTTGGTAGTAGAGTTATGAATGGTTGTCGGTCACCGCTATGGCTTGTGGGCATCACGAGTCCAGAGGCTCACAATAACTCAGCACTCCAAACCCTAGGGATCCAATGCCATCTTCTGCTCTCGCTGGCATCTTTGCAACACAAGCTCTCATAAATCCAGGACAGAACTGCACTACATTAAACACAAAAGTAGATAACATACATGTAATGCACTGTGGTTGCAGATGCCGTGAAGACAGAAGAGGCGTTGTAGATCCTTTGGAGCTGGATTTATAGGCAGTTGTTAGCTGCCATTTGTGTGCTGGGAACTGAGCCTGTGTTCTCTAGAAGAGACAGTAAGTGCTCTTAAACTTTTTCTTTATTTTTTAAACATTTTTTGTTTTTATTGTTATTAAACTCTTTTATACATCATACCTCATTTCTCAGTCCAATCTAGACTCATCTTTTTTTTCCATGCCCCCACCCCACTTGAGTTCATGCCACTCTGCCATACATGTCTGCCTCTTTCTCTGGGTCTTTCCAGTTGTTTTAAAAGCAGAGGCTTATTGTTTTGGGTTTCAAGTCATTTTTTTGCGTTCTTTGCTTGTTGTTCCTCCAACTGTAATTGCTTTTATATTATAATATATCATTATACATATATTAAACATACTACTGCATACCTACACATATCACCTGAATGGAGGTTTCTTTTCTTTTTTTTTTTTGGGACTAAAAGATGTTATGTTTTCCCGCTAGGACGTGTTTGAAGTCTCCTCTTTGGCAAGCCAAAACATTTTGAGCCGATCCTACCTTGTAAAAAAATCTTTTTATTAAAATTTTTTTTTTTTTTTTTTTTGAACTCGATCTTCCTGTTAGCCCCAGGCGTTGCCCTCTGGAACTGCTATGTAGTTCAAGCTTTATATTGCCTGTCTGCTTCTGATTCCTGAGTGCTGGGTTTAAGAGTCGGGCCATTACTACTATGGCTCTAAGCTTAAAGGGGTCATTTTTTTTGCCTTTTTCGAGACCGGGTTTTCTCCCTGTAGTCTTTAGCTGTCCTGGAACCTGTATACTGTAGACCCAGGGCTGGCCTTGAACTCACAGAGATCTGTCTGCCTTGCCTCCTGAGTGCAGGGAAATATTTTATTATTTTAAAAAATTTTTTTTTTATGTCTAGGAGCATACTGTCTTTGCATGTAGGTTGTTGCACCCATGTGTGCAATGTAAAAGGCTAAAGGTTTTTTTTTGTTTTTATTTTCTTTGTCTTTTCGAGACAGGGTCCTTCCCTGTAGCCTCAGCTGTCCTGGAAAACTTCACTCTGTAGACCAAGGCTGTCTTGAACTCACAAATGAGTTCTGCCTGCCTCTGCCTCCCTAAGTGCTAGGATTAAAGCGTGCTCCACCACGCCTGGCTTAAGGCTAAAGTTGTTTTTTAATATATATTATTTTTTTAATTTATTTTTTTATGTGTTAATGAATTGTACTGTCTGGGGCTGGAGGGATTGCCCAGCAGTTAAGAGCGCCGACGCTCTTGAGCTGGACCCGGGTCGAGCCCCGCACCCACATGGCGCTGAGAACCATATTTAACTACTCCAGTTCCAGGGGAACAGACACCCTCTCTGACCTCTGCAGGTATTGCATGTACATGGTGCATTTATATACAAGCAGGCAAAATGCTACTAATTCATAAAATAAAAATAATAATAAACAGATTATAAAAAAAAAAAAAGAATGTTACTGTCTGCGTGTATGTTGTGACCCGTGTCGTATGCAATGCCATGGGTGTTGTCAGATAGAGGTTGTTGTATTCCACCTGTTGCGCTGGGCTGAAAGATGGTTCTCATGCCATCCATGGAGACAGCTTTTATTTTTTTTATTTTATATTTTATTTATTGTACTTATTTCATGCAGTGTATTACCTGCATGAATACAACTGTACTTGTGTCATGCAAAGCCCAAACAGGCCAGAAGAGGGCATCGGATTACCCTGGAATTGGATGTACAGACGGTTCTTAGCCGCCCTGTGGGTGCTGGGGATCGAACCCGGGTCCCCCTCTGTAAGAGCGTCATCGCTCTTAACCGCTTGTAGGCAACTAGGCTACTTCCAGTCCCTGGCTAAAGTTTTTATAAGCAAAATTTGTCTTTTATATTGGTTCTTGGTGATCTAGTTTTTATTTAACAAATAAACTGTATTTAATACTGTTTTTATTAAAAACTTTTAAAAATTAAAAAAAAAAGATTTTTTTCTTTTTTATTATGCTTTTATTGATGTTTGGTGTCTTTCAGACATCATTTTTTTATTTAGTTTAGGCATATTCCGCCCCCCCTTTTTTTTTTGTCTTTTTCGAGGACAGGAGTTCCCTGTAACCCCAGCTGTCCTAGGAACTCACTCTGTAGACCGGGCTGGCCTTTGCTGAACTCACCACAAGTCCGCCTGCCTGCCTCTGCCTCCCAAAGTGCTGGATTAAAGGCGGTGCACCACCACGCCATCGCCACAGCCTTTTTAGGTGTTTTTTTTTTTAAATTTTATTATATTTTATATGTGTGATATGAAATTGTTACTGTCTGCATGTAGGTTTGTTGCACCCGGTCGTGCAATGCCGCAGAGTCAAGAAGAGGACATTGGATTTCTTTGAAACTGGAGTTAAAGGACGGTTCTCAGCCGCCAAGGGGGGTGTTGGGGATCGAACCCTGGTCTCTGCAAGTGCCAGTAGTCCGTGCTCTTAACCACTTGGCCAACTCTCCAGCCCACGTTGTTTTAAGACAAGGTCAAACTCTATAGTCCATGTTGCCCTGGCTTCACTATTTAACTCAGGCTGACTTTGATCATGCCTCCTGCCTCAACCTCCCATGTCTAGATTATAGTAGGTGTGAGTCTTTTCCATATTAATATTTGAGACCTGACCTTGTGACAAACCTGATAGTATCTTTTCTGCATATGAGTTTTATTTTTTTCTGTCTTTGATTTTCTCTGTAGCGGTGCAGCCCATACTTCTGAGGAGAAGATTGAAAAAGTTCGGAAGAAAAGGAAAGCAGAGGTGAGATACAAACTCAGCCACTGGTATAGGTGAGCCTTGAGCTGTCTCACAGCCTGGTTTTCTGTTCACATCCAGTTGGGGCGGTAGAGGAGCAGGCATCCTATCTGGGTGCTTGTTACTTCTGTTTACTGCCAAACCACATAGCCTCTGTTTTGTTGTAGCTCCTCTTCTTGAGTTCTGAATTTCCTGGCATTTGCTTTATTTTCATTTTTTTCCCAGGATTCAGGAGCCTGTTTGTTTTAATCTGGTAACAAAGCAATGTGGGGGCTGGGGGGGCTGGAGGGGGGGCGGGGNTGTGTATGAATGTACTGTCTGCATGTAGGTTTGTGCACCCGGGTCGTGCAATGCCGCAGAGGTCAGAAGAGGACATTGGATTCTCTTGGAACTGGAGTTAAAGACGGTTCTCAGCCGCCATGTGGGTGCTGGGGATCGAACCCTGGTCCTCTGCAAGTGCAATCCGTGCTCTTAACCACTAGGCCATCTCTCCAGCCCCTTAAGTTGTTTTAAGACAAGGTCAAACTCTATAGTCCATGTTGCCCTGGCTTCACTATTTAACTCAGGCTGACTTTGAATTCATGGCCTCCTGCCTCAACCTCCCAAGTGCTAGATTATAGTAGGTGTGAGTCTTTTCCATATTAATATTTGAGACCTGACCTTGTGACAAACCTGATAGTATCTTTTCTGCATATGAGTTTATTTTTTTCTGTCTTGATTTTTATCTGTAGAGGGCAGCCACTACTCTAGATGAGAAGATTGAAAAAGTTCGGAAGAAAAGGAAAGCAGAGGTGAGATACAAACTCAGCCACTGGTATAGGTGAGCCTTGAGCTGTCTCACAGCCTGGTTTTCTGTTCACATCCAGTTGGGGCGGTAGAGGAGCAGGCATCCTATCTGGGTGCTTGTTACTTCTGTTTACTGCCAAACCACATAGCCTCTGTTTTGTTGTAGCTCCTCTTCTTGAGTTCTGAATTTCCTGGCATTTGCTTTATTTTAATTTTTTTCCCAGGATAAGGAAGCCCGATCTGGGAAGATGGATGAGAACGAAGGCAGGGCAGGCTGTGACCTGGAAGAACAGGAGGACCTGGGAGGGAATGAGGCAGGTTCTGGGGATGAAGACTCTGAGACGGACTACTCCTCTGAGGATGAGGAGGTCCTCACCAGAGCAGGTAGACCTATGCTAGAAGTAGCAAATGAGGACAGGAAACAGATGGGATGTATGCACCTTGGTTTTATAGGAGTTCTTGTGTTCTTGATACATTAGATCCTCTCTTGACCACCTGTTGTGTTAGGTGCTGATACTTTGCAGGCCACTTCCTCTCCCCATCTTCAGCCCTGTGTAGTCATTATCTCCTCTGTGACTCTTTCTTGGGATAATCGATGTGCATTGGGTTCACCCTTGTGATAGGGATTGAGAAGTATTTTTTGGTAAAAAAAAAAAAAATGCTAAAGTGCCTGTGTTGTTGAGAGCCTGTTGTCTACACTGTACTTGCCTGGTTAAGGTCCTGTCTGACCTTACCGGAGTCGGTTCACGACATGAACTCAGTGTCCTCATTTATGAAAAGAGGCTGGGGATGGCTGTCCCCTTGGAGGTTGATGGGCTTAGTAGTCCACAGACAGCACCAAAGGCAGGTGGAGCAGATGCAGGTGCTAGGTGAGAAGGACTTTGGTCACCCACTGTGCTTTTTTTCATAGATACACTGAAAGTAAAGGAGCTGAAGAAAAAGAAGAAGGGCCAGGTGAGCACAGGTGTGGAGGCTAGTGTGCTTGTTTTGACAAGCTGACGGGATGTCATGTCTGGGTTTCTTCACTAAATTCTTTTTGTCTTCTGATCTGATGCAGGAAGTAGGGGGATTCTTTGAGGATGCATCTGAGTATGACAAAAACCTCTCCTTCCAGGACATGAACCTGTCTCGACCACTCCTTAAGGTAGTGACTCTGGGGAACATGGGTGGGTTCTTTTTTGATTGGTGGATTGATTTTCTTTTTAGAGATGTTCTATATGCATGTAGGCTGCTGTCCGTAGAAGCCAGGAGAGGGTGACTATCCCCAAGAGTTGGAATTATAGGCAGTTCTGAGCTGCCTGGTGTGCTTTCTGGGAAATGAACTTGGGTCCTCTGCAAGAGCAGGAAGTAGTTTTGTTAACCACTGAGTGATCTCTCCAGCCTATTTGTTTTAGATAGGTCATGTAGTCCAGGCTTGCTTTGAACTCACTATGTGGTTAAGTCTGGCCTTGAACTCCTGATCTTCTGCCTCCATCTCCCAAGTGCCAGAATTACAGATGTGTCCCACCACAATTTTACTAAGACGTTGATTATTGCAGCAAACCCCACCTGGGCTCCTTGCGTTCCTCTTTGACATCCTCAGTGCTGTTGTCTGCTGAGCTGGCAGAGAACCCTCTTTTCTACTTTTGCCACAGTGTTCTTGGGGGCCCTTGGACCAGGCATTGTCTTTCTCAGGGCCTTTCGTACTTGCTATCCTTTCTACCTGAAAGACTCTTCTAGAAGTCTGTTGGAGTGCTTCTTTCATCCCTTTCAGGGCCCAGCTGGTCCTTCTCGGGCAACTTTGTGAATTGCACTTCTTCTTCATCCCTGTTCATTTCCTGTCCTTCATTATCTCCAGCCCCCTTGACTGGCACATACTTGTCTCTGTAGGACATGTCTTTTGGTCTGTTTCTTTCTACCAGATCCCCAGGACAAGGCTGTCACTTCCTTTTTGTTCCTTGCTGACCTCATGTACCATAGGGAATGCACTCAGTTGCTGCTGTGAGTGCTGCCTGTCCACCTGCCCTATCTGACCATATCTTTTTTCATTAGGCCATTACAGCTCTGGGATTCAAGCAGCCTACCCCGATCCAGAAGGCATGCATTCCTGTGGGTCTGCTGGGAAAGGACATCTGCGCCTGTGCAGCCACTGGGACAGGTGAAAGGATGGGTAGAACAAGGATATTGTAACACATTTGAGCTCCAGGTTGCTGTAGTTTGTCTTTCTGAACTGTAGAAAAGGTTTATACAGCTACGTGTGGCAGTACATGGCTATAATTACAGCATTGAGGCAAAAAGATTACAAGTTTTCTGGCCAGACTGGGCTATATAATGACCCTATCTCAAAATGAAAAAAAAAAAAAATCTATAGAAATTTGCACTTGAAGCCGGGCATGGTGGCTTATGCCTTTAATCCTAGCACTTGGGAGGCAGAGGCAGGCGGATCTTTGTGAGTTCAAGGCAGCCTGGTCTACAGAGTGAGTTCCAGGACAGCTGGGGCTACAGGGAGACCCTGTCTTGAAAAGACCAAAAAAAAAAAAAAATTTGCACTTGATTGGTGGTTTTATGGTTTTTGAAGTTTTGGGGAGGTCAATTTGTCTTCATAGCAACACATTATAGAATGTTGGATTTTGCTGAGTGTGATGGTGTGTGGTAGTGCACACCTTTAGTCCCAGCCCTAGGGAAGTAGAGGCAGGTGGATCTCTGTTAGATCCAGGTCAGCCTGATGAATCTACATAGCAAGTTTTGGGCTAGCCAGACTGCACAGTAAGACCCTGTCTTAAAAGAGAAAAAGAAAACCGAAAACCATTTTCTGATATTCCCTGGCTGGGGGGTGGGGGGTCCAGACAGGGCAGTAGCTGGAAGGAATTTGGGAAAGAGTAGAAATGTCTTCAGTTGTGGGAAGTGATCTGTAGGAGGCAGCAGCCCCCATAGCCTGGGCCTTGTGTCGGGAAACCAGGTGTCCATCTTGGCTCCAACAAGTCTGCTCTTTTTGTTCTAGCTTCCTACAGACATAGGTCGAACAGTCCAACCCTTAACATGCTGTGATGAAAACCCCATGTATGTGCAGGCGGGGGGTGTAGCTCTGTTGATGGAGTTCCTTTATTATTATTATTACTGTTTTTTAATTTTTTAAATTTTTTATGTGTTGGTGCACCCGTGTCATGCACCACCTCCCAAGTGCTAGGATTAAAGGCGTGCACCACCACACCCAGCCTGTGTTTTCTTAGATAGGATTCCATTCTCATTTAGGCCACGTTGGTCTCGAGCCTCAGATTCTCCTCCTTCCATCCCCCACATGCTGGAATTGTAGGTATGAGCCATCCTGTCTGTCTTCTGTTCTTTATGATTGACTAATATTTCATTGTACATATATACCACATTTTCTATCCATTTATATACTGATAGGCAACTGGGTTGATTCCATATCTTTTTTTAAATTTAATTAATTATTTATTTATGTGTTTGAATGTACCATCTGCATGTAGGTTTGTGTACTCGTGTCGTGCAATGCCACGGAGGTCAGAAGAGGGTGTCGGATTCCTCTGGAACTGGAGTTCTCCTGGAATTGGAATTACAGATGGTTCTCAGCCGCCATGTGGGTGCTGGGGATCGAACCCTGGTCCTCTGCAAGAGCAGTCGGTGCTCTTAACCGCTAGGCCATCTCTCCAGCCTCCTGATTCCATATCTTGGATATGGTGAATATTCCTTTTTGTATCTCTGTTCATATAAAAGAGATTGATGATAAAGACTTGTTAATAATGTCTATCTCGGGGCTGTGTTGTAGCCCAGTGGTAAAGTACTTGTCTTGCTGTGTGAGACTATTTATATTTAGTCTGTAGCCCAGATACACACAGAGCTTACCTTTGGTTGATTGAATTCTGTGTTTTGTTTTGTTTTAATTTTTAATTTAATTTAATTTATTTATTTATGCATATGAATGTACTGTCTGCATGTAGATCTGTGCACCCGTGTTGTGCAATGCCTCGGATGTCAGAAGAGGGTCACGGATTCCCCTGGAACTGGAGTTCTCCTGGAATTGGAGTTACAGATGGTTCTTAGCCACGTTGTGGGTGCTGGGGATCGAACCCAGGTTCTCTGCAAGAGCAGTCGGTGCTGCTCTTAACCGCTAGGCTATCTCTCCAGCCCCTCACTGGCCATTTTTGAATTTTTTTTTTTTAATTTATTTTATTTATTTCTGTATGTGTATGAATGTACTGTCTGCATGCAGGTCTGTGCACCCGTGTCGTGCAATGCCGCGGAGGTCAGAAGAGGGTGTCGGATTCCCCTGGAACTGGAGTTCTCCTGGAATTGGAGTTTCAGACGGTTCTC
>VZQC01012844.1:2339232-2375202 GCA_009823505.1 Rhizomys pruinosus | reverse complement strand
CCTGAACTGAATTGGAAAAAATGTATGAAATGCACAAAACATCAATAAAAATTAATTTAATTTAAAAAAAAAATAAAAATAAAAATAAAAATAAAAAATATTTTGAAGAATAAAAAAAAAAAATACACACATTTAAAAACAAACAAAAAACCCTTAAAAACAATTTACCATAGCCAGGTGTGGCAGCATGCTCCTTAACCTCAGCAGTCTGAAGGCAGAGGAAAGCAGATCTCTGTGTGAGACCAGCATGGTCTACATAGCTACTTCCAGGCCAGCTGGGGCTATAGGGAGACACTGCCTCAAAAAAAACAAAGAAAGTAAAAAAAAAAAAAATTACTGTGGGGCTGGGCAGATGGAATGGTGGTTAAGAGCACTGGCTGCTTTTACAGAGGACCTGTGTTCAGTTTCCAGGACCCACAGGACAGCCACATCTTTTGTTAACTCGTTCTGGAGAATCTGACACCCTCTTACGACCTACAGGGGCATTGTCCAATACTGACGTACTTACAAAGCAGACAAAACACTTCATACACAAAATAAAAATAATAAAATGTTTTAAGAATTTACTGTAATGGTTAAGATAACTACTTGTAACAGTTTAAAAATCAGTACTAGGGGCTGTGAGATGGCTCAGTGGGTAAGAGCGCCATCTGCTCTTGCAGAGGACCCAGGTTCAATTCCTAGCCACCCACATGGGGGCTAAGAACCATCTTTAAGCCTGGCTTAGTGGTGGTGAGTTCCAGGCCAGCTGAGGCTATAGGGAGATCCTATCTCCAAAAAAAAAAGTACTACTAATTTTTTTTGTCTTTTTGAAACAGTCTCCCTGTAGCTCCAGCTGTCCAGAAACCTGCTATGTAGACCAGACTGGCCTTGAACTCACAGAGATCTGCCTGCCTTTGCCTCCCAAGTGCTAGGACTAAATTCGTGAGCCACTGTGCCTGGCTGAGATAGTTTTACTATGTCGTCCTTCATGGCCTGGAACTTGCTATGTAGACCAGGCTGGCCACCCTGCCTGGCCCTTAGTTTTTATTTATGTGTTTACTTGTCTATGTGAGTGTATGCTGCATGTGTGCAGGTACCCACAGAGGTCAGAAGAGGCCGTCCTCTGGAGCTGGAGTTATAAGCACTTGTGAGCCACCTCACCTAAGTGCTGAAAATCAAATGCAGATCTTCTAGCAGCAACTGCTCTTAACTGCTGAGTCATCTGTCCAGCTCTAATTATTTTCGTGCCTTTTTTTTCTTATTTACATTAACATAATTTGGAAACAGAAGAGATCTGATGTAAATATATTGCTTTATGTTCTCCTGAACAGATGTGTAGGTTTTATGTGCTCAGGTGAAAAGTATAAATTCAGAAGGCCCTAAATATCTTCTCTCTCTCCTTCCTTGCTATTCTCCCACCAGGTAAAACTGCAGCCTTTGCTCTGCCTGTCTTGGAGCGCCTGATCTACAAGCCCCGTCAGGCTGCAGTCACCCGTGTGCTGGTGCTGGTTCCCACTCGAGAGCTGGGCATCCAAGTGCACTCTGTCACCAAGCAGCTGGCACAGTTCTGCAATATCACAACCTGCCTGGCTGTGGGTGAGTCCTTGCTGCCAGAACCTGGGAGATGTAGGTAGAGGATGGGGTGTGCACCTCCCCTGTGTGTCAGGAAGAGCTTTTATGCTGATTGAATCCACCTAACACAATCAGTTGACTTGTAGCCCCAGCCCGCCTGGGACTCACTACGTAGACCAGGCTGGCCTTGAACTCACAGAAATCTGACTGCCTCTGCCTCCTGAGTGCTAGGATTAAAGGCATGCACCACCATGCCCGCCATAAATTTTTTTTTAAAGAATTTTTTGGAAAAACTTTATGTGTATGAGTGGTTTTTTTTTTTTTTAATTTTTATTTATTCTTGTATGTGTATGAATGTACTGTCTGCATATAGGTTCGTGCACCGTGTCATGCAATGCCTCGGAGGTCAGAAGAGGGTGTTGGATTCCCCTGGAACTAGAGTTCTGGAATTGGAGTTTCAGACGGTTCTCAGCCTCCATGTGGATGCTGGGGATCGAACCCGGGTCCTCTGCAAGAGCAATTGGTGCTCTTAACCGCTAGGCCATCTCTCCAGCCCATGTATGAGTGTTTTACCTGCATGTATGTAACTGTACTGTGTGTGCAATGCCCAAAGAGGCCTGAGAGGGCATCAGATTACCTAGAACAGATAGTGGTTAGCCGGCCACCATGTGGTTGCTGGGAACTAAACCTGGGTCCTCTACAAGAGCAGCCTGTGCTCTTAATCACTAAGCCATCTCTCCAGCCCTTGTTTTGTTTTTTGTTTTGTTTTGTTTTGTTTTTTGCTTTGTTTTGTTTTGTTGAGACAGAGTCTACCCATAGCCCCAGCTGATCTGGAACTCACTATGCAGACCAGGTTGGCCTGGGTCTTATATCAACCAGCCTTTGTCTCCAGAATGCTGAGATTAAAGGTGTTTGTCACTAAACCCAGTTCTTGTATTTTTTTTGCAATAGTGTCTCACTATGTAGCCTATGTAGCCTAGGTAGCCTAGGTAGGCCTGGAACTCACCCTGTAGCTCAGGCTGGCCTAAAATCTCACTTTCCTCATAGTGGGATTACAGGTGTGAGCCACCACATTCAGTAGGACTTGACCTTTTTTATTTTTGGCACTATGAATCAAACCCATTCCCTCATGCATGCTAGGCAAGCACTTTACTGTTGACGTACATTCTCCATTCCAAGACTTAACCTTGAGATAAGAAATTTGAGATGTTGGGATTAGCTCAGTGGGTGAGTACTTACCTAGCATTTGCAGGTTCCTGGCTTTGAGACTATCTCAAACCAGTAAGAAAAGTGAAACTTCAGCCAGGTGTGGTGGCTCACACCTTTAATCCTAGCACTTGGGAGGCAGAGGCAGGTGGATCTTTGAGAGTTCAAGGCCAGCCTGGTCTACAGAGTGAGTTCCAGGACAGCTGGGGCTGCAGAGGTACAGAGAGACCCTGTCTCAAAAAGACAAAAAAAAAAAAAAGTGAAACTTCAAAATATAGCAATTTTTTTTTATGTTACTGAACAAATTTAGGATAGAATTTCTGCATGTTGTGAATAATAGCATTTTGTATGGACCTTCCTTAGTGAGGTCACAGTGTAACCTAGTATGCATTTTATAATTGGAAGTCAGCAGTGATCTTGATCTTCATGTACAGAGGCATCATTATTTTTCACAGCTGCCTCCAGACCTTCTGAAGTGCTTTTCGATTGTTCCCCTCAGCCCAGTTACAGTGACGTCTGTCTCATACTGGGTGTTGGGAAACTCCGTATTGCTGAGGCCTCTGCCTTGTCTTGTTCCCAGCTGTTTGCTCTGCCTTTGGTCAAGCCCAAGGCAGACGGCAGATGTTCAGTGACAACTGGTTAATGGCTGACCTGGAGGCTCTGCTGGGGTCTTTCTCTGCAGGTGGCCTGGATGTGAAGTCTCAGGAAGCAGCTCTTCGGGCAGCACCAGACATCCTCATTGCCACCCCTGGTCGGCTAATTGACCACCTCCATAACTGCCCTTCCTTCCACCTGAGCAGCATCGAGGTGCTCATCCTGGATGAGGCTGACAGGTGGGACTGAAGTGCAGAGTATCTGAGTTAAGCTCTTGGTCACTATGTGTCACGCCATTTTACTGCTCCCATTGGGTCTCTGTCCATAATTAACCCAAGTTTTCCTGCTTCCTTTTTCTGCTATGAGATGCTTAGGTAGGAGAGGCATAGTGGTGCACTCATAATCCCAGCATTTGGGAGGCTGAGGTGGGAAGATTACCAAGACTTTTGAGTCCAGCTGAAGCCACATAGTGAATTCCAGACCACCTTGCAATTCTGTCATCCATCTGTTACCTCCTGCCCCTCAAAAACAAGATGAAATATGGATTCTCTACCAATTCCTAAGATTTTGAAAATGTTACTGAGATCCCTATCGCCTACATGTATAGAGATGCACTTGTGCAAGGCTTGAAGAAGCCAGAAGAGGGCATCAGATCCTCTCGAACTGGAGTTAGGAACAGTTGTTAGCTGCCATGTGGGTGCTCGAAGGGAACCTAGGTCCTCTGTAAGAGCAGCCAGCGCTCTAAATTGCTGAGCCATCTCTCCAGCCCCAAATCCTTTTCATCTGTCCATGGAGACAGGAATAGCACCCACTTCATGGCAAGACACACTAGGGAAAGGAATGCAGAGACCGTACTATGGCTTCTACAGACAGCCTCCAAGACCAATGGAGCTGTCCCTCTTCTCCTTCCATATATTCCCCTCTATCTGTGTGTCCATTTGATCACCCCTTTCCTTCATGACTGAGCCAATGATCTGACTGATGGTGGAGGTCAGGTAGGAAGGAGTTCACAAATAGGTGTGTGTGCATTTGATCACCCCTTTCCTTCATGACTGAGCCAGTGATCTGACTGATGGTGGAGGTCAAGTAGGAAAGAGTTCACAAATAGGTGTGTGTGCATTTGATCACCCCTTTCCTTCATGACTGAGCCAGTGATCTGACTGATGGTGGAGGTCAGGTAGGAAGGAGTTCACAAATAGGCCCAGAGCATGGTAAAGATCACTTAAGAGTGAGCATGGAAGAACTGAGCAGCGTGTTCCACTCGCCCCTTTTCCCCAGTTAGCAAATGGCAACACAGACCTTGTAGCTCTGTAGCCAGATGTGGTGGCACACGCCTTTAATCCCAGCACTCAGGAGGCAGAGGCAGGTGGATCTCTGTGAGTTCAAGGCCAGCCTGGTCTACATAGTGAGCTCCAGGCCAGCTGGGACTAAAGGGAGACCCTATCTCAAAAAAAACAAAAACAAAAACAAAAGTCTTTTTCTCTGGCTGGAGAGATAGCCTAGCTGTTAAGAGCACCGACTGCTCTTGCAGAGGACCCGGGTTTCATCCCCAGCATCCACATGGCGGCCAAGAACCGTCTGAAACTCCAATTCCAGGAGAACTCCAGTTCCAGGGGAATCCGACACCCTCTTCTGACCTCCGAAGCATTGCACGACACGGGTGCACAGACCTACATGCAGATAGTACATTCATACACATGAAAAAAAAAATGTCTTTTCTCATTTCATACCTCTGATGTGCCCATTGGTAAATCACTTCAATACCCCTGACTGTGGAACTCTGCCTGGGCTGCTCCCTCAGACCACTTCATCTCCTTCACCTGCTTCAGTCTCTGCCTGAGTAAGAGCAGAGGGCATGAGCTCAACCAGCAGCCTTGTTCCAAGGATGCCTTACTGACATATCCAGAGTGAAAGCATGGCTTAACTTTCTAGATGGAAAGTAAACATGACTGCCAGTTGCAGCACAGGAGCTTGAGTTCTGGGTTTCTAATAAAAGACAGTGATGGGGGCTGGAGAGATAGCCTAGTGGTTAAGAGCACCGACTGCTCTTGCAGAGGCCCCGGGTTCGATCCCCAGCACCCACATGGCGGCTAAGAACCGTCTGTAACTCCCGATTCCAGGAGAACTCCAGTTCCAGGTGAATCTGAGACCCTCTTCTGACCTCTGGGGCATTGCACAACAAGGGTGCACAAACCTACATGCAGATAGTACACTCATACACTTACAAAAATAAAAAAAAAAAAATAAAGTAAAAGTGATAAAAATCTCCTTTTGGGGGGCTGGAGAGTTGGCCTAGCGGTTAAGAGCGCCAACTGCTCTTGCAGAAGACCCGGGTTTGATTCCCAGCATCCACATGGCAGCTAAGAACTGTCTTTAACTCCATTTCCAGGGGAATCTGACACCCTCTTCTGACCTCTGCAGCATTGCATGACACGGGTGCATAAACTACAGACAGTACATTCATTACACATTGAAAAAAAAATCACTTTTTGGGAACTATTGTCCATACACTTAAAACAATGTCTGTGGGTCATTGTGACATTGGTAATGGAGGAGCAGGGCACGGTTCTTCAGAGGTGTGTGCTGAGACTTTTGAGAATAGTGTGTCATGAGATCTATGACATGTTTGTAAATTACTTAGAAAGGCAAAGTCAGTGTGGCTCAGTGGTGATGCTTTGAGAATCTTGGTGAAAAGTAACAGTACTTATCATAGGTTAGAACAGGTGCATCTAAATACAACCTTGACCCTCATTTTGTTGGAAGAGCTGATCCTTAGCACATCCTTCCCCCTTTCTTTCAGGATGCTGGATGAGTACTTTGAGGAGCAGATGAAGGAGATCATTCGAATGTGCTCCCATCACCGCCAAACCATGCTCTTTTCAGCCACCATGACAGATGAGGTGGGTATCCAGGGGTGTGCAGAACACTCCTGCTGGGCTTGAGGGCTGACCGAGCCCCATTGCCTCATTCTCCACCATGCAGTGTTGAGTAGCCTGGCCCTGTGCTTGGCAGGTGAAAGATCTGGCTTCGGTATCCTTGAAGAATCCTGTCCGGATATTTGTGAACAGCAACACAGACGTGGCTCCATTCCTGCGGCAAGAGTTCATAAGGATCCGGTCTAACCGGGAAGGGGATCGGGAGGCCATTGTGGCAGGTGAAGGCCCAGAGCAGGATTGGGCAGGGTGGCTGTCTATACTGAAGTGCTTGCTTGTTGCCCTCAGCCTGCTCCATCCATTTTCCCCTAGCGTTGCCTGCTGTCCCACTGTCATCCACTGCAGGACTTTTTCCCTGAACCCTATCATTGCCTCACCTGCTCCTGACTGCCAGGCCCTCTTGTCATCCATTTACCTCCTGCTGCTTAGTCAATGTGCAGACTGTTGGGGCTGTTACTGCAGCCTCTTCCTTGCTCTTCTGCTTCTGTTTGCCTTACTCTTAACTCATGGATCATTTCTTTCCTCAAGAGAATTTGCCGTTACTTCATTCCAAACCCCCACGGAGTCCTCAGGACTCCTGGGATTTGGCTGCTTCCTGCCTGGAGTCTTCAGCTGTTGAGACATCGTTCCAGCCAGCCTCCACCCCTCACCCCAAGATTGTTCCTGCATGGATGGCTTCACACTTTTCTTTGGTCTGAATGCTTTCCTTCAGTCTTCCTGGATAGACTGCTTGTCATCTATCTTGTCACCTCTGCTGAGAGGACAGCTATGTACCTAGAAGTCTCCCCACCCCATGATGTTGACTGCACTTGGGAGTTGACTTCTCTCTTTGCTGTGGCATGTAAGGATCTGTCTGTCCATTGCTGACTCGCTTTTCTCCCCTCTAGCCCTGCTGACAAGAACCTTCACTGACCATGTGATGTTGTTCACTCAGACCAAGAAACAAGCCCACCGCATGCATATCCTGCTGGGGCTGCTGGGGCTGCAGGTGGGTGAGCTCCATGGCAACTTGTCACAGACTCAGCGGCTGGAGGCCCTCCGGTAATGTTCAGGGTGGCTATCTGTTAGGGCCAGTCCCTGGGGTCTCCTTATTTGATAGAGGGGGAGACTAGGACCCTAGGGGTTATGTTGGAACAATAGCAGGGCACACAAATAGCACAGGTCCCCACTTTAACCATTGGACCTAACCCTGACTGTGCTACTGCTTAGGAGATTGAGCTGGGGGGATTACTAAGTGAGACCTTGTTTTAGAAAACTTTATTTCAGTCTAAGTACTGTAAGGTTGTGTCTTAGGTGCATCTAGTTAGAACTCCATCTGGTAGCCCTTACACCACAGGGTCTTCTCCCTGTGGGCTGCTAAGTGGATCCACAGCAGGAAACAGACACATGATCTCTCTTTAGCTTTCTCAGAGCAGCTCAGATCCTGGGTCAGTTGAATTAGGATTCACACTCAGAGCTAGCAGCCATTCCATGAGCATAGCCCTGCAGCCACTGAACTGGTGATTTTTGTAGTTTGTCATTTAATTTTCACAGCAGAGAAAAGCTGTGGGATAGTAGCCTTTCAGAGCAGTCCACTACCCCTGCCCCCATCCACCCCAGAGCTGTGAGGTGTATATGACACAAGGCCGGTCTGAACATGGAGACTCTGGCTTCTGCTTTTTCCTGTAGTCTAGGTAGGCTGCCTCAGACTCAGTCTGTGAGGGATTATTGCATGAGATAGTATACAGCAAATTTCATGTGCTCTGAGTAACAAGCTAGTTAAAGGTATGTGTATGGATGGCTGATGTTTAGAAGGATGTGGCTCAGAGATAAAGTGCTTGCTAAAGCCCTGGCTTCGATTTTCAGCTTTCTTCTAATAAATAAAACGTATACCCACTTTGACCCACACCCTGCTGGTAGACTCTAAGAAGATTTGTGTCTCATTTTCCTTTGCTGTCTCTGGCTCCTGGGCAGCAATGTTGAGTTGGGGATGTTGAGTTAACATCTCTGTGGCTCTTTCTAGGCGCTTTAAAGATGAACAGGTTGACATACTTGTGGCCACAGATGTGGCAGCCCGTGGACTTGATATTGAGGGAGTCAAAACAGTGAGTGGGTCTTTCCTGTCTCCCTTGCTGTTGGTGGGAGTCCTTTGGCCTCCCTATGCCTTCCCACTTTCCCACTACACCTCACTGAAATTGCGTTCTGAACTTCAGGTGATCAACTTCACCATGCCCAACACCATCAAACACTATGTACACCGGGTAGGTCGAACTGCACGTGCTGGCAGAGCTGGGCGCTCTGTGTCTCTGGTGGGAGAAGAGGAGCGGAAGATGCTGAAGGAGATTGTGAAGGCAGCTAAGGCTCCAGTGAAGGCCCGGATCCTTCCCCAGGGTGAGCAGGCACTGCTCCAAGTGGCAGGCAGAGGTAGATGATGATGTCAAGAGCAGCGTACAGAGGTAGATGATGATGTCAAGAGCTATACAGGCAGGCAAGCTCGAGTCCCAGCTCTGAGTCCCCTGGGCAGGCCTCCTCTTAACTCCTGAGCTTCTGTGTGTGCAGTGGGTGGTGATAGCATGGTAAATGCAGGGTCCAGCTCAAAAGGAACTTTCCTAGGGGAAGGTCTCATCTAAAAGGACACAGTAGCCCACACTGGCCTTCAACTCATTATTTAGCCCAGGCTGGTTTAAGCTTAGCAATCCTGCCTTAGCCTTTTGAATGCTATGGTGAAAGGTATGAACTACTGGTCTCTCACCTCCAGTCTACCCCCCTTCTTTTGTTAGATGTACTGAGATGGAATTTAGGACCTTGTGCATACTAGGTAAACACTCTACCACTGAACTTAATACCTAGTCCCATTTTTAATTTTTTGAGACAGGGTCTCTTTAAGTTGCGTAGACTAGCTTTGAATTGACTCTGTAGCTCTGGTTGGCCTTATGTATTTACTAATTTCCTTGTTTAAAAATTTTTTTAGGTGCTGGGTGTGGTGGCACAAGCCTTTAATCCCAGCACTTGGGAGGCAGTGGCATGTGGATCTCTGTGAGTTCAAGGCCAGCCTGGTCTACATAGTGGGTTCCTGGCCAGCTGGAGCTACAGGGAAGACCCTGTCTCGAAAAAGAAAAAAAAAATTTCTTTAATGTTTCAATACTGTATTTTGATATGTATCCCAGGCTGACAGCAGTCCTTCTTACTGTGTGAGATTGCAAGGGTGTGCTGCCACATATGGCTGTTTTTATTTTTATTTATTTATTTTTTGTTAATTTTTATTTATTTCTGTATGTGTACGAATGTACTGTCTGCATGCAAGTTTGTGCACCCATGTCGTGCAATGCTGCGGAGGTCAGAAGAGGGTATCAGATTCTCCTGGAACTGGAGTTCTCCTGGAATTGGAATTTCAGACAGTTCTCGGCTGCCATGTGGGTGCTGGGGATCGAACCTGGGTCCTCTGTAAGAGCGGTTGGAGCTCTTAACTGCTAGGCCATCTCTCTAGCCCCTGGCTGTTTTTATCTATCTATCTATCTATCTATTTATTTTTTGGTCTTTTCGAGACAGGGTCTCCCTGTAGTACCAGCTGTCCTGGAACTCACTCTGTAGACCAGGCTGGCCTTGAACTCACAAAGATCCGCCTGCCTCTGCCTCCCGAGTGCTAGGATTAAAGGCGTGCGCCACCATGCCCAGCTTATTTACTATTTTTTAAAGAGAATTATTTTTTTTTTAATTTTTATTTATTTATTTATTTATTTTTATGTGTATGAATGTACTGTCTGCATGCAGGTTTGTGCACCCATGTCGTGCAATGCCGCGGAGGTCAGAAGAGGGTCTCGGATTCCCCTGGAACTGGAGTTCTCCTGGAATTGGAGTTTCAGACGGTTTTCGGCCGCCATGTGGGTGGTGGGGATCGAACCCGGGTCCTCTGCAAGAGCGGTCGGAGCTCCTAACCGCTAGGCCATTGAGATAGGGTCTCCTATAGCCCCAGCTGGCCTGGAACTCACTGTAGACCTTAAACTCACAGAGATTCCCCTACCTCTACCTCCCAAGTGCTGGGATTAAAGTGTGAACAACCACACCTGGCATGTCTACATCATTTTATCACCTGCTTAGTAGTTACCTTTATACTTTTTATTCTTTTCCTGTAAGATGTTATCCTCAAATTCCGGGATAAGATTGAGAAAATGGAGAAAGACGTGTATGCAGTACTGCATCTTGAGGCAGAGGAAAAAGAAATACAGCAGTCAGAAGCCCAGGTGAGACTGTGGAGGTCTCCACCCCAGTCACATGGCCACAGAGCCCTTGGCTAGCATTCTGAAGTGCTTACCAAACAATAGCAATGCACAGCAGTGGCTGCTACAGTTCCACATGTGGATCAGTGGCACAGTCTTCATGAAGGGTGTCCTTGTGCTGTCCTCACAGATAAACACAGCAAAGCGGCTCTTGGAAAAGGGGAAGGAGACAGCACACCAACAAGAGCCTGAGAGGAGCTGGTTCCAGACCAAAGAAGAGAGGAAGAAGGAGAAAAGTAAGTCAAGTTTCCTCATCAAGCTAAACATTCTTCTGCATATGATAGTGCAGGCTGTAAGTGCAGTAGGATCCAGGAGGATCAAGAGTTTAGAGTCCTCACTTGTGTAGTCTGTATAACATGAAGCCCTTTCTCAAAAAGTGTGGGGAAATGGCTCAGTAGGTAAGTGCTTGCCTTGCAAGCCTAAGGACTTGAGCTTGAATTGCCAGAAACCTTGTAGAGCCAGGTGTGGTGTGGTGCATCTAATACCAGTGCTCCTGTGACCAGGTGAGAGGTGAAGACAGGAGAAGCTGTCCAGCTAGCCAGCCGTGGTCCACAGTGGCAGAGGAAGAGATCCTGTTCAAACAGGGTGAAGTTGAGGATCAACACCGGAGGTGTCCTCCAATGTCCACGCTGCACTGTGTGGCACATGTGGTGCCTATTCTCATTTAAATTTTTTTTTTTTTATGTTTATGAGTGTTCTGTCTCCATGTAGGTTGGTGCACCTGAGTTGTGCAATGCCATGGAGGTCAGAAGAGGTTATTGGATTCCCCTGGAGCTGGAGTTAAAGACTGTTCTTAGCTGCCATGTGGGTGCTGGGAATCGAACCTGGGTCCTCTGCAAGAGCAGTCGACACTCTTAACCACTGAGCCATCTCTCCAGCCCCTAACGGTGCCTATTCTCATACATGAACATTGAAACACATGAACATGCATGTACATACACACACACATAAAAACTAAACATATAAATACTTAGCATGGTGGTAAATAGCTATAGCTCTAGCACCTAGCATTTAGAGGCTGTGGAAGAAGAATCTTGATTTTGAGCAGTCATGGAAGTGCAGCTAGATTCTACCTTAAACACATACAAACACACATATAAAAGAACATCTGAACATAGAATCTCCATAGGACCCAGCAGTTCTACTCCTAGGTATAAATCTAAAAGGGCTCCAGCAGGTATATGATCTTCAGTCAGTGTTCTTTGAGGCATTAGTCATAAGAACCAAAAGGCAGAAGTATCCATCAAAAGATGAATGAAAGCCTGGTACATGCCTGCAGTCCCAGCACTTGGCAGGCAGAGGCAGGAGGACTACTTCAAGCTTAAAGCCCCCCTGGGCTACATAATCCAGTTCTAAGCTAGCCAGGACTATATAGCAAGCCCCTGTCTCAAAAAGTTGTGTTGTTTGTTTGTTTTTTTTTTGAGACAGGGTCTCCCTGTAGTCCCAGCTGTCCTAGAACTCTCTATGTAGACCAGACTGGCCTTGAACTCACAGATATTTGCCTGCCTTTGCCTCCTGAGTGCTGGGATTAAAGGCGTGCGTGCGCCACCACACCCAGCCAAAAAGATTTTTCTAAAGTGCTAAAAATAAAGAAAAAGAGGGCTGGGGTACTAGAATACTTATCTAACATGTAGGAGGCCCTAGGTTCAATCTCCAGTACCCAAAATACAAAAAAAAAAAAAAAAAGAAGTGATAAGCTGGTAAAAGTGCTGTATATGTGTATAATCCAGATAATACTGGGCTTTTATTTTTTTGAGAGAGTCCCATGTACAGATTCACTATGTAGCCAAGGATGACCCTGAACTCTTGAACATCCTGTCTCAAGAGTGGGGATTACAGGCATGTGCTGCTGTGCCTGCCCCCCCCCATGTGTGTTACTGAATCATGTTGTGAAGATTAATCGTGAAAATATTTTCCTATGTGAAATCATGAAGGGAGCTAGATGTGTAAGAGGTCCAGAGATTGTATAGGGCTGGGGAGGTAGGGTTTCTTGGTGGTAAGTAATGAGGAGTTTTAAGAAAAGTAGTGCTGGTTGTACAGTGTGTGTGTGTGTATGCATGCGCGCTTGCATAAATTTATGTGCACCACATGCGTGCAGGTACCCAAGGAGGCCAGAAGAAGGTGTCAGATCTCCTGGAACTGGAGTTACAGACATTTGTGACCTGCCATATTGGTGCTAGTTTCTTTTCAAGAGCAGCAAGTGCTCTTGACCCCTAAGCCATGTTTCCAGCCCCAGGAGATATTTAATATGTTTCCTTTTTTCTCCCTTAAAAAAAACAAGCCAAAACAGAAAAACAAAAAAAAAAACAAAACAAAAGCCAAGGGCTGGAGAGATGGCTCAGTGGTTAAGAGCACTGTCTGCTCTTGCAGAAGACCCGGGTTGGATTCCCAGCACCCTCATGGCTGCTAAGAACTGTCCCTGACTCCAGTTTCAGGGATCCAACACCCTCTTCTGTCTCCCACCACCAGCCCCCAGGCATCGCCTGACACGGATGCACCTACCTACATTAAAGCAACACACTTGGGACTGGAGAGATAGCCTAGCGGTTAAGAGCACTGACTGCTCTTGCAGAGGACCCGGGTTCGATCCCCAGCACCCACATGGTGGCTAAGAACCGTCTGTAACTCCTATTCCAGGAGAACTCCAGTTCCAGGGGAATCCGAGACCCTCTTCTGACCTCCGCGGCATTGCACGACACGGGTGCACAAACCTACATGCAGACAGTACATTCATATACATACAAAAAATAAATAAAAAAAAAAAAACACACACTCAGACACAGAAAATAAAAATTTACTTTATTTCTGTCTTTTTGACACAAGGTCTCCCTTTAGCCCCAGCTGGCCTGGAACTCCCTATATAGATCAGGCTGGCCTTGAACTCACAGAGATCCTACCTGCTTCTGTCTTCTGAGTGCTGGGATTAAAGGCCTGTGGCACCACACCTGGCTAAAATATTTTTTTATAGCCAATGAATTAACAATGTTGTACTGAACCTTGTTTTTTCTCCACTTAATTTTGTAGGTAAGAGATCATTTTCTGTAGACATAAACATAGCTATTCGTTTCTTTTGTTTTGAGACAAAGTATTGTGGTTCAGGCCAGTCTAGAACTGTAGCCAGGGATGACCTTTACCTTGTCCTGCCTCCGTGTTCCAGGGCTAGCATTCCAGGCATGGGCGGCCATACTCAGTTCACAGCTTTTTAGAAATTTAATGTAACAGTGTGCTTTTTTGTCATGAGTTGTTTGTGACTTACTTTTTAACTTGCCTTCATTGAGGGACATTGACAGTTTTTCCAATTTTTGCCATTATAGACAAGGGGTGTTGCAAAAAAAATTTGTGCGTATGTCTTTTTATAATTGAACAAGTATATTTGTCTTTATAGGATAAATTCCTAAAAGTGGAAAAGGAGGTACACATTTGGTAGAGATTTCAAAATTACCTTCCATACAGTTATCACAGCAATTTCAGAAATACTGCCTACATTTGATGGATCAAACAGTAAAGGTGACTATATTAGACTTTCGTTTAGAAGTAGAGCTGTAGCTGTTGGTGGGAACCAGTTGAGTGGCAGAAGTAAAACCCAAGTCTTTATCCCATAGCAGGCTCGACAGCTACTGAGCACCTTATGTGCAGTGAGAAGTGGCTAGGATTTAGGGAGCTCTAGGTGGGCACCAGAGGAGAAAGTGGTTAGTTTCCATTTTGCATATGCCTGAGTGTGCATGTCCATGTGTGCATGGCTTGGTATGTAGGCCAGAGGACAATATCTTTTTGTTTTTTTGAGACAAGGTCTGTCATAGTCCTAGAACTCAGCAAAAAAGCAAGGCTGCTGGCTAGTGAGCCATAAGGATCAGCCTGCCTCTGCCTAGTACTGAGACTACACGTTGGGCTTTGTTTTTAATTGAATAATTTAATTTTGGGTATTTTTGAGACAGGGTCTCCCTTTAGTTCCAGCTGGCCTGGAGCGTTCTGTGTAGACCAGGCTGGCCTTGAACTCACAGAGATCCCCTCGCCTCTGCCTCCTGAGTGCTGGAATCAAAGGTGTTTGCCACAACACCCAGCACTACTTTTATTTTTTAAGTGAGTTCTAGGAGATGAAACTTAAGTCTTTATTTTTTTAATTTTTATCTATTTTTGGTCTTTTTGAGTCAGGGTCTCCCTGTAGCCCCAGCTGTTCTGGAACTCACTCTGTAGACCAGGCTGGCCTTGAACTCACAGATATCCCGCCTGCCTCTGCCTCCCAAGTGCTAGGATTAAAGGCGTGCGCCACCACGTCCGGCTAGTCTTTTTTTTTTAATCGTTCTTTCACCTATATGTACCTTCTCCCTTTTCCTCCTCCCCCTCTTCTGAACTTCAACAAGTCCTACTTCGATGTCTTTTTTTATGGCCTACTGCATTTAATTATAGTTGCTCATATGGGGTGGGGAGGAGCTTTACTTGAGCAAGAGTAACTTTCTAGTGGTACACCACTGAATCTGACTCTCATTCCCCCAGCAGCCATTAACTGTCTGTAGCCCCTGGTGGAAGAGTGAGACCTCATAAACTCCTTCTAGGTCCTCATTCTTGCTGGCAAGAACTTTTCCCACTGACATGGTCCAGCTGTAGTTGCATTTCATTTCAAGCTTTAAATACTGGGGCTTACAGGGAGACCCTGTCTCGAAAAGACCGAAAACAAAGTAGTCATACTTCTGGTTGTAATAACATTGCCCTGTGAACTCTCATCTCTCATTTCAGTTGCCAAGGCTCTACAGGAGTTTGACCTGGCTTTAAGAGGAAAGAAGAAAAGGAAGAAGTTTATGAAGGATGCCAAGAAAAAGGGAGAGATGACCGTGAGTGGCCTGAGGCCCCTTGGACTTTGATTCCATGGAGTAGTGGTCTGCTCTGAACTGACCCATCAATCTTCCCCCAGGCAGAGGAGCGGTCCCAGTTTGAAATCCTCAAAGCACAGATGTTTGCAGAGCGGTTGGCCAAGAGGAACCGCAGAGCTAAGCGGGCTCGAGCAATGCCTGAGGAAGAGCCTGCAGCAGGTCCTGGTAGGGGAATGGTCAGCTCTTCCCAAAATCTGCACAGTGGGCAGCGAGGAAGTTGGTGGGATAATGGTAGTCCGTATTTTGGGAGTAAGTGCAATGTTCCAGTGTTCACGGCTATCCAGTGTATACAGATGTCCCTTTATTGGCCTTACGCCAGGGTTTGGGCCTGAACCTTTATCTTAAGCCTGTGTTCAAACGGCTGCTATGCAGAAGAGCCAGTGAAGCAAAGACAAAGTGAAGAGCTTTTGGAACATAAACTGACCTTGGAATCATCACCCAGAGCATAAGAGAATTTAACAGCTTCTGATTTTCTGTGTCCAGCCAAGAAGCAGAAGCAGAGGAAGAAGTCTGTATTTGATGAGGAACTCACCAACACAAGCAAGAAGGCCCTGAAGCAGTATCGAGCTGGGTAGGTTTCTAAGTGATTCTCAGGGCCTTGGCTGTGCTGAAAACTAAAGCTTTTGTTTCTGTGCCCACTCCTAGTTCTACCTAGAGGTGTTGTTTTTTTTTTTTTTAATATTTTTATTTTATATGTATGAGTGTATTGCCTGTGTGTGAGTTTACCCATGTCGTGCAGTGCCATGAAGGTTGGAAGAGGGCGTTTGGATTTCCTTGGAACTGGAGTTGAGGACAGTTCTTAGACGCCATGTGGGTGCTGGGAAACTGGGGTTCTCTGCAAGAGCAGTCAGTGCTTTTTCTCTCCAGCCCCTACTTAAGAGTTTTATAGTACTTGGTTTGGGGACTGCTGTCTATCCTTCACAGGCTTGTAGATCCTGAGCAAGAGAGGAGGCTTCAAAAATCTCACCATCTCTCCATTTAGGCAAGCTGACAATCAGGGTTAACTGTTCGTAGCCTAAGAAAAAGGGGCCTCTTCCAAGTTGATTTTAAACCAAGGTCCAACTTTGAGAAATGCCTTGTAGAAGCCCACAAAGGCCTAGACCACAGGCACTGAAGACCATGTAGCTACACTGCATGTGATACCTTTGATTCTACTCTTGCTGTGCAGCATAGTAGGGTAATGTCACCCACATCCCCTGTCGGTCTAACCTCTTTTGTCTCTCTCACAGCCCTTCCTTCGAAGAAAGGAAACAGTTAGGTCTGTCCCGCCAGAGAAGAGGAGGGAACTTTAAATCTAAGTCAAGGTGATGTTTCATTGTGGAGGCTAAGCCTGTGCCTATGGGGTTGGAGAAGCAAGGTGTCATGGGAGGCAGGCCAGTTCCCTCTTTCTGGTCTTAACTCTGCTGATTTTCTCAATAGGTACAAGAGAAAGAAGTAACCCAAGTGGCTGAAGAACTCATGGGCAGTTTTATATCCCTTCCCTGTGGGAAGTCATCTTGGCTTGGTCTTTTTTTTTTCCCCCCCACTTGTTTAAATAAAACAAAAACCTTGAGAAAGTCTGTCATCTATGTGTTTGTTTTCTACAGAAGGGGTCAGGAGGGTTGGGTGTAGTGTCTAGAAACTGGCCTAGCCTGGAACTCAACCTTGTGGCACTCCTGCCTCAGTTCTGGATGGCTGGGATTACTGTGTACACAACTTGCTTAGCTATATCTCCATGACCAGCTTCATAGGATGCAAGAAGCCTATTTTGTGAGTTCAGACTGCTCCTCTCAGCTTAGAAATTCTAATGTTTCTCCAGTAGCATATATCCCTGGATTCCAAAGTTTCCAATACAGGGTCCTGATCAAAATCAAGGCTCACCTGCATGCTGGGGTTTGGTTCAGACCCAGTCTACTCATTTAGCAGAAGGATCCCTATGGAACTTTTTTTTTTTTTTTTTTTTTTGGTCTTTTCGAGACAGGGTCTCCCTGTAGCTCCAGCTGTCCTGGAACTAACTCTGTAGACCAGGCTGGCCTTGAACTCACAAAGATCCGCCTGCCTCTGCCTCCCAAGTGCTAGGATTAAAACTCGGGGGGGGGGCAGAGGCAGGTAGATCTCTGTAAGTTCAAAGACAGGTGGGAATACAGGGAGACCCTGTCTCAAAAAGCAAAAAAAAAAAAAAAACCCCGTAGTGCTACATAGTTCCAGACCAGCCAGGGCTGCAGAGACCCTGTTCTCAAAGCAAAACCAAGTGCAGACCTTTTTTTAGGGGTACATACATTGCTGATACAGATTTTGTCTGGGAGGACTTGGGAAAGAAATAGGTAGACATTTAAAATAGATCTTTTGCTATAGGTTTGATAATTTATCACCATGGGTAAAAATGCTACCACAAAAATAGAGCCCTCACTGTAGCTGGCACCTGCCCTGAATTCTCTGGCCACCCAAGTTGCTAGTGAAAGTTTGGGAACAAGGCTCAGTGGTAAAGCGCTTGCCTAGCGTGCCTGAAGTGCTAGGTTTAGTTTGCAGTATAGGAAAAAAAGAAAAAAACATAAAAAAATTATTAAAAACCTCAGATATGGACCATGGATTTTTCTCAATTGTTTTTATTAATTGGCTTTATAGACTAAAGTGCATAGTAAAAACAAAAAAAGGAAATGCATACATAAGAAAGGGATTTTTTCTGGCCAACATTAGAAAGGACCTGAGATGCCTATCTGTTCTAAGGAACACTGGACAGAGATATGGGTATAGGCAGCAGGCCTGCCTGGGGCTGGCTTCTGGACTGGGGCTGGGGCCTGCAGAAGCTGCTGGCATGCTAACCCTGCCCTGGCAAAGGCTGCAAGCCGTGCTAGGACAAAGGTTCACATGAGGTGCTATGGGCACGGAACCTCTCCTATAGAGGCCAAGAAACCTGCTATCTTGAGTGCAAGTTATAGGAAAGAGTGCAGGGGTCACTCAACCTGGGCCTGCAGTGACTATGTAACTGGGTCAGGGGGAATTGATGAAGTCTGTCATAGGCTTCTATCCCCTGTAGGGTGGCTGCCCCAGGAAGAGGGCAGGGATTCTTGTGCTCCTTGAAGGGGTAAGCCACTCCTAAAGTTTGTTAGAATGAAAGTCTGCAAATTGGGGCCTGACATTTAGAATCAGCTGGCTTCTCTTAGCTCAGACTGCCCTGGGATCACTACAGAAGAAACATCTGACCAAGCTAAGGCCCAGACTCACCGCTAGGTAGCCCCAGGTGGAAGCCCAGCTGTTCCCAGGAGTCTCCCCACTTACTTAATGAAGGAGAGAAGAGAACAGAACTCTGCTCTTAGTTTTGGAGGTAAAGTGCTTACTCTAGCGCAGGGGTAAATCTAAAATCAAGTGTGGGCAAGCCCTAAAAGTGGATCCTTAAGTAGGTGTGAAGACTAATAACCAGTTCCTCTGCAAGGGAGCCGCCGCTGGCTCTACAGTGGCAGGGGCAAAAGGCAGTGGGGGTGCCATCTTCCTATATCATCCTCCGGATCTCCTCAAAGTTCATTAGGTTGTTAGCTGTGTCAGACCAAGCAGGGTGCTGGGCTCCGTCCATCTCGGGTGCAAGCTGGTTGCTCCTCTCCAGAGTATGATTTTCACCACCAATCACCTCCTGGCAGTCGGGACAGGTGCTCCTCTGGGTGGCTCCCCCACACTCGGTAATCACATAGATGTGACCATTGGGGCACTTGAACCAGTGGCCACGAGGAACACCCAAGGCTCTGACAATCTGCACCCGTTCTTCCTCCGAGATGCCCAAGCCAGAGCAGGGAAGGGTTGTTTTCAGAGCCTCCATCTTTTTCTGCACAATCTCTTCATCCTCTTGAGTGAACTTACATGTTTTCTCAAGGATGTTCCGGATGCTGGAGACTTCTTCTGCTACACTACCTTTCACCTTCTCTGCCATCTTGCAGCGGGTCAGGAGATTCAGCAGGTATGTGAGCCTCTGGATTTCACTCTGGAGGTCACTCAGTTCCTGGCTGCTGAAGCTCAGGCGCTTCTTAGCCAGCCACTCATGGACCTGATCAAGTCGAGTCTTCACTCTCTTCTGTTCTAAGTAATGGACTTTTTTCAGGGACCCCTCCAGGTTGGCCAAGTGGTCATAGAAGTTGATGTAATTCTCAACAAGGCCCAGGTCTTTCACTGACAGGTTTTTCTGGGCTAGCTTCTCCTTTAGCATGAAGAAGTCTTCAGGAAGCAGCTGATGGAAAAGAGTCTTACTTTCCAGCAGGGCTTTAAGTTGCTCCTGGCTGGTTGCAATTTCCTCTGCAGAGCCCTGGATCTTTTCCTTGATGATTTCTATCTCTTCTAGCCGCTGTTTGATGCTAGTCCCATACCTCAGGTTCTTGCGTATGGGCACCTGGCAGATGGGGCAGACCTTCAACCTGATGGCGACTTCGTCGTCCTTCTGTTCGTTCATGTAGCGGTCCAAGGCTTGTACTTCAAAGATGTGGCTACAGTCTTCTAGCTGCACAAAGCGGGCATCAGGCTCATCCTCAAAGCCAAAGAAGATTTGGGTGACCTCATCTAGATGGCAGACACGGCACTTCTTAGGACATGGCTCTCCACACAGACCAATGCAAGGGTGGCCGCAAGCCAGCAGCTTAGTACAAGGCACGTAGCATGGGGGGCGGTTGCAGGGCTCCGAGCAGAGTTTGGTGCACTGGTAGTGCTGACAGCGCCAGACACAGGGCTCTACACATGGGCTGCACAGCTCCCCACACTTCTTCTTGCACTGGCTGTGGACACAGCGATTCTGACATGTCCGCTGGCAGGGCGGGCACTCACCAATGCATGGCTCCTGGCACTTGTGTGAGCAGATGAGTAGGCGCTTGCAGGGCTGTTGACAGCGCTCATGGAAGCGCCCTTCAAAGCAACTGTGGCAGGAACCTGGGCAAGGATGACCACAGTCCAAGATGGTTCCACACTTGGTGGTACACTTGACTGGCAGGCCATACTTGAGATCTTCCACATTACCACACTTCACCTGTTGGCTGTGCCCGCAGTTGAGTTTCACAGTGACCTTTTCTGAACACAACCGCACACAATCCTCACCACATGGATGGCTGCATCTGTGGCCACATCTCAGTACCTTGGGGCAAGGCTCCTGACAGCAAAATTCTGACTCTAGCATTGAGCAAGGGACCATCTGTTCATGACCACACCTATGAATGGTTTTAGGCACCTTCACCTGACAAGGCTGACACTCCTGGAAGCAAACAAGGGGGCACCGGTGCCCATCCTGGCAGATGACCTTCTGGCATGGCTTCATGCACTGGAACTCCTTGTGGGAGGAGTCATAGGGGTGGCAGGCACGTGTACACACATGCCCACAGCCCAGCCGGAACTCACAGGGCAGGCTGCAGCCTCCTTCTGGCACTTTCTGGAAGTCAGGAGCTTTGGACACTAAGGTGTGCGTGTCTGGGTGGTTCTGGCAGCAGAGCCGGAGGGACTGGCCTATCTGGTTGTTCTCTCGGAGAGTGTGGATGATCCTGCTCCACAAGGGCACCTTGGCTAGCATTTGCATGTTCCCAATGCAATACATCCCCTTCTTGGCTCGGGACAAGGCCACGCAGATGCGGTTGGGAATCTGGAGGAAGCCCACCTTTCCCTCCTGGTTGCTCCGCACTAGGGAGAGGAGGATAATATCATTCTCTTCCCCTTGGTACTTATCCACCACGTGGACCTTGATGCCAGCAAATGTCTTGGCAGGCATGAGTTTGCGTAGGCAGAAGAGCTGCCCAGTGTAGGTGGTGAGGATGGTGATCTGGGAGGGCAGGTACTCCTGGCACAGGAAGTACTTGCACAGCTCCACCACAAAGTGAGCCTCATGCTGGTTCTGATGGCTTTTGCCCTCTTGGATCTCCTGTTCAGGAAAGTTATGCTCCACAAAGAAAAGGTTGGAAGAGACTCCCTGAAAAGGAAGACAGCAACACATCAGAAGATCCCTGTGGCACTTTTTCCTTTTTCAAATACTGGGGATTGAACCCAGAGCCTCATACATGATGGGCAAGTGCTCTACCTCTGTGCTACATCTTCAGCCCTCAGCACTCACTTTTCTCACTTAACTGTCTCATGCACTGGCCACTCACCCCCAGGAAGAGACCTTGGGAGGCTTCCTGTGCCCTCCACCTCACAATCTAACTTCTGCTATTAGTCACCATGTCTTTAGGGCCATGCAAATTATGAGCTGGAAAATAATTTATGTCTATTTTAGTTTTCAAAGTATCTGATCAACCATCATGGGCAAGGGAAGCAGCAGCAGCAGCTGTGCTGACAAGGAAGCAGTTGTGCCAAGGCTCCACTATGCTGACTGCTTCACATCTTCAACCAGCCAAGGCTGGAGCGTGACTCTCACTGCACAGAAGAGCCCAACACAACTCTTACTTAAGCTGTTCAAGGAGGCACAGCTACAAAATCACAGAGCTGAGACACAAAATCACAGGTCAGGATTCTTGATTTCTGTCGTGTTCTTCCTCCCAAGGCCCAGCAGTTTAAAGCTAGCTCAATTTCTTTCTTGTTTTCCTTAAAGACTTTCACTTAAAATTATGTATATATGTGTGTATGTGCATGGGAATTTGCATGCCCATGTAGATCAGAAAATGCCCAGTGTTAAATCTGGAGCTGGAGTTACAGATGGCTGTCAGCTACTATCGTGGGTGCTAGGAAACTGAATTTGGGTTGTCTGCAAGAGCAACCATGCTCTTAACCAGTGGGCCATCTCTCCAGCCCCTCTACTTTCTGAAAGCCTATTTCCTCCCGAGGAAAAGAAGCCTCTTAGGCTGCTAACAGCAGCAGACAAGACCAGGTAGGGCAGACTGACCTTAATTTTCTCATACTTGAGAACAGAGGGATGGTTCTCCAGATCCTGGTAAATGTGAGGAGTCAAAAGGCGGGCAATTTCAGGACGCATGCGGTGCTGAAAAAACATGTGTGTCATTAGCAATAGGGACAAGAAAAAGGAGCATTTCTCTGAAGGTATGTTGCTGGTAGGAAACCTACAGGGGTAACATTTGAACAGCAACTAGAAGAAAGGGCATGATGCAAACAAGTCCTTTACCCTGCAAAGCAGGGGATGATCTTGTAGTGTTTTAAAACAAAGTATTTCTGACAAGGTAATTTCAGCACTAAAGCAATTTTGTTTGTGAGCAGCTGGAAGGCTCCAGGAAACTTCTAGGTGCCTCTAATAGCAGAGGCCGGCGTCTCACCTGGTAATTCAGACGGACGAAGGGAATGTTTACTTTCACCAGCCGTTCAAAAAGGGATACCTCAAGGTTGAAGTTCTTGGCCAGATCATACACATTGGCACTGGGACGCAGCTGAGGAGAAAAATATGGTTGAGGATTCTCTACTGAAAACATAATTGTAATCATCCACTCAGCAAATGTTTATCCGGTGCTTCCTGTACCTGGCCCTAATCTACATACCAACAGGTTAATGATTAACACTGACAAGGACTATGAAGAATCAAAGATGTGACAGAGAGCCCAAGGGTGGAAATTTGTTAGCTAGGCCTCTAAACAGTGATATCTCAGTTGATTGCTGAGTGGTGGCTCATGCCTTTAATCCCAGCACTTGGGAGGCAGATCTCTGTGAGTCTGAGGATAGTTTGGTCTGTATAGTATTAGGCCAGCTCAAAAAAATAAAATAAATCTCATTTTACACCAGCTACGGAGGAAGCTGCCATACTTCACTCATGTGAAAAGCAAACCACGAGAGGAAAGAGGAAGGACAGTGGATGGGGCACTGAAAACTGAGGCAAGCCAGAGAGGCAGGGTGAAACCCAACATTCCTGGCCTTAATAGGCCACTTTATTCTTACTATGTCTTTATTTTGAGATAAAGTCTTTCTGTATAGTCCAGGCTCTAGACTACTTAAGCAGCTTGATTCAAGGCGGGTGTCACAACTCACACACTTGGGAGGTGGGAGCAGGGGTCAGGAGTTCAAGGTGATCCTCAGCTACAATGTGACTTTGAGGCCAGTCTGGGCTACATGAAATCCTATCTCAAAATAAAAGGGGGAGGGAGGGCTTGATTTTTAATATTAAGTCCAATGAGAAACCCCTGGAGGGGTTAAGAGCACCGACTGCTCTTGCAGAGGACCTGGGTTCGATTCCCAGCACCCACATAGCGGCTAAGGACAGTCTTAACTCCAGTTTCAGGGGAATCCGATGCCCTCTTCTGACCTCCGCGGCATTGCACGACATGGGTGCACAAACCTACGTGCAGACAGTACACTCATACACATAAAAAATAAATAAAACAAAAAACCCCAGAGACATGATCTGACTTATTGGGGGTTTGTTAGTTGGCTTGTCTGAGACAGGTTTTGCTATGTAGCCATAGCGAGCTAATTTACTTTCCGTTGTTGTTTTTAAATCACATTGGCTCCTCTATGGAGGACAGACCAGAGAGTAACAAAATGGAAGGGGGTAGATTAAGCAGCTTGCTGCTTGCAACTGTCCACCTGAAGGCACGATGAGCTGAGTGTGGCTGTGCAGTAATCCCAGCTACGTGGCAGGCAGGAAGACTACAAGTTTCAGACCAATCTGGATTATGTGGCAAGACCACATAATATAAAAAGGGCTGGGAACGTAGCTTGGGGAGAATGCTTTCTAACATGTTCTGGGTGTCCCACTCCTCCAAGAGGGCACCCCATCCTCCAGAACTTCTTGCTTTACCTGCTGGTGGTCCCCAATGAGAATAAGGTGCTGACAAGCTTTGCTCAATGTGGCAATGGTGTGGGCCTCAAGAACCTCAGCAGCCTCTTCCACAATGACGATCCGAGGCTCCACCTGCTGCAGGATTTGGCGGTACTTGGCAGCACCTTGAGTCAGAAAAGATGAGAGACTCCTCTGAGCTAAGGTGCCAGACCCAAGGGCCACCCTTTGTACACCCTTGATGGGTGCAGCTAAGCCTCATGCTCATCCAGGGCTCGGCACCGAATGGTCCTGAGCCTTGTGCCTATTGTACCTGTTGGTCACTGTTGGGGTTCAAGCTCAGCAGCAGTAAGTAGGAGAAACCCATCAAGAGTTGCCCAAGCCAGGTATAGTGGCTCATGCCTTTAAACCTAGCATTTGGGAAGCAGAGGCAGGTGGATCTCTGTGAGTTCAAGGCCAGCCTGGTCTACATAGTGAGCTCCAGGCCAGCTGGGACTAAAGGGAGACCCTGTCTCAAAAATACCCAAAAAAAAAAAAAAAAAAAAAGTTGCCAAAAGAGGGCTGGGCGTGGTGGCACATGCCTTTACTCACAGCACTTGGGAGGCAGAGGCAGGTAGAGCTCTGTGAGACAGAAGCCAGCCTGGTCTACATAGTAAGTTCCAGGCCAGCTGGGGCTTCAGGGAGACCTTATCTCAAAAAGAAGAGTTCCTATAAGGGATACTAGGATTAAAGGCAAGGCGTGCGTCGCCACGCCCAACTAGGGATACTTCTAATAGCTTTCCATGGTGCTTTCTTTTAACCTAGTAAAGTAGCTACTATGCCTACTGTAGCCCTAGCTGGCCTGAAACTTGCCATGTAACCCAGGGCAACAAAAGTGAAGCTGGCTGAGCTGACCAGGTAAATTTCCCCATTTTCTTACCTGTGGTTGTCATGCCAACAACTTGGGCATCTTTAAGGATGTGCAGGTCTTCCTGGAGTCTCAGCTCAGCCATTCTCTCAGCAGATGTGCGGTACTGGCGTTCATAGCTAAGAATCTTGCGGCGAGTGTCAGCCTGGTACATCTGCAGCCACAGCCTACAGAATAAAGAACCAGGGAAAGGAAGCCATGTGTGCTTTGAGAGAGTGGTATGCCAGTGTGTGAAATGCACCCCAAATCTCTGAGGAGTTCCAGACCAGAGAGGGGAAAGAGAGAGACAGAATTATAGAAATCAAGAGAACAAAATGCCCAGGAAAAGATGTGTAAAGTTATCAGGAGCTAAGAAAGGGAGCGGGGTGCAGACAGCAAGGGCAGTCTTCTATCAGTCACAATGGTTTCTGCTACACAAGATAAAATGCAAAGACTGTGGAGGATCAAATATGTGACAGGGAGGAGCCCAAGGGTGGAAATTCTTTAGCTGGGCCTCTGAATAGTGACATCTCAGTTAATTGCCAGGTGGTGGTACATACCTTTAATTCCAGTACTTGGGAGGCAGAGGCAGGCAGATCTCTGTAAGATCGAGGCCAGGCTGATCTACATGGCAAGTTTCAGGCCATCTAGGGCTACAGAAACCCTGTCTCAACACAAAACAAGCAAACAAAAAATTCATGCTCCTCACTTGAGACTGTGAGGCACTGCTCAGTTTCATCTGCTTTGGGAAATGAAAAGGAATAATGAGGGAAATGACAGACTGGCTAGGCTTGGGCACTACACCCTTACCTATAAAGCTGCCAGCGAGAATTCAGGTCTAGTTGCCAGACATCTTGGATTGCATTGGCCTCAGCCTCAGTCATGGTGTTCAGTTTTCGAAGTTCAACCTTCACTTTCCTCTTCATTTTCTTTTTCTGGTTACGCTGCGTCTGTAGACATCAATTCCAGGAAAACCCACATCTGAGCCCAGAGCCACAGATCATAAGCAAAGGAGCTGCCACCTCCGATGAACTTTGTCTCACACTCTCCCACCAGTGGCCACACAAGGACTCTGGCCTGCTTTGCTGGGCTCACTGTCTTGTCTAGTCTAAGGCTGTGTGACCTAGGAGAGTTACTTTTATGTGCCAGCTACTGGCTTGACAAATGAGTAATCCCTAGAAAGCACCTATACTACTCCAGCACTAGTGGATGCTGAACATCTCTGATTATTAATCTCTGTCTTCCTGTCTGTCTGTCTTTTTGAGACAGGGTCTCCATGTAGCCCCAGCTGGCTGGAAATATATAGTTCAAGGCTGGCCTTGAAATCACAGAGATCCACCTGCCTCTGCCTCCTGACTGATGGGATTAAAGGCTTGTGCCACCACACCTGGCTTAATCTTTTCTTTTTTTTAATGGAATGAGTTAGATACCATTATAACAATTTGAACAAAGTGTGTTCAAATGGCTCTTCTTTCCCCATCTCTTTCTTCCAATCTGAACATGTTTTGTCAGTTCTCTGTTTCTCATTTTTTTTTTTTTTTTTTGGTATTTTTGAGACAGGGTCTCCCTTTTAGTCCCAGCTGGCCTGGAGCTCACTCTGTAGACCGGGGTGGCCTTGAACTCACAGAGATCCACTTGCCTCTGACTCGTGCTAGGATTAAAGGCGTCACCACGCCAGCTTGTTTCTCATTTCTAAAGTGGATGTGTCAACACAGAGGGGGCAGAGAACCGTCTTTTACTCCAGTTCCAGGGGAATCCAACGCCCTCTTCTGACCTCCGCGGCACTGCACAACACGGGTGCACAGACCTACATGCAGACAGTACATTCATACACATATGAAAATTAAAAAAATAAAATGGTCTGATGCTCTCACTGCATTGTTTTGGGTTTTTGGAGATAGGGACTTACTATGTAGCCCCAGCTGGCCTAGAACTCTCTATGTAGATCAGGCTGGCCTCAAACTCACAGAGATTCAACTGCCTCTGCCTCCTAAGTGCTGGGATTAAAGGCTTGTGCCACTACACCTAGTCTGAATAGCCGTAACTTTCATACCTTTGGTTTAGGTGCACAATGGGGGCATTTGACAACTGTGAGGATAGAATAGTCAGACACTCCAAGGCCTGTTTCAGCAAATTCTAACCCAAGCCTACCTGGTAGCAATACTGAACTCCTGTTTCCCATTCTGTTGGGCTTTCAGGGAAAGGAAGTAAGTTTACCTCCCACTCTTCTGTAGCTTGCTCCTGTCCAGCTGTAGTTCCAGAACCATACTGGTCTAGCCTCATAGCCAAAAGCATTTTAGCCAACTCTTGATCTGCCCCATTCTCTTCCTTCTTTCGTCGCCGGGGCCTCACCACCTCTTCCTCCTCAATGACTCGGTCAGCTTGAATCAGGTCAGCTTCCTCTGCTATCTCAATCAGTGAACCCTCTTCTTCTCCTTCTTCTTCTTCTCCTTCTGCCTGGGCTAAGAGAAGGGAACAAGGAGGACAGGGTACAGACTCTTGAAGCCAAGAGATGCAAGACGGTACCTATAAGAGCTCACAGGGAAAAGACAGTCTCAAGGGGGTTAAGCAGTAGTCCCTGAGAAGAAAAAGAGCGAAGTAGGGAGGGAGACTTTAGAGTTCCTTGTATACCTGTTCACTACATGTTTTACATGTTAAATCATAAAAGGAGTGGTTAAGAGCACTGTATGCTCTTACAGAGGATCCAGGATCAATTCCCAGCACTCGCTTGGCAGCTAAGAACCATTCTAACTCCAGTTCCAGAAAACTTGATGCCCTCTTCTAGACTCAGAAGGCACCAGCATAGTACAGACCTACACATATACACATAATAGTGAGTTTCAAGCCAGCTGGGGCTACAGAGAGACATTGTCTAAAAAAACAAAGAAGCAAAAACAAAAAGAGCTGCCTCCAAAGAAATGTACCTAATAATTATAACTCTAAAACTCTAAGTCTAGAATAATAGTATATAGATAGTAGTATATAGATAATAGTTATCAGCATGTAAACTAGTTTTATATTAGGAGAAATCCTTATTTAAAAAACAAAAACACACAAAAAATAAAAAATAGCTGGGAGTGGTGGTGCATGCCTTTAATCCCAGCACTTGGGAGATAGAGACCAGCAGATCTCTGTGAGATTAGGGATAGCCTGCTCTACACAGCAAATTCCAGGCCAGCTGGAGCTACAAGGAGATTGTTTCAAAAACCTGAAGCCAGGTGTGGTGATGCATGCCTTTAATCCCAGCACTTGGGAGGCAGAGGCAGGCGGATCTCTGTAAGTTCAAGGCCAGCCTGGTCTACATAGTACGTTTCAGGACAGCTGGGACTGCAGGGAGAACCTGTCTCAAAAAAAGACCAAAAAACAAAACAAAACAAAAAATTGAAAAACAAAGTCTTAAAATTTTTTTAAATATTAGCCGGGTGTGGTGGTGCACGCCTTTAATCCTAGCACTCCAGGAGCCAGAGACAGGCTGATCTCTGTGAGTTCCAGGCCAGCCTGGTCTACAGAGTAAGTTCTAGGACAGTTGGGGCTACAGGGAGACCTATCTCAAAAAGACCAGAAAAAAAAAAGGGAAAAGGGTCTCATGTAACCCATGTTGGCCTTGAACTTGTTATGGCATCAAGCATGACCCTGAACTTCTGATTCTGCTGCTGCTACTTCCTGAGTACCAGGATTACAGGTGTCTGACATCATACCTGGTCTATGGAGTGCTGGGGATAGAACTCAGGGCTTTGTGCATGCTAGACAAGCACTCTATTCTCTAATCTGTGTTGTACCTCTCTCAAGTCTATGATTTGGGCTGGAGAGATGGGTAAACGGTTAAGAGCTCTGACTGCTCTTTCCCAGGACCTGGGTTTGGGCCCCAGAACCCATGTGTGAGCTCTGTAACTCTAGTTCTAGGCTCTCTGCTGGCCTCTGGAGGCATTACACAACACAGGTACACTTACATACATGAAGGCAAAATAGCATACACATAAAATCAAAATACATTTTAAAAAAAAAACTTTATGCACCAGCATGCCTGGGCGGTTTTGATTTTTCTTTTCTTTTTTTTTTTTTTTTTTTTTTTGTTCCTAGCACCCGTATCAGGCAGCTCTCCGTTCTAGGGGATCACTGAAGCCACTCTGGCCTCGCTAGCTAGTGAGCACACAGACATACACAATGCATGGTATATTAAACTCATCGTACACTAAAAATAAAATCAAAAGAAATAAATCATTATAAAATCACTTCTTATGGGGCCGGGAGTGATGTATTTTTTTTTTTTTTTTTTTTTTTTTTGTCGTTTTTTTGAGAAATAGGGTCTCCCTGTAACCCTTGCTGTCCCAGAACTCTCTATGTAGACCAGGGCTGGCCTTGACTCATCAGCTGCGCTGCCTCTGCCTCCTTGAGTGTCTGGGATTAAAAGGTATGCACCAGTATGCCTAAGCGCGTTTTGATTTTTCAAGCTGGGATTAGAGCCCAAGCTTTCACATACTTGCTGCTTGCTGGGCAAGTCCTCTCTTAAGATTCACTCCTCGGGGCTGGAGAGGATGGACCTAGCTGTTAAGAGCGTCCGACCGCTCTTACAGAGACCCGGTTCGATCCCCAGCACCCCCACATGGCGGCGAGAACCATCTTGAACCTCCAATTCCAGGAGAACTCCAGTTCCAGGGGAATCCGATACCCTTTCTGACCTCCCGCGGGCCCACCGCACAACACGGTGCACACACTTGCATGCAGACCAGTACATTCATACACCTACAGAATAAATAAAATAAAAAAAAATTTAAAAAAAAAAAAAAGATCACTCCTGAGGCAGAAGCAGTGGTTCTGTTGAGTTGAGAGCCAACCTTGGTCTACAGAGTAAGTTATAGGCCAATGTGGGCTAAAGGGACACCATATCTCAAAAAAGACCAAAAAATGAAAGAAAAATCAAAACCAAAATCCTTACAAAATCCCACTTGGGAGGTGGATTGCTAGGAGGATCAGGAATTGAAAGGATCTGGCTCAAGCTATACAGTAGTTTGAGACCATTCATGGGCTATTGTGGGTCCTTGTCTTTAAAAAAAAAGTCTGATGCTGCAAAACTGGAACTTTTCTTTTTGGTCTTTTTTTTTTTGGCTTTTTTGAGACAGGGTCTCCCTGTAGTCCCAGCTGTCCTGGAAAACTCACTCTGTAGACCAGGCTGGCCTTGGAACTCCAGAGATCTGCCTGCCTCTGCCTCCCAAGTGCTAGGATTAAAGGCGTGCGCCACCACACCCAGCTCGTTGATCATTTTTTTTCCTTTCAAGGACAGGGTCTCACTGTAGCCCCAGCTGGCCTGGAAACTCCCTATGTAGGACCAGGCCTGACCTTTATTTCATTGGTCGATATGCCTGCCTTGGCCCTCCAAGTGCTGGCACTTAACGTGTTCGTGCCACCACTTGCCCTGTGTTTTTTGTTTTTTGTATGTTTTTTCTGAGACAGGGCTATCACATATGCAGAACTCGGCTGGTCTGAACTGCACTAAAGATCCTCCTGACCTCTGCTCCTGGGTTGTTGGATTATAGGGCATTGCCATTTGCACCTAGGGAAATTGTCATTTTTTTTGGCCACAGCGCTTAGGAAAATTGCCATTTTTTCCAAGAATCCATTTACTAATCTAGATAGCATATCAAGTGACTACTTAATTTTCGTTGTTTCTGTTTGTATTGGTGCTAGAAACCAAACCCAGGGCCATGCTCTCTTGCTAGCTAAGTGCTCTAAGACTAAACAAAGCCCCCAGCTCCAACAGCATTATTTCTATCTGCATTTTGTAACAGAAGAAAAAGTCAGACAGACTTAAGTAATTTGTTCAGAGCAAAGCCAAGCCTGGGTTCAAACCTCTCAGGTTGGCTTCTGATCAGTGTGCTCAACTGCTTCTCCTTGTGAGAGGGAACTTTGTACTCTTTTTAAAAAAAATATGTTATTGGGCTGGAGAGATGGGCCTAGCGGGTAAGAGCGCCGACGCTCTTACAGAGGACCAGGGTTCAATCCCCAGCAACCAAACGGCGGCTGAGAACCATCTAAAAAAAAAAAAAAAAAAAAATTCCGGGAGAACTCCAGTTCCAGGGCGAATCCCGACACCCTCTTCTGACCTCCGCGCGCATTGCACGACATGGGGCACCAAAATTGCAGCAGGACAGTTAATTCATACACAACACACAGAAATAAATAAAGCCGGGCGTGGTGGCGCATGCCTTAAAAAAAAAAAATTCTCTTGCCAGGCATGGGTGGAGCAGCCTTTAATCCTAGCATCTTTGGGGGTCAGAAGAAGCATGGTGGATATTTGTGAGTTCCAAGGCCACCTATTCTACAGATGAGTTCCCGGACAGGCCAGAGCAACTGGCTGAAAAGACAAAAAAAAAAAACAAAAAAAAAAAAAATATCTATATATATAATTCATATATACACCCACACAAACACATATTTATTTATTATTTAATTTATTTATTTATTTATTTATTTATTTATTTTATTATGTGGGTAATGTTGATCTCTGTGAGTTCAAGGCCAGGCCTGGTCAACCTAAGCGTTCCAGGACCGCTGGGGCTTCAGGGAGACCTGTCTCCAAAGCACCTATATATATATTTATTATTTTATTTATTTTTTTGTGTATGAGTTGAATTGAATTGGCCTGCATGTATGTACTTTACACCCATGTCCTGAACTGCCCTTGGAGGTCAGAATGTTATGGATCAGCTGAATTGGAGTTATAGATTGTTGTTCGCCACCATGGGGATGCTGGAATCGAACTCGGGTCCAAAAAAAAAAAAAAAAAAAACTTTTTTTATTTTTATTTTTATGTTATTTATGTCTGTTTATGTGTATGAATGTACTGTTCGCATGTAAGTCTGTGCACCCGTGCCGTGAAATGCGGCGGAGGCTCAGAAGAGGGGTCGGATTCCCCTGGAAACTGGAGTTCCCTCCTTAGAATTGGAGTTTCAGACGGTTATCGGGCCGCATCCATGTGGGTGCTGGGGATTGGACCCTGGGTCCTCGTCAGAGCCAGTCGGCGCTCTTAAACTGCTAGGCCATCTCTCAGCCCTATTTTTATTTTTTAACTAGTGCTCTTAATCACTAAACATCTCTCCAGTTCCCAAGAACTCCCACACTCTTTTTTTTTTTTTTCTTTTTGGTATTTTCGAGACAGGGGTCTCCCTGTAGCCCCAGCTGTCCTGGAACTCACTCTGTAGACCAGGCTGGCCTTGAACTCACAAAGATCTGCCTGCCTCTGCCTCCCAAGTGCTAGGATTAAAGGCGTGCGCCACCAATCCCAGCTGAAGAGCGCCACACTCTTACAGAAGCATCTGATCACAGGAGGGAAGGCTCTGGATGGCTGCGTTTGCTGGAGGTTGCCTCCACATGCTCAGAGTCCTCTGGGACAAGCCCTACCTGCATGGGTCCATTCATCAGGCTCTCCCAGTGCTGAGGAAAGATGTACTTCTCCAGGTGCTGTTCTCGAAGGACACCACGCATGGTGCATTCTAGGGTCTGGGCCCCTTCCTGAAGCTCTTGCTCTGACTCCTTCATATCTGTCACAATCTGCCAAGAATAGAAAGAGATGATAAAGAAAGAGTCTCCCCCAACTCTACCTTAGTCCTGAGAGAAAACAAAGAAAAAGCAAGAAGGAAGAAGTAGACACATCAGTCAACAAACCAGTTTCCCAAGGTATGTTATGTGGTCTTGAAACCCAAGGATTATTGTCCAAAGGCCTCACCAATTAGCAAGCAGGGAAAACAGGCGCAAGCCTTTCAGGATCCCCCCCCCCCCTCGTCTTTGATAATAGGAACTAGAAATTTTTCTTCCCTCACTTGTTTAGGTATTGAGCCAAGTGTAGTGCTGCATGCCTTTAATCCTAGCACTCAGGAGGCAGGGGAGTTTGAAGCCAGCATAGTCTACATAGCCAGTTCCAGGCCAATCAGGAATGACCTAGCAAGACCCTGTCTCAAAAACAGTAACAACAACAACAACAACAAAAAAGGGGCAGGGGGACAAGGTATTACTATGTTGCCCAGGCTGGTCCCAAACTCCTGTTTGTTTAATCAATTCCCTCCTACCTCAGTTTCCCTGATAAGTAGATCAGACTCTTAAGTTTGTGCCACCACACCCAGCTACAATTTTGACTGGGTGCACTATCCAGCTAAAATACCAACTCCCTATCAGTGGGCTGAGTACTGTGCGTGACTGGAAAAGTAAACTAAATATCCTGGTCGAGCAGGAAGGCAGTGTGCCCTTTTTCCACCCTTTGTCTTTGGTTATGACAGCACAGGTCGTTCCAAGAGATCAGCAGAATGAAGTGCTGAAGGAGTCTGGTCCTTCACTACTCTGAGAGGCCTCCCTATCTATCCAGGGTTGCCTTCGAGAAACCCACTGCTAATAGTGTAGGCTGCCCTTGAGCTCCTCAGACACTCTTGCACTGGGACTTACACTCATGTAGGCCCTTCGGAGGTGCATGGGGAGGTTGCGGCGGAACTCCCGCTTGTTCCTCAGCTCCCTCAGGGTGAACTGCTTCAGGACTTCACTGTTGCTTCTTCCACCCACTCGCACAATGCTGGTTTTCTGACACCTGTAGATGCCTGTGGAGGAAAGCAGAGGACCACAGGGTCGAGAAGAGCTTTGCTGAGTTTCCTGTGTGTTTGGATCTGATTCTAATTGGTCCCTTAGGGAACAAACTTGTACTTACAAGAAATTACCCCATTGAGTAAGAAGGCCACAAAAAAAGATGAGGGCTGCAGAGCAGAAGAGTGTACTGCTCAAGTATACAGGCTGTGGACTAAGACAGATGGGGACGGAACTCTTGGCTCAAATACTTACTGTATGACATAAGCAAGACATGCAACCAGTGGCTCAATTTGTGTTTGGAGACAGTAATAGTTTCTCATAGGATTACAATCTGGATAAATAAAATTAGATCTTTGCTGGGCATGGTGCCACACGCCTTTAATCTCAGCATTTGGGAGGCAGAGGCAGGCAGATCTTTGTGAGATCAAGGCCAGCCTAGCCTACATAGTGAGTTCCAGGACAGCTGGGGCTACAGGAAGATCCGTCTCAAAAAGACTAAAATAAATATATGGAAATGAGGATTCATGCGTGAGGATCTAGTATTTATGTATTTTTATTTTTTTAAACAAAATCATTTAATTTTTATTTATTTATTTATTTATTTTTATGTGTATGACTGTACTGTCTGCATGTAGGTTGATGCACACATGTCGTGCAATGCCACAGAGGTCAGAAGAGGGCATCGGATTCCCCTTGGACCTGGAGTTAAAAGACGGTTCTTAGCCGCCATGTGGGTGCTGGGAATCGAACCTGGGTCCTCCGCAAGAGCGGTAGGCGCTTTTAACCTCTGAGCCATCTCTCCAGCCGAAGGATCTACTATTTAAACTGAGACTTATGTAGGTGAAGATTTATGTAGGTCAAGAGTGTACAAAGAAACAGAAACAGCATTTAAACAAAAGGAAAATCAGATATTTATGTATGAGGCAAATGGGATTCTGAGACTGAAACATTCTGCAAATACAGCAAAAATCTTGTCCACCCCTTAGTGTTTGTGGTCCATGGTATAGACATAGAAATTAAAAAAAATAATAATAAACACACATACACACAAGAAATAGGGGCTGGAGAAATGGCTCAGTGGTTAAGAGCACTGGCTTTTCTTGCAGAGGACTCAGGTTTGGTTCCCAGCACCCACAAAACAGCTAACAACTGCCTAAAACTCCAGTTCCAGAGGATCCAATGTCCTCTTCTGACCTCCATGGGCATTGCACAACATATGTGCACTTACATGCAGGCAAAACACTCTGACACATAAATTTTTTTTTTTTTGGTCTTTTTGAGACAGGGTCTCCCTTTAGTTCTAGCTGGCCTTGGAGCTCACTCTGTAGACCAGGCTGGCCTTGAACTCAGAGAGCCACCTGCCTCTGCCTCCCAAGTACTGGAATTATAGGCATGCGCCACCACACCTGGCAAAATAAACAATTTTTTTTTGGGGGGGGGGTCTTTTCAAGACAGGGTCTCCCCGTAGACCCAGCTGTCCTGGAACTCACTCTGTAGACCAGGCTGGCCTTGAACTCACAAAGATCCACCTGCCTCTGCCTCCCCAGTGCTGGGATTAAAGGTGTGTACCACCACGCCCCACATAAAATATTTTTTAAAAAAGAAAAAGGAGGTCGACTTAACCTAGGGGCAATGGGGGAAATGTACCAGAGATTTAAGGTAAGGTTTGATAAATGAGTTCACTCCAGCCAGATTAGACACACTCAAGCTGAGAGGTAGGAAGAGTGAAAGAAGGGAACAGGATGAGGCCAAGGAGAAGAAATCGAGAGCTCACGGCAATCGGTGCCAGGGAAGTCAGAGAACAGAAGGGAAGACACAGGACCTGCTGTGCAGTCAGGCCGGAACAGCCTTGTGAGTCATGAGAACTGTGGACTTTATTCAAAGAGCAGCAGCCATAAATGTCTTATAGAGAACACTTGTGCACATGCATGCGCCTGAGCATTCAGCCTTGCAGCCTGTGTGTGTGTGTGTGTGTGTGTATGTGTGTGTGTGTGTGTGTGTGTGTGTCCCCACAGCACACAGTGCTGATGATTCAGTCTTGCAGCTTGCCAGGCAAGCACTCTCCACTGAGCTATTCTCCAACCCTGATGGAGAAAAGCTCTGCCTGATGACATTACCTTCTAGAAACTGGTCCAGAGCATGATTAGTGTAACACACGACCAAGATGGGGAATTTCTGGGCACTAATTTGCCAAACAGACTCGTTGGTCAAAAGGGCCTGAACAATTTTTAGGCCCACATAAGTTTTGCCTAGAAAGTAAGGAAGACAAGTTAAAAAAAACTTTAGACTTTTTTTTCCCCCAGTTTTAACATTTTATTTTATTTAACATGAACAAACTGCATAGTTCAAATCTTGCAAACATATTTATCTGAAGTATACTTATATAAAGGACAAACAGGTTTTTAAGTAACTTACGGGACAGTTCATGTCTTTTTTTTTTTTTTTTTTTTTT
>VZQC01012844.1:2272222-2336819 GCA_009823505.1 Rhizomys pruinosus | reverse complement strand
ATCTCTGTGAGTGCAAGGCCAGCTTGGTCTACATCAAGGGCTCCAGCCCAGCTGAGACTGGAAAAGGGAGACCCTGCCTCAAAAATACCAAAAAAAAAAAAAAAAGAATAACCTGCCCAGGGGTGGCACCACCCAGAGTGAGCTGGGCCCTCCCACATCACTTATCAAGAACATACCCTATAGACATGGACACAGGCCAGTCCAAAGTGGGCAATTTCCCAATTGAGAGTCCCTCAAACCAGGTGTGCCAAGCTGATACTAAAACTCTCCAGCACAGAAAGTCATGAGTAATTGACCATAAGTTAAGTCCAAATTTTAACATGTGTCAGACTAAAGCAGCCAGTGTCCTCAAAGCCTCCAAGTTGGATGAGGGAGAGACTAAGTACAGGAAAGTCAGTGATTTCAGTACAGCACAGTGAGTACCTGTTCTTGTTTTCTTCAAGCAGTAGTTACAGAGCACCTAGCCAGATGGCAGGCACTGTGTAGGTGCACCTAGCCAGATGGCAGCCCTTCCTAGACCCAAGCTTGCAGAGGAGAAAGATGACAATCACACAACAATTATAAAATCCTAAACATGGCAAAGGAGAAACACACAGAACTAGAAAACATGTCTGATTCTGGCTCGAGGGAGACTGGAGAGCCTTCCCCAGGGAAGAGCAGGAAAGAGGGAATGGAGTCTCAGGTGGGTAGGCCCCCCCTGCCCAATCGTCCAGGTGGACAAAGGCCAGGATCTTCTATCTCTAGCAGAGGAGATTAGCTAAATAAGTATATAGGAAGAAATTCCAGAGATAAAAATGACTGGAACTAGTGGTTTGGCTGGGGCAGTAATCAGGAAGACTGACTCCAAGACGTGGAGTTTGGAGGTCTGGAGAACTATCAGGAGACCTCAGCAGGAAGCAGAATCTTAGGAGTTCAGTGCTCATGCCTCCCCTCCACACTTCCTTCCCTTACAATAGATGCCCTTGGAAATTTCCATTCCAAATGGCTCCCTTTGCTCCCTCCTCCCATACAAACATTCAGACCCTTTCTGTATGTGCATATATGTGTGAGTGTATGCACACAAGCATGTGTGCACATGTATGTGTGTACACATGTATATGTGTGTGCATGTGCATGCACACTTATAGCCTGAAATGGTTTCTAAACTTGGAACTAGACTATTCTAATTTAAATGATAATAGGAAAAGAAACTGCCAACATGTCTATTTTTATAAATAAAGAGCTCCTATAAGTATAAATCATTAAAAAGAAGCCATTCAACATAAACATAGAAAAGGAACATGAAAAGGAAATCCACAGAAGCACAAATATAAACAGCTAATAAATACAGAAAGTTTGACACTTTTTTTTTTGTTTTTTAAGACAGTCTCACTCTGTAGCCCAGGCTGGCCTAAATGTATAATGTAGCCCAGGCTCTCCTCAAACTCTTAAGTACTCCTCTTGCTTCAGCCTTTCAAATGCTGAGATTACAGGTATAAGTCACTATTTCTGGCTTTAATCATTATTCTTTTTTTAAAAAAAAGATTTATTTTATTTTATACCGGGTGAGGTGGTGCACACCTTTAATCTCAGCTCTATGGAGGTAGAGGAAGGTAGATCTCTGTGAGTTCAAGGCCAGCCTGGTCTACACAGCGAGTTCCAGGCCAGCTGGGACTAAAGGGAGACCCTATCTCAAAAAGACTGAAAACCAAATAACAAACAAAAAAGATTGTCAGTGAACATTATTCTTGATGAAGCTATGGACTTCTCTGGGTCTATGGTGTGTATGAAATGACCCAGGAACAAGGGAACTGGTTAAATAGCTTGTGATCTGCCCTACAAAAGAAGTATATGCTGAAGTATTAAGGAGTCACCATGAAACAAAGTTCATACACAAATGTGAAAGCATTTCCATGGCAACAAGAGCAAAGTAGCTGCGAAACAGTGTTAAAGCCCAGAAGGCTGAATAAAGCAGGGGAATAAGCACAAGCATAGGGGAATCTGAAGACTCAGTATATCCCTGGAAGGACAGATACAGGAAAATCATAGGAAGGGATTGGAATGGCAGGAGGAGGCTTTTAAAAATGTAAACTGGGCTGGAGAGATGGCTCAGTGGTTAAGAGCACCAACTGCTCTTGCAGAGGACCCAGATTCAATTCCCAGCACCCACATGGCAGATAAGAAACATCTTTAACTCCAGTTCCAGGGGAATCCGACACCCTCTTCTGACTTCCGAGGCATTGCAGGACATGGGTGCACTGACCTACATGAAGACAGTACACTCATACACATAAAAAAATAATTAATTAATTAAAAACAAAATAAAATTGTGAACTGTTATTTCTTTTTTTTAATTTTTTTAATTTTTATGTGTATGAGTGTACTGTCTGCATGTAGGTTTGTGCACCCGCGTCGTGCAATGCCGCGGAGGTCAGAAGCGGGTGTCGGGTTCCCCTGGAACTAGAGTTAAAGACGGTTCTCAGCTGCCATGTGGGTGCTGGGGATCGAACCTGGGTCTTCTGCAAGAGCAATAGGCGCTCTTAACCGCTAGGCTATCTCTCCAGCACAAACTGTTATTTTTTTGTTTAAAACAAGAAGTCTAAGCCGGCGTGGGTGGCCGCACGCCTTTAATCCGTCACTTGTCTGCCAGAGGGCACATGTCTTTATCTTTGTGAGTATCAATGCCAACCTGGTCTAAGCAGAGTATGGCCAGGACGCTGGGCTAACAGGTAGACGAAAAAAGACCAAAAAGAAAAAAAAAAACCCATATACTAAAATGACCCAGAAATTTAAATATCTCAGATGAACAAAAACTAAAAAGATTGAAGCCAAGTAACAACACTGGAAGGGATGGAGCAGAAAGACTGAGGCATTCGTGAGGCATTCTTGGTGAGAGCATCAGTGGTAGTCTCCTCCCTCTAAGCCCTCAAAGTATCACTTTGAATGATGTATACTTTTTCATCATAGGAACATTTCTCATTCAAAACAACTGCTCCATTCTATCACCTGAATTGTTGTTTGTTGAGGCAGGTCTGTGGCCCAGCTGCCACTGAACCTGCTGCACAGACTATGAAGAATGAAAACCCTCAACCTTGATCCTCCCTAGCCTCCTGCCTCTGCCTACCCAAGTGCTGGAATTTCCATGCACACACTAACACTAAATTTTATTATTGATTTTTTTTTTTTTTTTTTTTTTTTTTTTTTTTTTTTTTTTTTTTTTTTTTCCTTTTCTTTGTTTTTGCTTGTTTAGTTTTGCATGTTCTTTTGGTAGGTTAATTTAGCAGTATTTGGCCACGCCTTTAATCCCAGCACTCTGTGAGCAGGTGGATCTCTGTGAGTTTCAGGCCATCCTAGTCTACATAGTGAGTTTAAGACCAGCCTGGGCCAAATTTTTGAGACTCTTGTCTCAAAACACACACACGCACAAGATTTCAGAGTATTTATAATATTGTTAACATAAAGATTCAAAATGTGTATCATACGATCAAATGAATATAAAGCTTGAGTCTTATGTTTGTCATTAAATAAAAGTAATAAGTATATAATTACAATAGGGAACTCAAGACAAACCTCATAACAGCTCTCGGGAAAACTTGATCAAGTTAAAATAACATAAACCTGGAAAAAAAAAGGCGGGTATGGTGGCATATGCCAGTTTAAAATCCTAGCACTTGGGAGGCAGAGGCGAGGCAGGTGAATCTCGGTGAGTTCAAGCCGCCTGATTACAGAGTGACTCCAGGCCACTGGGACTTAAAGGGAGACCCCTGTCCTCGAAAATACCAAAAAAACAAAAACAAAACATAAAACGGAACCAAAAATGCGGTCTTCTGGGAGGAGCAGAGACAGACAGCCCAGACCTGACGGCTGGCAGTCTTTTCTGATTTGACGATTTTTGTCCATTACTGTGTTTGGCTATGGTGCCCACTGGGAAATCACTACAAGCAATTATGTCATGAACAATACTTACGTCATTTCAGGGAAATATTTCTGAATGAGGCATCCTAGAAGCCAAGAGCAAAGTCTCCCTTGCCTAGCTCATGAGGCAGAGGTCATATGCTCTGAAAAACTGTCTTACCTGTTCCAGGAGGTCCTTGAATAATAGCCAGTTCCCTTGTGAGAGCAAACTGCAAGGCTTCCATCTGGGAATCATCCAGCTTCAGAGCTTCTTTAGAGGGCCACTGGCTCAGGTCTAAGACATTAACTCTAGGACGTCGAAAGACCTCAGCAAACCTCAGGGATTCCCCAGTGGCTAAGTGATTGTCTATTAAGGGGGTGAAATCGTATCTGCCGCCCATTAGCAAGTACCTTGGCTCCCTCACATGAGAGTCACACTCCACAATATTCCTCTGGAAGGGAACATCTTCCTCCTGGACTTCTTGCAACCCTTCTAGGACATGCCTGTAGGCCTCAAAGTATGCTGTGGTCTCTACCATGAGGAAAGAGTCAGAGGGCTGGACATCTGCAAGCAGCTGCTGGCTCTGCTCGTTGAAACACAACTGGACAACTCCTCGGCAGAGATCCTCTTGCTCCCGGTTTGAAACAGTGGCAAAAAGAAATGTCTCAAAGTTGTCCTTGGACATGCACACTAATGACCCATACAGCAATCTCTTGGAATTCTGCCATCGAACGAACTTAAGTGGTTTTGTATCAAACTGCACTTTGTACACAATGCCTGATGATGAACACATCGGGGTGATGATCCTGGTGTCAAAGTAGATTCGGATATCATCAAACTTTCTCTTCCTCAGGCATTGGTCCTCAAAGCTTTGAAGAAGTTCCAAAATGCCTTCCCGTAGAGGTCGAACAAAATCTTCTCGCAGGAGTCGGAAGTGGGTGTCTAGATAGACGGCAGTGCTATCATACTTCCCAGAAATGATGTTGGGGCGAAGAAAGGGCCTCTCATCCAGGTGCACCTCATTGTAGGTGGGATAGATGGGCATGGTCCGGTAGCTCTCCACCTGGCCTTCTGCCTCAGGCTGCACCAGAGTGTAGGTATCTACTCTCAAAGTGCCCTCTCGCATCTTTTCTTGCAGATGTTTGATGATGGTCTGCACCTTTTCTAGGTTCTTCTCTGTTTCCTCATCTATGTCAACCCCAGAGGCTCTCAAAGCATTAAGAGAAGCAGGCAGGAGAGAGATAAGCATGGATGTTTCCTGCACAGAACTGGCAGGGAAGACACTTACAAGGTCCTGGAGAAGGGAGATGATATTGCTTATGTGTTCTGGGTACTGGTTTCGAATGTCAGGGATGGGTTCAGTAATCATTCCTACCACATAAGTAGGTAGGCAGACTTTGAGGAACTTGGAGTTGTTCAATATGCTCAGCACATGGAGAATGCTCTGGCGATCTATTTTGGAGCTGCAAGCCTTCCGAAGAACTTGGCAAATGAGTTCAAGGAAGCTGGGTTTCATGGAAGAATGAGAAAGGAGCTCCTTCAGCCCTAAGCTTGTGGCAAGTGTGATGGCCACCTCAGAGGGGTCTTTCTGCAGAAGACTTTCCAGGAACTTATAGGCCTAGTTTCTTCTTCTTCTTCCTGCTGTGCCTGTTCCGCAGGCTTCTGGTGTGGGGTCCGCCACTGCTGGAAGTTGTCACTGGACCATGGTGGTCTGCGGTTCCTCACTTCCTGGCTGTCATTTCTCCTCCGGGTGTCATTCTCCTGACCACGCCTTTGGTCTCTGGCTTCATCACTGGTACGTTCCTCCTGGTTCCTTCTTCCCTGGTGTGGGTTCCTGCCCATGGCCCTAAATCTCTCTTCCCTTTGCCGGAAAGGACCAGGATGGTTGTTTGCCCTAGGATGCCTTCCAGCATGATTAGGTCCAACTCGGAGAACGCTGGCTGGTGGGTTACTGGTTTGATTTCTACCTCTTGGTGGTACTTCTCCATCTACAGGTCCTAAATACAACAGAAGTACTAAATAAGCACAGAATTAAAGCTGAGAAGCCCAATAAGACAACAATGAGTATGACTTTATTCTCTATACAACTAAGCAGTGAAAATCTTACCTGGAGATTTAAAAAGTTTCTTGCCAGGGGAGGCCTCGGCCTGGCTAGTGGCACACGCCTTTTTTTATTTTATTTGTTTTTTGGAGACAGGTCTCCTCGTCTATAAGTCCCAGGCTGTCCCTAGAACTCACTCTGTACATCACGCTCAGAGATCTGCCCTGCCTCTACCTCCCATTGCTAGGATTAAAAGTGCGTGCACCATGCCTGGCTTACGAACGGTTCTTAGCACCATGTGGGTGCTGGAAGCAAACCCAGGTCCCTCTGCAAGAGCAGTCGTGCTCTTACTGCTGAGCTACTCTCCAGGCCCTGGTGCATGCCTTTAATTCCAGCACTTGGGAGGAATCGGGAGGTGGATTACTTACTATGAACTCTGACTTAGTTCAAGACCAGCCTGGTCTACATAGTATGTTCTAGGACAGCTGGGGCTAAAGGGACATCCTGCCACTCAAAAGACAAAAAAAAAAAAAAAAAAAAAGTATCTTGCCAAGCTGCATAATGAATGAAAGAGTTGTAGGGACTAGAGAGATGGCTCATAAGAACATACTAACATACTAACTCCTCTCGCAGAGGCCCAGAGTTTGGCTCCCAGTACCCATGCCAAGCATCTTTTAAAAAAAAACAAAACATTTTTTAATTATTTATTTATTTATTTTATGCGTATGAATGTACTGTCTGCATGTAGGTTTGTGCACCCGTGTCATGCAATGCTGTGGAGGTCAGAAGAGGGTGTCAGACTCCCCTGGAACTGGAGTTAAAGACGGTTCTCAGCCACCATGTGGGTGCTGGGGATCAAACCCCGGGTCCCCTGCAGGAGCAGTCAGCGATCTTAACCGCTAGGCCATCTCTCCAGCCCCCCATGCCAGGCATCTTACAACGGCCTGTACTCTTCTGGACTTCATGGGAATCTGTATTCATGTGCACACACTCACACACAAACACATAATTTATAAAAATATGTTTGTTTGTTTTTTTGCCTTTTTTTGAGATAGGGTCCCTACAGTCCCAGCTGGCCTGGAACTCACTCTGTAGACCAGGCTGGCCTTGAACTCACAGAGATCTACCTGATTAAAGGCGTGTGCCACCACGCCCAGCAAAATATAAGTTTTATAAGACAGAAAAGACAAAAAACAAACAAAAAATCTTTTTTCAAAGATAAGAACTGAGGAGTTACATGTGCAGGCTCACACCTATTATCCTAGCACTCAAGAGATTAAGACAAAAGGATCATGAGTTCAAGATCTTGAAGTACACAATGATTAGAAGCCAGCCTGAGCTACATGGTAAGACCTTGTGTGCAGTAGGGGTGGGGGAAAAGCTGTAGGTATAGACAGTGATAGAATACTTTCCTAGCATGCATGAGTCCCTGAGTTTTATCCCCAACATTAAGAAAAAGAGATTATTGCTATACAGATTACAAAAAAATTGTCTCCCAAGAAGATAAAGAAGAAAACTGAATAAACATCTGTTAAGTGCTTTGTACACATTAATAAATACATGTAATATCTTATCCTCCCCACAAGCTGGGGCTTAAGTTTCTGAGGGTCAAAAAGATTAGCTCGGCCAAGCATGGTGGCTCATGCCTTTAATTCAGCACTCAAGAGGCAGAGGCAGGGGATCTCTTGAGACTAAGGTCAGCCTGATCTACACAGTAAGTTCCAAGCCAGCTGGGGCTACAGGAACAAAAATAAATAAATAAATAAATAAATAAATAAATAAATAAATAAATAAATAAATAAATAAATAAATAAATAAATAAATAAATAAGAAAGAAATTAGCTCACCAATTCTTTTTAAAAATATTTTATTTTTTAATTTTATTTTTTATGTGTATGAATGTACTGTCTGCATGTAGGTTTGTGCACCGGTGTCGTGGAGGTCAGAAGAGGGTGTCGGATTCCCCTGGAACTAGAGTTAAAGACAGTTCTCAGGCACCATGTGGGTGCTGGGGATTGAACCCGGGTCCTCTGTAAGAGCGGTTGGTGCTCTTAACCGCTAGGCTATCTCTCCAGCCCTTTGATAGGTTTTTAATCCCTAATGCAAGAATAGTTTGTCTTTTCCCTATTGGGTAGGGTCCAATCAAATTAGGTTCACTAGTTTTAAAAACAATCAGAGCAAAGGAAATAAGGAAGGGGAGAGAGTTAGCTGAAAAAGGGAAGGGTTTGGACACTGGGACCATCAGGTTTCTGGGAATGCAGCAAGGCTTTTTCTTTTCTTTCTTTCTTTCTTTCTTTTTTTTTTTTTTTTTTTTTTTTTTTTTTGGCTGGCCTTGAACTCCCAACGTCTGCCTGCCTCTGCTCCCAAGTGCTAGGATGTTAAGCTGTGCGCACACCCCACACAAACCCACGCGAAGGCTGGCGATGGAGATGGATGTGTACCTAGCGGTTAGAGAGTGCCGACCACTATTTAACAGAGGACCCGGGTTCGATCCCCAGCACCCACATGGGCGGCCGAGAAACCTCTGAAACTCCAATTCCAGGAGAATCCAGTTCAGGGGGAATCGACCATACCTCTTTGGACCTCCCGGGCATTGTACACGAGTGTGCACAAAAACTTGCACGCAGACAAGTTTAATGCATAAGAACATACAGAAAATAATAAATGCTGGGCGTGGTGAGCGCACGCACTTTAATCTACAGCACTTGGGAGGCAGAGGCCACGCGATACTCTGTGAGTTCTGAGGCTAGCCTGGTCCTCAGATAGTGAGTTCCGGACAGCCAGAGCTACAGGGAGACCCTGTCTCAAAAGACGAAAAAAAAAAATTTTTTTTTCTTTCTGTTGATGTGTGTTGTGGTGTGTTGTGTGTGTAAACGATTTACAATCCTTGGGCTGGGAGAGATGCCTCGAGTTTAAGAGCACCGACTGTTTTCTTGCGAGGACCCCGGGTTCGTCCCTAGCAGACCTTACCATGGGGCTATGAGAACCGTCTGTAACTCCAATCGCAGGGAACTCCAGTTCCAGGGGAATCAGAGACCCTATATCTGACCTCCGTGAGCATTGCACGAGACACGGGTGCACACAACCTACATGCAGACAGTTAACATTCATACAATACAAAAATAAAAAAAATTTAAAAAGATTTAAATCCTTACTATAAATTAGTATTATATAAAAAAAAGCATTTAAATCCTTAAACAAAATTGAATCCTTGTTGTAAACAAAGGCTGTACACGTATTTGACCAAAACAAAACCCCTTATATTTAATATTACCTTACATCTGGTGAATACTAAACAATAGTCAGAACATGGGTTTCACAGAGAAACTTGGCTTGGCCACTTCCTTATAGTGTAATTTCTCTGTCTTAGTGTCTGGGTTACTATACATAAAATGTTCATAAGATGGCAAGGTAAGTGCAAGGGTGGTGGTGCATGGCTTTTAATACCCAGCACTTGGGAGGCAAGGGCAAGCGGATCTCTGTGAGTACCAAGGCCAGCCTGGTCTAAGCACAGCAAGTTCCAGGATCAGCTGGCAAGGACACGTCTCAAAAACAAAAACCTTCAACAAAAGAAACCAATAAGGAGTGGAGAGCTGGCCACTAGCGGTTTAAGACGCACAGATGCTCTTCAACGAGGACCCAGTTGCGCGATCCCACACCCACCATGCGCGGCTGAGAAACCGTCTGTAAATCAATTCCAGAAGAAATCCAGTTACCAGGGGATCCGAGAGCACTCTTCTGACTCCGACAGCATTTTGCACTACACGGGGCACAAACCTACAGTGCAGACACGTACATCATACACATACCAAAATAATTTTACGAAAATTAAAAAAAAAGAGAAAACAAAAACACAGAACAACAAAAACCCCAACAGTAATACTGTCAATGTATATCTTGATTTCTCATGCAGACTTGAACAGTGGAATGTAAATTACTTTAACACATAAAATAGTTTATAAAATGCTTGGAATAATACCTGATACAAGGACAGCTCTAATAAATCTTATTCATTACTAGTAGTGACTGTAACAGTATTTTATTGGGACTTTATTGATTTCTGTGGCTACTACTTCTGCTGAACAATTACCATAAGCTTCAAGAGACATCAAGTGGAATAAACCTATGCAGGAAACACTACCTGACCTTTGCCCTGCACCAGAAAAACAGCCTGAAAGGGAAAGGGGAAGGCAATGCTTCCTTTACCAAGATTTTAATTTTAATTTTNCATCAAACCCGGGTCCCTGCAGGAGCAGTCACGATCTTTAACGCTCTGCCATCTTCCAGCCCCCCATGTCCAGGCATCTTACAACTGCCTGTACTTTCTGGACTTCATGGGGATCTGTATTCATGAGTGCACACACTCACACAAAACACATAATTTATAAAAATCATGTTGGTTTGTTTTTTTGCCTTTTTTGAGATAGGGTCCCTACAGTCCCAGCTGGCCTGGAACTCACTCTGTAGGACCTCAGGCTGGCCTTGAATGACAGAGTCAGCCATTCTCCACATGATTAAAGGCGTGTGCCACCACGCCCAGCAAAAATATAAGTTTTTATAAGAAGCAAAACACAAAAAACACAAACAAAAAAAATCTTTTTCAAAGATAAGAACTGAGGAGTTTACATGTGGCGGCTCACACCTATTTCCAGCACTCAAAGAGATAAGACCAAAAGGGCTCATGAGTTCAGATCTGGAGTACCAACTGATTAGAAACGCCAGCCCTGAGCTACATGGTTAAGACCTTGTGTGCAGTAGGGGTGGGGGAAAAGCTGTAGGTATAGACAGTGGTAGAATACTTTCCTAGCCTGCATGAGTTCCCTGAGTTTTCTCCCCAACCATTTAAGCAAAAAGAGATTATTGCTACTCAGATTACAAAAAAAATTGTCTCCCAAGAGATAAGACGAAAAATGACTAATAAACATCTGTTAGTGCTTGTACACAATAATAATACATGTAATTATCTTATCCTCCCCCAAGCTGGGGCTTAAGTTTCTGAGGGTCAAAAAGATTGCTCGGCCAAGCAATGGGTGGCCTCATGCTTAATTTGCAGCAACTCAAGAGGCAGAGGCAGGGGATTTCTTGAGACTAAGGCGGTCAGCCTGATCTACACAGTAACGTTCCAAGCCCAGCTTGGGGCTACAGGAACAAAAATAAATATAATCAATAAATAAATAAAAAATAAAATATAAATAAATAAATAAAAAGAAAAAAATAAGCCACCCAAAAAATTCTTTTTAACAAAATATTTTAATTTTTAATTTTATTTTTTCATGGTAATGATGTATGTCTGCATGTAGGTTTTGCACCGGTGCATGCATGCGAGGTCAGAAGGGGTGTCGGATTCCCCTGGAACATAGAGTTATGATGTGTAGCTCCATCTGGGTGCACCCATGTGGGTGCTGGGATTGAACCGGTCCTCTTGTAAGAGCGTTGGTTGCTCTTTCTTAACCGCTAGCTATCCGCCAGGCCCTTTGATAGGTTTTTTAATCCCTAATGCAAGAATAGTTTGTCTTTTCCCTATTGGGTAGGGTCCAATCAAATTAGGTTCACTAGTTTTAAAAACAATCAGAGCAAAGGAAATAAGGAAGGGGAGCGTTAAATCTGAAAAGCTTGAAGGTTTGGACACTGGGACCTCAGATTTTCTGGGAGGCAGCAAGCTTTATTTTCTTTTTCTTTCTTTCTTTTGTTTTTGTTTTTTTTTGTCTATTTTCCAACCCAGAGTCTCTTGTAGACCAGGCTGGCCTTGAACTCACAAAGATCTGCCTGCCTCTGCCTCCCATGCTAGGATTTTAAGAACTGTGCGCCACCACACCCAGCGAAGTGCGCGATGGAGAGATGGCCTGAAGCGGTTTAGAGTGCCGACCACTTTGTACAGAGGACCCTTGGGTTCGATCCCCATGCACCCAACATGGCGGCCGAGAAACCCTCTGAAACTCCAATTCCAGGAGAATCCAGTTCAGGGGGAATCCGACCATCTTCTTGTTGGACCTCCGCGGCATTGTACTACGAGTTGCACAAAAACTTGCACGCAGACAGTACATTGATACACATACAGAAATAAATAAATGCTGGGCGTGGTGGCGCACGCCTTTAATCCTAGCACTTGGGAGGCAGAGGCACGCGGATCTCTGTGAGTCTGAGGCTAGCCTGGTCTACAGAGTGAGTTCCAGGACAGCCAGAGCTACAGGGAGACCCTGTCTCAAAAAGACGAAAAAAAAAAATTTTTTTTTCTTTTGTGTGTGTGTGTGTGTGTGTGTGTAAAAGATTTAAATCCTTGGGCTGGAGAGATAGCCTAGCAGTTAAGAGCACCGACTGTTCTTGCAGAGGACCCGGGTTCGATCCCTAGCACCTACATGGTGGCTGAGAACCGTCTGTAACTCCAATTCCAGGAGAACTCCAGTTCCAGGGGAATCCGAGACCCTCTTCTGACCTCCGTGGCATTGCACGACACGGGTGCACAAACCTACATGCAGACAGTACATTCATACACATACAAAAATAAAAAAAATTTAAAAAAGATTTAAATCCTTATATAATCTAGTATATATATAAAAAAAGATTTAAATCCTTAAAAAAAATTGAATCCTTGTTGTAAACAAAGGCTGTACAGTATTTGACCAAAACCCCCTTATATTTAATATTACCTTACATCTGGTGAATACTAAACAATAGTCAGAACATGGGTTTCACAGAGAAACTTGGCTTGGCCACTTCCTTATAGTGTAATTTCTCTGTCTTAGTGTCTGGGTTACTATACATAAAATGTTCATAAGATGCAAGGTAAGTGGCCAGGTGTGGTGGTGCATGGCTTTAATCCCAGCACTTGGGAGGCAGAGGCAAGCGGATCTCTGTGAGTACAAGGCCAGCCTGGTCTACACAGCAAGTTCCAGGTCAGCTGGGGCTACAGGGACACCCTGTCTCAAAAAGAAAAACAAATAAGGGGGTGGAGAGATGGCCTAGCGGTTAAGAGCACAGACTGCTCTTACAGAGGACCCAGGTTCGATCCCCAGCACCCACATGGCGGCTGAGAACCGTCTGTAACTCCAATTCCAGAAGAACTCCAGTTCCAGGGGAATCCGAGACCCTCTTCTGACCTCCGCGGCATTGCACGACACGGGTGCACAAACCTACATGCAGACAGTACATTCATACACATACAAAAATAAATTTAAAAAATTAAAAAAAAAAGAAAAACAAAACAAGAACAACAAAAAACACAAGTAAATACTGTCAATGTATATCTTGATTTCTCATGCAGACTTGAACAGTGGAATGTAAATTACTTTAACACATAAAATAGTTTATAAAATGCTTGGAATAATACCTGATACAAGGACAGCTCTAATAAATCTTATTCATTACTAGTAGTGACTGTAACAGTATTTTATTGGGACTTTATTGATTTCTGTGGCTACTACTTCTGCTGAACAATTACCATAAGCTTCAAGAGACATCAAGTGGAATAAACCTATGCAGGAAACACTACCTGACCTTTGCCCTGCACCAGAAAAACAGCCTGAAAGGGAAAGGGGAAGGCAATGCTTCCTTTACCAAGATTTTAATTTTAATTTTTAGCTAATTAATAGAGTGTGCAGGAAAATGAAACATGAATATCATGTTTTGTTATAGGAAATCAAAAAATGAAACTCAAACATGGATTCAGGAAATTGAAACTCAAACTTTCAATAGCATGGAACTGCCCACACTAAATTTCTCAATCACCCACACAAGGAAGCTGGGGTGAGGGAGGTGTGAGCACCCACCACACAGGGCGTGCCACCATCATGTGGAGGCTTCCCCAGTCTTCCTTGGTCAGCTATGTATTTTCTAGGTGAGCCTGTGCAAGGGACTCAAAGTCCAGTTCTTTTGACTTTCCTTTCCCGTGAAACCAATTTCAAGGCTGCTTCAGCTTAGCAGAGTGATGGGGAGATTTCAAAACAAACAAATGAAACTGTATACAATGATGACAATAAAAGGTCGTGAGCTACAAATGCACTTAAGACGATTATATCACCTCACAACAGTAGATGCTAAATGCATTTAGAGAACTTTTTTTTTTGGTATTTTTTGAGGCAGTGTCTCCCTTTAGTCCCAGCTGGCCTGGAGCTCACTCAGTAGACCAGGCTGGCCTTGAATTCACAGAGATCCACCTGCCTCGGCCTCCCATGTGCTGGGATTACACGCCCAACAAGAACTTTCTTTTTCTTTTTTTTCTTTTAAGTTTTTTAACTTATTTCTTATGTGTATGCATATACTGTGTGCATGTAGGTTTGTGCACCCATGTCATGCAATCCCGCGGGGGTCAGAAGAGGGCTCGGATTCCCCTGGAACTGGAATTAAAGATGGTTCTCAGCCACCATGTGGGTGCTGGGGATGGAACCCGGGTCCTCTGCAAGAGCAGTCAGGGCTCTTACCCACTAGGCCATCTCTCCAGCCCAAGAACTTTCTTTTTCAAGCCCAAGAACTTTCTGTTTCAAGACAGGGTCTCATTCTGTAACAAAGGCTGACCTCTAAATAATGCATATTTTGTGAGACAAGGTCTTGGTATGGTAGCCTAGATTGGCCTTGAACTTTTATAAATTATTTTTTTAATTTTATTTATTTTTTTATGTGTATGAATGTACTGTCAGGGCTGGAGAGATGGCCTAGCGGTTAAGAGCGCCGACTGCTCTTATAGAGGACCCGGGGTTCAATTCCCAGCACCCACGTGGCAGCTGAGAACCGTCTTTAACTCCAGTTCCAGGGGAATCCGACATTCTCTTCTGACCTCCGTGGCATTGTACGACACGGTGCACAGACCTACATGCAGACAGTACATTCTTTTTTTTTTTTTTATGTGTATGTGTACAGGGCTTTGTGCATGCTATGCCAGCACTCTCCCAACTGAGCTAAATCTCCAACACAGATGTTACATGTAGATGGATTTCTGTAAGAATGACACCACACCTGGCCTAAGGAGTCATTCTTTACTAGAAAGATGAAGGTCATCTCGGGTGGGCCTGCTCATTCACAGGGAATCCAATTTTCTTATTTACCTAAAATTTCCTTTTCACTAGGTAAGAAACCTTGCTTACCTCTGTGGTTGACAGGGGGATTCCTGGGCCTGGTCTCCAGATGAGGTCTTCTGTCCTCCATGTCTGAGTCCCTAGAATTCTTCCACATTCACAAGACTTTCAGTTATCTGTAACTGTACAGGTTGAGAATTATCAGTGCCCTTCAAGCACAGCATCTAGCAGCAAACATCAAGATACGATCAGGCCAGTTTTTCTGCTTTCACATTCTTTTTTTTTTTTTTGGTCTTTTAGAGACAGGGTCTCCCTTTAGCCCCAGCTGGCCAGGAGCTCACTATATAGACCAGGCTGGCCTTAAACTCACAGAGATCCACCTGCCTCTGCCTCCCAAGTACTGGGATTAAAGGCATGCAAGCATGCCTGACCCTAAATGCACATTTTAATTTGAACCCAAGTGTTCAACCTTGTGGATGTCCAAGTTTAAATTCACAATTTAGGTGATTCCAAGGGGTCAAATTCCCCTTTCCTGTGACTCCTGTACTTGCCTGGAGGCACAGGGTGGGGTTATCAACACCCAACGACTGTTTGATTGGCCTTCAGCCAAGCTACTTAATACGTTACTTGGGTTTCACTTTCCTTTTTTTATAAATTTATTGCCAGGGCAAAGGACTGCCTTTCTGTTAGTCCAAAATAACAGTAGCTATCCTAGTGGGCTGTGGCTATCAACTCCACACTGAGGAGAAAGATCAAGAAGTCACGGAGCTTGAAGCCAGCATGGGCTATATGAGACCGTTTCAAAAAACAACCCATGTACTCACCACTCTATCTGGCATCTGAAAACACAAAACTATATAGGTTCCAGTCGCCAATAGTTTAAAAAGTAGTGAGCTATTAATGCTTTTTCCCCAGATCAGTCAGCAAGTTTTCCTTCCTTTGATCTTGATAATTTCTGACACATGTTAAAGAGGAAGCCCCTTTGAGGGAACTTCTCAATATAACTCAAGCATATCATGTGGGTTGGGAGCAGGTGACTCAGAGTTCTCAGCAAAGGGATTTTTGAGACTCTCCTCACTGAGTTTTAAAATATTCATAGTTGGAAACTGTGAATAGATTTGGCATTACATGAGAGGTAGCGTTTATCCATATCAGAAAAAAAAAGTCCCTTTTCTTCCTCTGAGAATATTTTTGTGGAGTCTCTTCCTTCATCTTACCGAACCTTGCTCTCATGATGTGGGTTTAATAGTTTTTGTTTTACTTTTAATTTTTTGAGAAGAAAAACTCCTTCCTCATTTTGAAACATACTAAAATAGAATGTCAGAAAATTGGGAGCATACAAAAAAAAAAAAGAAGAAAAACAAAAAGCACTAGAAGAGGCAAGGAAAGAGGGAGGAGACATGGGAAAAGAGAAAGCTTTGTTCAGGGTTTTGAGAGAATCAAGGAAGGGAGGGCAGGAAGAAAAACATGAGTGATGGTTAAGCTGTTGTAGGACTAAAAATGAGGAGAGAACAGTAATTACTGAGGTGGGATCAAAGGGGATGGGGGCAGAGGTGACAGCTAATTTGCAGGGCTAAGTTTCAGCTCCTTAGAGAAATCTTGGCACCACTCATTTCTTCGGGAAACATTACAGAGGCCTGAGAAAGCTGAAGAGCCCTAGGGGCTTTGAGAGGTGGGCAGAGCTCAGCTGGGGTACTTGCAGAGGAGGGGGTGGAGATTGCAGTAGGGATGGGGAGTCCAGTTTGCTTGCAACAGGGGATGAATGAGGTGAAAGGTATGAAGCAGAGGGGTGTCAGGAAGTAGGAGCAGAGATGGGGATGGTGAGGTTTGAGGCAGAAAGAAGGCATAGGTATGATACAGGTTGTGGGGAGGAAGTAAAGAGCCACTGATGAGCTGAGGGGATGCTGGAGAAGGCACTGAGGGGTGACTAGGTGTTGAGATGGCAAGGGTTGATGGTGGCAGGTCAGCTGAAGAGAGGGGAAGGGAATGATGGAACTGCTAGGGGCTCAGGAGGTAATAAACGCCGAGAGTGAAAAAGGGGGTGATGGAAGCTGTTGGGAAAGGTTAAGAATTCAGGGGGATGGGAGCACTAAGGGAAGGGGACACTGAGGAGAGAGCTGGGGGTGACAGGGAAACCGAGGAGGTAATGCCCGGACTCTAGGGATGATGATGAGGCTGATGGGAGGGGACTGGGGTGACAGGGTTGCTGGGAAGAGAGGACAGTAACTGGAGGTGATGGGAAAGCTAATGAAGGTCTGCTGAGGGGAGGACTGGGTGTGATGGGGGCCCTGGGGATGGACCAGTAGTGGGGAGATAGGAGAACTGGGAGTGATGGAGGGGCTGAAGGGAGCAGACAGGGACTCTGGGGGTGATGGAGGCACTGAGGGGGTGCAAGGACTCTGAGGGTGATGGGGCTCTGAGGGGACAGAGACTCTGGGAGTGATGGAGGGGCTGAAGGGAGCAGACAGGGACTTTGGGGGAGATGGGGCTCTGAAGGGGTCAGGGACTCTGGGGTTGATGGACTACTGATGGGGGGGCAGGGCCTCTGTTAGTGATGGGACACTGATGGGGGACAGAGACTCTGGGGTGATGGGGGGTCTCAGGGGGGCAGGGACTCTGGCTGGGGGTGATGGGCACTGAAGGGGGACAGGGGCTTTGGGGGTGATAGGGTGCTGAGGAGGGATAGGGACTTTGAGGGTGAGGGGTGCTTAGGGGGGCAGGAGCTCTGACTGCGGGTGATGGACACTGATGGGGGGGCAGGGACTCTGGGTGTGAAGGGGCTCTGAGGGGAGTGGGCAGATCCTGGGGTGACCTGACACCCGGCCCTAGGCACCTACTGTGGCGTGGTGGCAGGGGCAGGGGCAGGAGCAGGTGCGGGACGGGGCGGAGGCCACTTACCCCTCGGGCGCGTCCTCCGGCCAGCAGCCGGGTTGGTGCTGTACTCGGGCCCTGGCAGGTCGCGGCCCCGCCCGGAGCCGCGCACTTTCGGTTTGCCGTCTCCGCAACCCTGGGCGGGGCGCGGAGCCGGGTGGGCGGCCCTGAGGAGAAGGAGGCCGAGCCGGACGAGGAGGCGGTGCCACGGGCTCCAGCTAGAGGCCGGGACAAGCTCGCCTGCGCCCCCGCCTTCGGGACGGGCGGAAGGGCGGTGTCGCCTCAGCCTCCGCCGCGGCTAAGCCGGCGGCTCCCGCGGGCGCAGCTGAGGGGAGGGCGCGGCGGGGGGCGGGCTGAGTGCGAACCGGACGCCGCAGGGCTGGGTCCGCCCCGGAGCCCGGAGGACAAGGCGGGAGACTCTTGCGTGCGAAGCCCGACATGGCGGGAGGCCTAGCAGCCCGGGAGGCCCAGAGAGGACAGGGCGGGGTTACACGCGAGCTGAACAACCATTAAAGCGCCTGGGGCCCAGCGGCTCCGGAACTGCATTTCCCAGGAGGCGTCGCGAACGCGGCCGGAAGAAGCGTGCTGGGGTCTAGTACGCAGGCGCGCCAGTGGCCTTGGGTCTATATAAGGGAGATCGGCAGCTGAGTTCATTCTTTTCTTCGAGATGGGATGGTTTCTCCGGCTGCTGAGCTCCCACTCTATGGAAAACACGGTTCCAGAGGGTGAGTTGAGGGCCCTACGTAGGGCCGCTTTACCAGATTTATGCGTTCGCCTTTGCAGCTGGTCCTTGTATAACCCCGTGGCTCCTCCAGGGCTGACTCAAGATAAGATCGGACTTAAGGAAAGTAACTTGGGTAGGAAGAATGCTTTCTGGCGGGCCGGGAGAGCCCTTGGTTGGTGTAAATGATGACTTCACTTTTTTCCCCATCAGATCGACAGTGTTGATCAATTGAAAAACTTGCCAGTTAATTCTGATACACCAGCCCCCAAGGACCCTTTCCCGGCTTGTTCTGATCGGGGGCAGATGGCGACTTTCGGTTTTGTTTTTTAGATTGGCGCGGTTAAACGGTACAGAATGGCTGTTGGAGGACGAGGAGTCACCTCTGGGACGCCGAGGAAATCTGAAGACACCTAAGATGTTCGCCGTCCTAGCTTTTTTAGATTACCTTTTGTCTTCTGGTCTACTTGTAAAAAGGAAACACGTGCTTTGAAGGACTCTAGTCGAATGGAATTGTGAAATAAAGCGCAAAACTCAGTGGTGGCTATGGATGGTTGGACTCATCACACATGCTGAACACGTGTTCTACCACTGAGCTATGGCCAAGGGTACATTTTTTTTTTCTTTTTGTCTTTTTTTTGAGATAAGGTCTCCCCAGCTGTCCTGGAACTCACTATGTAGACTAGGCTGGCCTTGAATTCAGAAATCCGCCTGTCTCTACGGTGCTGGGGTTAAAGGTGTGCACCATCATGCCCAGCCCCAAGGATATTTTTAAATGTATTATTTTCTGTGTGTATTGCTTGTGAGAGCAGTATCTACAGTGGTCAGAAGTATCTAGTCCCCTGGAACAAGTTAGCCACCATGTGGCTTCTGGGAATCAAACCCTGATCTTCTGCAAGGGCAGCCAGTGCTCTTAACCAGATCATCTCTCCAGGCCTCTCCCAAGGATATTTTATTTTATTTTATTTTATTTTATTTTTTTTTTGGTCTTTTCGAGACAGGGTCTCCCTGTAGCCTCAGCTGTCCTGGAACTCACTCTGTAGACCAGGCTGGCCTTGAACTCACAAAGATCCGCCTGCCTCTGCCTCCCAAGTGCTAGGATTAAAGGCGTGCGCCACCACGCCCGGCTACCAAGGATATTTTATTTTTATGTGCTTAGTTATGAATGACCTATTACAATGGCTTGAGTGTATAGGCAAGCTTAAGGGAAATATTTAGGGTGATGCAATGCTAAACGCTTTTGAGATGCTACTTAAGCATGTTTTCTATCCCATTCCTTCATGGCTTTTTTTATGTTAATAGTTTTCTTGAAAATCACGTTATTTTATGGACATAGCCAACCAAATCAATTCTCAACTGTCATGATTGGAGCTTAAGACTGGAGAGATGGCTCAGCACAGCTTTTGTTAAGAATCTGGATTTGGTTCTTCACTCACTAGAGCCTGTGGCTCCAGCTCCTGGGATTCTAGTACTCTCTGGGCATTTTGGTCATGAGTACATTCACGTATGCACATAGTTGGAAATTAAAAATTATAGCGCTGGGTTTTTTTGGCATGTGATTACATTAAAATTTTTTTTTAATTTTATTTTTTATGTGTATGAATGTACTGTCTGCATGTAGGTTTGTGCACCCGTGTCGTGGAGGTCAGAAGAGGGTGTCGGATTCCCCTGGAACTGGAGTTAAAGACAGTTCTCAGAGCCACCATGTGGGTGCTGGGGATCAAACCTGGGTCCTCTGCAAGAGCAGTCGGCAATCTTAACCACCAGGCTATCACTTCTGCCTGCATGAGATTACTTTTTTCCCTTTGACTCTGAAGCGATTACGTTTTTGTCCTGAGATGTATAATGGCAACTTTATAGCACCAGCTCAACGATGTCCATCTCCCAATTTCTGGGATCAAATGGGCACCATCACACCCAGCGTAGACTTGTGTTGTGAAGTTCTGATCCCTGCTTTACAGTGTATGGGGGGGGGCTGGCTTTTCCATCTTGGAGTTTCCAGTCGGCATGTGTGATGACAACTTCTTTCCCCATCAGATCGACCATGTTGATCTCACTGCCTCTAAGCCAGTTCGTCTGACATGCCGGCCTAAGTAGCATCTTGGCTACTGCGCTCTTGCCCATCTGCTGATAGAATTTATCCTGCATTTTCTTCCAGGTTGGCTATTCACCACTACCAGGTGTTAAAGGGAGGATGAATTCAGGAAAAGTAAAGAATGGGTAAGCAATTCCCATGGACCCTCAGCTGATTTGGAGGCTCTGATGATGCCTTCCAGTACACCCCATGCAGCTGATGACATAACTTTTTTCCCCATCAGATCGACCATGTTGATCTAATAAACTAATAGCCAGTTTTGTCTGATGCATTGGGTTCAGAAATTTCAGATTCTGGCTGGCTTTACTGTTTTGTTTCATCTGATTGCTTTCTTCTGTAGGCCTGAATCCTGGGCGCCAGTCTGATCTTTGGACATGGTTTGGCATCCCTTGACAGGTGAGGTTTCTGCTTTCTATCCCTCGGAATGATTTTGGCACTTTGAAAGACCTTTTTTTTCCAAATGTACTTTTTAAAAATTTTCTTTTTTATGTGTACGAATGTAACTGTCTACATGTAGGTTTGTGCACCCGTGTCGTGCAATGCCTCAGAGGCCAGAAGAGGGTGTCAGATTCCCCTGGAACTGCAGTTAAAGACAGTTCTCAGCCACTATGTGGGTGCTGGGGATTGAACCGGGTCCTCTGCAAGAGCAGTCGGTGCTCTTAACCGCTAGGCCATCTCTCCAGTCCCTGAAAGACAATTTTTTATTAAATGGGAAATTATTAATTACCAGGGCATATGTTGTTTGAGCCTTGACGTTTGAACTATACTTACTACATAGGCCCTTGCATTCTGCATGAGAGCTGCTTAAGTCAGTTCCCCTCTTAGGGTCCTATATATAGCCCTAGGCTCTGCTGTCTACCCTCTGAGCATTGGGAGTTTACACTCCTAGGCCTTTACCCAATGGTACAGTACATCCTAAGAACGAGCCACATTTCTGGCAAGATGTACAACAGACTAATAATCCCCTTTTTTTAAATTTCCTTTTTTTTTTTTTTTTTATATTTTTTAGACAGGGTCTCCCTTTTAGTACCAGCTGTCCTGGAGCTCTGTAGACCAGGCTGGCCTTGAACTCACAGAGATCCACCAACCTCCACCTCCTGAGTACTGGGATTAAAGGCGCGCGCCACCATGCCCAGCTTTATTTTGAGTCTTTTAAGTGTTCTCCACACTGCTTTCCATAGTCGTCCGAGTTTACATTCCCACCAGCAGTGGATGAATGATCCCTTTCTCCACAAACTCTCCAGCATTTGGTATCATTTGTTTTCTTGATCCTAGCCAGTTTTACTGGAGTGAGATGATATCTTAAAGTGGTTTTAATATGCATTTCCTTAATTATTAATGATGCTGAACACTTTTTAAGATGTTAGCAATTCACAATTTAGTAACTTTATATAATATTCTTTGAAAGCGCCTTTTATAAAAAACCTCATACCTCATTTTATTGGAAATATAAACAATACTTATCCAATTGTGGCAGAGAGAGAGAGAGAGAGAGAGAGAGAGAGAGAGAGAGAGANACCTTTTTTTTCCAAATGTACTTTTAAAGAAATACTTCTTATTTATGTGTCACCGAATGTAACTGTACTACATGTAGGTTTGTAGCACCCGTGTCGTGCAATTTTGCCTCAGATGTCCAGAAGAGGGTCCAGATGTCCCCTGGAACTAGCAGGCTTAAGAGACCAGTTCTCAGCACTACTTGTGGGTGCTTGGGGATTGAACCAGGGTCCCTCGCAAGAGCAGAGATCCGGTGTCGTTAACCAGATAGGCCAATCTCCCAGTCCCTGAAAGACAATTTTTTATAATGGGCATTATTATTACACCAGGGCATATGTTGTTTGGCCTTGACCGTTTGAACTATAACTTACTACATAGGCCCTTGCATTCTGCATGAGAGCCGCTTAAGTCAGTTCCCCTCTTAGGGTCCTATTATGCTCCAGCTTCTGCATGTACTACCCTCTGAGCACTTGGGAGTTTACACTCCTAGGCCTTTACCCAATGTACAGTTACATACCTCAAAGAACGAGAACCCACATGTTCCTGGCAAAAGATTACAACAGACTTAAGAATGCCCCACATTTTTTTTTAAATTTCCTATTTTTATTTTTCTTTTATAGTTTTTGGAGAACAGGGTCATCCTCATTTAGAGTAACACAGCGTAGTCCTATGGTGAGCTCGTGTAGACCAGGCTGGCCAATTTGATACTCACAGAGAGCCAACCCTACCTTTACCCCCCATGCTGCGGATAAAGGAAGGAGACAGGCACACCATGGCCCGACTAATCAACCACTTTTTTTTTTTTTTAAGGGTGCATTACGTTTGGTTATAACAGGTCTATTGACAGACCAGCCCATGTTTCCCTGTGGAACCAGCTCCTATAAGCCGCCACCCAAGGACTATGGACTATTGCCCATTGAAGTGAGATGGACAGTTCATGTTATCTCGTTGTCTTGTACAAATAGAGAAGGTTGTCCTACTGTCTTGAAGGTTTTCTGCTTACTGGTCTGGATTTATACCCTATGTGTCACGAAAGCGGAATCTAACCTGCATTGACTGGCCCTGCCTATCCAAAGCTTGGAAAAAGTGGCTGCTTCCCCAGGGGTAGGCTGTTATGCGGGATTGAGATGAGGTTGTCGTCATCTTATCCACTTGAAAGGAGAAGCTGTCCTCAGCCCAACCGATGGTGCAGCCTAGTTGTGCCCTGCAGCTGCCCCTTTTTCGTTTTCTGTATTGCCATTGGATTCTTAAATGGAATAACAGGGAACCTTCTGAGCGATTCTCTAGTTTCAGGCTTTCCAATGCCCCCATCATAAGTCTCCCAACGACATATTCAGATACCAGTTTTCTCTGGGGACATTGCCTAAGTTTTGCTCACTTCATGCACCTATGCCCATTTTCTTGCAGTAGTACAGTGTATAGTCTGGCTGGCACTAGAGCAGATGAACTTAAGATTTGCTAGGCAAAGGGTATAAATCAGGAGTTAGACGAGCAGGGCTGGAATCCTTTCTCTTCCTTCTGTGGTGAAACAAATGTCAAACTGCGGGACCTTGAGGGATGATGGATTGACGCGTGAGGGTGTGGGTGACTATTCTAAATTTAGGTGAAGAAAGACATATCCCATTCACAGAACCCTGTCATGGCTGATCCCTGTGGTGAGACAAGTTTCTTCCTACGTAGTCCAGGGTATCCTGAGTGCTGGGAATTCTAGGCTGTGCTACCAAAGCCCAAGCTAGTTTTCTTCAAGTATACTTCAGTGGGATACCCAAATCTAAAGGATGCTCATAATTTTGGCCAGGTATGGAGGCACACATCTTTAGTCCTAAGCCAGGAAATCTGCAGGTTCAATAGGTCAGAAAAGGGGGTTTGGATTCTGCAAGAGCAGTCAGTGGCTCTTGACAGCTGCGATGCTGCAAATCTGAACATGGTTTGTGCAATGAATACATTTTTCAGAGAGTGTGTGTCTATGTAGCCCTGCGGTGAGAAATAGGTTTGTGGTAGCTTCCACAGCACATCTACTAAATTGGAGATATACAGAGAAATTATGCATGGCCCCTGTCCAAGGATGACAAAAAAAAAAAAGGTTTCAGGTTGCCTTGAACTCACAGGTCTAGCCCTCCTTTGCTTCTATACCCTAGTGGGCATTTACGAGCACTGTTTTTGTATTTTATAGTGTGTGAGTCTTTTTTTCTGTAGCCTCGGTGTAAATGGTGTTTTGCACCCTGCCTGCACGGGGGCGAGATCCCTTGTACGCTTGGGTTCCTCGGACAGTTATTCCACTGCCACTGTGGATGACAGAATCAACCCGGTCCTCTGAAGACGCACGCCATCTCTTAACCAGCTTTACCAGCCATCATCTCTTCCAGCCCTTGCTTAGGCAACACTTTTACCAACTCCAGGTACATCATCTCTAAAAAATACTCCCTTTCCCAGGGGCTGGAGAGGACCAGTTTGCACTAAATGCGCCATTTTTTGCTCTTGTAGAAGACCCAAGTTAATTCCCACACCACATGGGTGGGCCACTCACCAACTGCCTTTATTTCTGGCTCCAGGGGATTACAAGCCTCTTCTTCTGGATTCCCAAGGGCTTTGCCACACACAACGTGTTGAACATACATTAGTATGCTCACAGATGGGCTGGGCGTGGTGGCATCATGCCTTTATATCCAGCAGCTCCAGAAGGCAGAGGCAGGAGGATGTCTCTTAGTTCCAGGCAGCTGGGCGACAAGGGAGACTTCAAAAAAGAACAAAAAAAAAAAAAAAGGGGCTGGAGGGGATGGCCTAGCGGTTAAGAGCGCCGACCGCTCTTACAGAGGACCTGGGTTTCGATCCCCTAGCACCCACATGGACGGCTGAGAACCGTTGTAACTCCAATCCAGGAGAACTCCAGTTCCAGGGGAACTCAGACCCTCTTCTGACTCGCGCGCGTTGCACACACGGGTGCGCAGACTTGCATGCAGACAGTAAACATTCATACACATACATGAATAAATAAAATTAGATAAAAAAAATTAAAAAAAAAAAAGATACTTATCAGTAGTGGTGCACAGCTGCTGTAATCCAGTATCCAGGAGACAGAGACAGAGGTAGTCTGATCTTTGTGAGTTTGAGGCCAGCCTGGTCTACATAGTGAGATCTTGTCTCAACAAACAACACACAAGATTATTTTGTGTGGATTTAACTTGTGGATAGGGAGAGCCAACTATGGTCACAGAAGCACTTCGCAATGGTGAAGTGCCCAACCATGTTCTGGGGGCTTTGTTTTAGGTTCTGGAGACACAACAATGAAAAGCACCCAGAGCAATGCCTGGGGACATGACATTGGGGGGGGGCACACAATAGAAAACCCTACATGGTCCTTGGGTGCAATGTCTGGGGGCATGACATAGATGGTGGGGGGAGATACAGTAGAAAACCCTACATGGTTCTTGGGTGCAATGGGAGAAGGAGGAGGTCTGGGGCCACGAAGGTGACCTGAGTTGAAGGATGTTGGGAGAGCTGTGTGCAAACCAGGGGGTGGAGTGTTCAGCAAGAGTCAGCACCAAAGCTGCTGAAAATGTGCCTGGTGTGATTTGTGTCCAAGACCTAAGAAGGAGGCCAGGGTGGCTTTGAAAAATGGGAAAGGGTCAAAAAGACCAAAAAAAAAAAAAAAGAAAAAGAAAAATGGGAAAGGGAAAGCTGGGTGTGGTGGCACAACGCCTTTAATTCCAGCACTTGGAAGGCAGAGGTAGGTACATCTCTATGAGTTCAAGGCCTGCCTAATCTACATGATTCCAGGACAGCTGGGGCTACAGGGAGACCCTGTCTTGAAAGACCAAAAAAGAAAAGAAAAAAAAAATGGGAAGGGGACTGGAGAAAAAGCTCAGTTGCTGGAGCGCTTATTATCAGGGACCAGTCCTCGATCCATCCCTGGCACGGCTTAAAGCAGGCATGGCAGCACAAGTCTGCAGTCCTATCACTCAAGAGGTGGAGGCAGGAGGATCAGGAGTCCACAGTAATTTTCAGCTACAAATGTAAGCCTTTAACATTTTTTGTTATGCTGGGCGTGGTAGCACACACTTTTAATCCCAGCACTTGGAAGGCAGAGTCAAGCAGATTTCTCTGAATTTTTGTTCTTATTTAGTTTTTATTATTATCTATTTATTTTTTTGGTGTTTTGAGACAGAATCTCCCTGTAGCCCCAGCTGGCCTGGAACTCACTCTGTAGACCAGGCTGGCCTTTAACTCACAGAGATCTGCCTGCCTCTGCCTCCTGAATGCTGGGACTAAAGGCATATGCTACCACACCCAGCATATGTTATTTTAATTTTTATATGTTTGAAGTATTTTACCTGTATGTATGTAAGTGTACCATATGTATGCAATACCTGTAGAAGCCTGAAGAGGACATTAGCTCTCCTGGAACTAGAGTTCCGGATAGTGACTAGCTGCCATGTGAGTGCTGAGAACCAAACCAGGCAGCCAGTGCTCTTGGCCACTGAGCATCTCTCCAGTCCCAGATGCAATGATCTGGTCTCACCCACCTCCTTGTCCTCTTAGCTGAAAGATCACAGGCAAATCCTGCTCTGCAACTCTGTCTTAGTTTCCTTGTCTGAAAAATGTTTACTTCAGAGCTGTGAAATCTTGTCTGTATATGCTGAGCCTACAGCCTGGCATGTAGCAGGGACATGGCAATAAATATGTTCAACCAGGTGGAGAAATCTGTGTTTGGGAAATAGAAAAATAACAAATGGGCCAGTCTTCCTCACTCAGCTTGTCTGCCATTACTAACAGATTTTACATTTTGTATTATTATTATTATTATTATTATTATTAGTGTGTGTGTATGAATGTACATGTGTAGCTACACACACACTACAGTGTATGTATAGGTCAGAGGACAACCTGTGGAAGTCCGTTCTCCCCTTCTACCCTATGGGTCCCAGGACTGAACCCAGGTTGTCAGGCTTGGCAACAAGCACATTTTCCTGCTGCCCCACCCCCACCACACTCTCCCTGTGATCAGATTTTTATTTATTTATTATTATTATTATTTTATTATTATTATTTTGGTCTTTTCAAGACAGGGTCTCCCTGTAGCCCCCAGCTGTCCTGGAACTCACTCTGTAGACCATGCTGGCCTTGAACTCACAAAGATCTGCCTACCTCTGCCTCCCAAATGCTAGGATTAAAGGCTGTGCCACCACACCCGGCTTTAAATTTTATTTATTTATTTATTTATNGAGAGAGAGAGAGAGAGAGAGAGAGAGAGAGAGAGAGAGAGAGAGAGAGAGAGAGAATGAATGGTGAGTAGTTCTAACTCTGTCTGGGAACAACTTCTCAGATACTTTGTAATTTCAATTTCTCAACCTTCTTTTTCTCCTAGATTTTCCTGCCTCTTTCCTAACAGTGGTCAACATGGTTGCCAGGGAAGATGATGTCATCTCTGGCAGAACTAGCTTCAGCCTCTGTTCACAAGGGGGACTGTAGGCAAAGATTTCTGCATGTGACAAGAAGCCACCTTCTTAGATCTGGGAAGGGAGAAGGCGGCCTGGCAGGGGCTTAGCAGGTGGGCTAGCTTTTCAGACCATGCAGCCCACACTTCTAGGATGGATGCGCAGGCTGCAGCGGCAGAGCCTGCCTGAGGTGTGGGAGACCAACTCATCCTGCAACCAACAACTCCCGGACAAATTTACCCACAATTCCTCTAGCCTACCAAATCAAGACTCCATTTTCATTTTTCCAAGTTCCCATCTATCCCATCATGTTCTTATAATGCGAGCACTGGCCAGCATGCTTGGAACTCCCCAGTTCTTTTTTTTAAAATACTTTCTTATTATTTTTATTTTATGTGTTTGAGTGTATTGCCTGCATGTGTGAAAGTGCACCCATGTCATGAAATGCTGGTGGAGTCAGAAGAAGGAATTAGATTTCTCTAGAACTGGAGTTATAGATGGTTGTTAGCCACCATGCAGGTGCTAGGAATTGAACCCAGGTCCTCTGTAAGAGTAGCTAGTGCTTAATTGCTCCAGAAATGCCCCGTTCTAAAGGATTACCAAACCCCTAAAATCTTGGCAACCAATCCCAATTTTTTATCTTTTTTTTTTTTAAGACAGGGTCTCCCTATAGCCCAAGCTGGCCTGGAACTGGCTATGTAGACCAAGCGGGCCTTGAACTCACAGAGATCCGCCTGCCTCTTTTCTCTCTCTCTCTTTTTTTTTTTTTGTCTTTCCAGTTTTTTAAATTTACATTTGTTTATTTAGTATGTGTGTGTACACACATGCCATGGAGTGTATATGGAGGTTAGAGGCCAACTTATAGCCCTCTGTTCTCTCCTTCCATTATGTGGGTCTCGGGGATGGAACTCAGGTGGTGGCAAGCACCTACGGCCATCTAGCCAGCCCCAATCAATCCCAGTTTTCTGGGCTAAAGACCGAACCACACACATGTGTGGCTGTGTCATTCAATATTGTCCTTGTTAGGTCCAGGCTTCCCAGAATCCCAAGGGGCACACAGGTGCCCACTTACCTGAGGCCCCGCCCCATGGGTATAAATGGGTGGACCCCAGCCACCATAACTCTCTCTGTCCCCCCCCCGTCCCTCTCTGTCTCTGTCTCTCTCTCTCTGCCTCTCTGCCCCCCTCTCTGTCCTGCCCCCTGCCATGCTGTCAGGTCCCACCACGTGTCTGCAGGCAGCTCACGCTGGCAGTCCCACATGGAAGTAAAGCATGTTCCTGGAGTAACCTAAGCCTCATGTGCCTTTTATTGGGGTTTCTCCCTACAGCTGGCCCAGAACTCTATATAAACCAGGTGTATTAGTCACTTTTTTGTTGCTGTGATAAAACACCAGACCAAGGAACTTATAAAAGGAAGAGTTTATTTGAGCTTACGATTGGCGGTTCCAGGGAATTAGTCCATTGTGGCGGGAGGCATGGTGGCTGGATCTGGAGCAGCAAACCGAGGGTCACATCTCGCAAAGAGCACAGGAAGCAGAGAGGAGCAACTGTAGAGCACGAGGCTTGTTAAGCTCACTAAGCCTGCCCCCAGTGACACACTTCCCCCAGCATGGCCACACCTTCTAAGACCTCCAGAAACAGCACCACCAACTGGAGACAAATGTCTGAATACCTAGAGCCTATGGGGGACACTCATTCAAACCACAACACCAGGCTATCTCAATCTCACAGAGATCTGCCAGCCTCCACCTCCCAAGTACTGACATTAAAGGTCTATGCCAGCACATGGAGGCTGCCTTATAAGTTCTTGAGCTGAAGTGCCACAAAAAGCATAGGATGGTCAGTTAAAAGTGCATGTCAAGGAACTGGGTGTTATGGCGCAGCCTTTAAGCCCAGCACTGGGGAGGCAGAGGCAGGTAGATCTCTGTGAGTTCAAGGCCAGCCTGATCTACAAAGTGAGTTCCAGGACAGCTGGGGCTGCAGAGAGACCCTGTCTTGAAAAAAACAAGTGCATGTCAGATCAAATTTAGTATAGATCCCATGCAATATTTGGAACACTACTAAAAATTATTTGCAGCCGGCATGGTGGCACACGCCTTTAATCCTAGCACTCAGGAGGCAGGGGCAGGTGGATCTTTGTGAGTTCAAGGCCAGCCTGGTCTACAGAGTGAGTTCCAGGACAGCTGGGGCTACAGGGAGACCCTGTCTCAAAAAAGACAAAAAAAAATTATTTGCTTATGTTACATTTAAGTTGCTATTGTGTATTTTACAATGTAACTTTTGTTATTTTGACTCAGGGTCTGATGGACCCCAAGTGGAGGGTAGATAGCTGAGTCCTGAACTAAAAGTTGTAATCCTTCATCTTTCTCCTCTGGAGCATCTGAGATTTCAGGCCTATGTGCTTGCACCATCCAACTTTGGGAGGTACTGGGGATCAAACCTAAGGCCTCTGATGTGCTCTGCAGGCCCTCTAACCACTACATCACCAACATGCCACTGTGTGTGTGTGTGTGTGTGAGAGAGAGAGAGAGAGAGAGAGAGAGAGAGAGAGAGAGAGAGAGAGTATTTGTCTTTTTGAGACATGGTCTTCCTGTAGCCCAGCTGTCCTGGAACTCACTCTGTAGACCAGGCTGGCCTTGAACTCACAGAGATCCACCTGCCTCTGCCTCCCGAGTGCTAGGATTAAGGGCGTGTGCCACCATGCCCGGCTATTTTTTAATTTTTAAAATTACATTATTTGTGTGTGTGCAGGGGTGGAGAGACAGCTCAGCTGTCTGCTCTTCCAGAGAACCTGGGTTTGGTTCCCAGTTCCCATGCAGCATCTCACATCTGTCCGTAAGTCCAGTTCCAGGAGATCTGATGCCCTTCTGGCTTTTGTGAACATTTCAGGACATGGATACATGTATACATGCAGGCAAGAATACTCATACGTACAAAATTAAAATACATAAAAATTTTAAAAAGCTTAAAAATTACATTTTTGGGCTAGGAGTGGTGGCACCTTGTCTTTAATCTCAGCATTTGGTAGGCAGAGGCAGCCAGTCTTTGTGAGTTTGAGGCCAGCCTGGTCTACACAGTGAGTTCCACCCCAGTCAGGGCTACACAGGGAGATCCCGTCTCAAAAGAATTACACTTTTTTTTTTTTTTTGGTCTTTTCGAGACAGGGTCTCCCTGTAGCCCCAGCTGTCCTGGAACTCACTCTGTAGACCAGGCTGGCCTTGAACTCACAAAGATCCGCCTGCCTCTGCCTCCCAAGTGCTAGGATTAAAGGCATGCGCCACCCCGCCCGGCTTACATTGTTATTTGTGTGTGTGTGTGTGTATGTGCATGTATGTGTGTGGATGCAAATGTGTATGTTCACGTATATGTGTGGAGGTCAGAAGAGAACTAGTGCAGTCAGTTCTCTCCTAAAGTCTGGGCTCCAGGGATGGAACCCAGATCATCAGGCTCCAGGGATGAAACCCAGATCATCAGGTCCTGCACACCCTCTTTGCTCTCCATGGCCACATTTCTGTCTTTCTTTTTTGAAACAGGGTCTCACTGTCACCCTGGCTGTCCTGAAACTCACTAAACCAGGCTGGCCTCAAATTTACAGAGATCCTCCTCCTGCCTCTGCCTCCCAAGTGCTGGGATTAAAGGCATGTACCACCACAACCAACATATGGCTGCTATTCTACTCATCACTTCATGTTCCAGTGATCCAGTTCCTACCTGGAGCATCTTACAGAGCAAAGCTCAGGCTGTCGCTGCCACCTGCCATAGAGTCAGGAGCCAAGGATTCACTCAACCTGTTTCAATAAATCCTATTGTGTGTTCATCACATCTGTAACAACACACAATATTATGTCCCTCATCTACTCACCTACATACCATACATCTATCCATCCACCTATCCAGATACCATCCACCCATCCACCCACCTACATATCTATGTATTCACCCATCCACATATCATCCATCCACCAAGCCAGCCACCCACATATCCCTCCATCCCTCCACGCACATACCCATCCATCTATCCATCTACCTATCCACATATCCCTCTATCCCTCCATGCACTTACCCATCCATCTATCTACCCACCCACATATCCCTCCAGCCCTCCATGCACATACCCATCCATCCATCCATCTACCCACCCACATATCCATCCATCCCTCCATGCACATATCCATCCATCCATCCATCTACCCACCCACATATCCCTCCATCCCTCCATGCACATACCCATCCATCCATCTACACACCCACATATCCCTCCATCCCTCCATGTACATACCCATCCCTCCATCCATCTACCCACCCACATATCCCTCCATCCCTCCATGCACATACCCATCCATCCATCCATCCATCCATCCATCCACCCACTCACATATCCATCCACCCACCCTCATAGCCATCCTTCCTTCTGTCCATTCTTCCTTCCACAAATCCACCCACTTACATATCCATCCATCCATCCATCATCCATCCATCCACCCATCCATCCATCTATCCATTTATTTATTTATTTTTATTTTTTTATTTTTATTTTTTGGTCTTTTTGAGACAGGGTCTCCGTGTAGCCCCAGCTGTCCTGGAACTCACTCTGTAGACCAGGCTGGCCTTGAACTCACAAAGATCCGCCTGCCTCTGCCTCCCAAGTGCTAGGACTAAAGGCGTGCGCCACCACGCCCGGCTTTATTTATTTTTTTCATACATACATTTATACACCCATCCATCATCCATCCATCCATCTATATACCCATCCATCATCTATCTATCCATCAATCCATCCATCTATACATCCATCCATCTATCCACCCATCTATACACCCACCCATCCATCCATCCATCCATCCATCTGTCCATCCATCCATCATCCATCCATCCATCCATCTATACATCCATCCACCCATCCATGCATCAATCCATCCATCCATCGATCAATCCATTGATCCACCCATACATCTGTCCATCCATCCATCTATCCACCCACACGTCCATCTGCCCATCCATCCATCTGTCCATCCATCCATTTATACACCCATCTAGCTATTGCTTCTTATCTATTCTTATTTACTCACTCATTCACTGTATCCTTCATTTGAAGACATTTGGGACTCACTAAGCACAAGGCCCTTGAGCCACAGAGCTTAACAAGCCTGCCGCCAGACTTGCATAATGGGTGCTCCAGGGGCCAGTGACCCAGTTCTGAGCTCTCACTGTTCAGGCCATCACATAAGTGAGGCCCAGCACTGATGTCCTTGTGGGACTCTGTCTTGTGATCCTGTGCCATGTGATTCCTTTTCTCCTTGATCCACAGTCCAGGCCTCAAAACTACAGGCCAATATAGGGAGGAACGAGACAAGCAATGCATTCCCCAGGCACTGGGGGAAGTGGAAGCCAGTGAGTCAAAGTCAAGGTCGTTTGAAATCCCTTTTCTGAAGAAGCTTCTAGCCCCATCTCTCTCTTACTCTGGTGACATCAGTACCTCCCCGTTCTGATATTATACTGTAAACAGCTCCCTTTGTTACACTGTAAACTTATGTGGACTTAATTTTTAAATGTAATTTGTTACTTGTATGCATATGTCATGGTACATGTGTAAAGGTCAGAGGACAACTTGTGGAGTTAGTTCTTTCCTTCCACCTTCTGGGGATTGAACTCAGATCTCAAGGCTTATGTGGCAAGTGCTTCTTTCTGCTGAGCCAACTCACTGGCCCTGACATGGACTTTTAAAAGGACCTGTTTCTATTTATGTGTATGTGTATGAGAATGTGTATGCTGGAGCTTGTGGAGGCCACAAGAGGGAATCAGAACTGGAGTCATAGACAGTTGTGAGCAGCCATGTGGGTGCTGGGAACCAGACTCAAGTCCTCTGGAAGAGCAGCAAGTGCTCTTAATCCCTGAGGAATTTCTCCAGCCCACTCACATGGAGGTAAAAGCCCTTGGTAATTCTCCATTTGACCTGTCCGTCCATCCATCTGTCCGTCCATCCGTCCATCCATCCATCCATTCATTCATTCAACATTTAGAGAGTGCCTACTATGTGACAAGCCGTGTTCCCAGGGCTACAGCAAAAATACTGGGGATGGAGCTCAGCGATTGAGTGCTTCCCTAAAAACACATGGTCCCCTTGAGCGGACCTTCTCCTGGGAGGGGAGAATGTGAAGAAAGACACGTCAGGTATAACTGTAGAGAAAAGTACAGCCTGGAAGGGATAGGAGTTCAGGGGCATTTGCATTGAAGGGGCCATTTAAATTAAAGTTTGAGCTGGGTGTGGGTGTGGTGGCGCACACCTTTAATCCTAGCACTTGGGAGGTAGAGGCAGGCAGATCTTTGTGAGTTCAAGGCCTGCCTGGTCTACAGAGTGAGTTCCAGGACAGCTGGGGGCTACAGGGAGACCCTGTCTCAAAAAGACCAAAAAAATTAATTAATTAATTAATGAAAAAAATTAAAGTCTGGGGGAAGATGGTTGGGGAGATAGTTCAACAGGTAAAAATGCTAGTTGAGTAGACCAAGTGTGGATCCCTGGAACCCATGGTGGAAGGAGCAATGTGGTAGTGGACATCCGGAAGGAGCAATGTGGTAGTGGACATCCGGAAGCCTAGCATGCCTACGGTGAGATGCAGGCAGATCCAGGAGATGCAGGCAGATCCAGCTAGGCTGGACGACTCAGCACTGCAGCAGAAACAGAGAGACCCTGCCTCAAAGCAAGGCAGAAGGAGAGACCCAATTCCTGAAAGATGCTCTCTGATCTCTGTGGGATGTGTGCTCCCCACCAATTAAATAACAAGAAGAAGAGTGGGAAAAATGGGGTCAGAAGGACAAGGAAGTGATGGACTGTAGGCTGAGGCAGAGAGCTGAGCTCTTCTCACATGATGGGAGTCATGAGCTTTTTATTTTATTTTATTTATTTTTATGTCTATAACTGTATTGCCTGCACATACAGAAGTGAGTGCACCTGTGTCATGCAATGTCTGCATACATTAGAAGAGGTCACCAAATTCCCCTGGAACTGCAGTTACAGATGGTTGTTAGCTGCCATTTGTGTGCTGGGACTCAAACCTGGGTCCTCTGCAAGAGCAGCCAGTGCAATTTTTAAAATTTTTATTAATTAATTAATGATTATTATTATTATTATTTTGTCTTTTTGAGACAGGGTTTCCCTGTAGCCCCAGCTGTCCTGGAACTCTCTATGTAGACCAGGCTAGCCTTGAACTCACACAGATCTGCCTGCCTCCTGCCTCCGATTGGTGAGATTAAAGGCGTCTGCCACCACACCCGGCTCTCATGGAAGGGTTTTAAGAGGTATAACTTGATCCAACTTAGGTCTTCACAGGATCCCTCTGGCGAGCAGACTGCAGAGGACACGTGTATGAGCCCTGGGGTAGGAGCATGCCTACTGCATTTGAGATCAATGAAGAAACACATGCTGGTGTCCAAGTGAGAGATGCAGATGGCTTGGATCAGGGTGGGATGCCTGTGAAGGATGCCCTGAGGGGTGGAGGCATGGTCCAGGATGTACAGAGTGAAGAGCTAAGCCTGCTGGAGGATGCCTGGCATCTGGTCAGAGTCCATGTGCATCAGCAGTGCAGGTATGAGCTAAGGTTGCCTGTCAGAGGCCCCCAGGCCCAGGTGTGGTTGTTTGTTTGTTTTTGGAGGTCGGGTCTGACTCTGTGGCAAGACTGGCCTTGAATTTCCAGCGATCTTCCCGTCTCAGCCTCCTTAGTGATGGGATTACAGGTGTGAGCCACCACATCTGGCTCAGTACTATTAATAAGATTATTTTATTGCAAGTAACAGAAACTCCGCCCCAAGGAAGAAGGGAACTACTCTTGGTTGTGGTTGGTAATGTGAAGTTGTCAAGATCTAGAATCACCCGGGAGACAAGTCCCTGGGCGAGACTGTCGAGATTCGGTTAATTGAGGTGGAAAGATCCACCCTGGCTGTGCACAGCACCATCCCGTGGACTGGGGTCCTGGGCTGAATGAAAAGCGAGCTGGGCACCAACATTCCTCTCTTTCTGCTTTCTGACTCTGGATGCAGTTTGTCCAGCGGGCTCTCATTCCTGCCACCATGATGGACTGTGCCTGAAAACTGCCCAAATAAACCTTTCCGTTAAGTGGCTTTTCTCAGGTATCTTGTCACAGCAACAAGGCAAGTAAGTAACACACTGACTGTTAAGGATGTTTGGAAGTAGTGCACCTAGTCGCACTGTTGGATCCCTGCGGCCCCCCCCCCGTCTTCTTCCTCCTCCCTCTCTCTCTCTAGTCCTTCTTCCACCCCCATTCCCCCAATAGTTCTGCTTGGTCACAGGGTGGTCCATGAGCCAATCACCGTGGACTGGAAGATAGGAAACTCTGATTGGTCTGCTCTGATGGAGGCGTGGCTCCTGAATCAGACACCCTGAGAGCTCTGTCTTGCCTTCCTGCGGGAACAGGAACTTCCCAGTCAAGCCCAAGAGGTAGAGATCTGGGAACACAGCTCTCCCAGGCCGGGGACAGGATCCCGAGGAGTCTCATCCCTAGAAGAAATCAGGCTTCCGGGAGCTCCGGCCACCAGGGGGCAGCATCCCCACGCTGGCACCTCGCGGCTTGGCAAGCTACTCTGGCCAGCAGGGGGCGCTGCTCATTGCCGCTGTCCTTAATGGCAAAATCAGGGAAAAGTAACATTTTTCATACGTCTTGGAACAGGGAGCTTCCCTGCTGGGAGCGTCCCTTTTAAGCCTTTGTGTGTGTGTGTGTGTGTGTGTGTGTGTGTGTGTGTGTGTGTGTGTGTGATAGAGTCTCACAGTGTATCACTATGCACCACCTAATTTGTGTTGTTTTTTTTTTTAGATTATTATTTTTTGTCTTTTTGAGACAGGGTCTCCCTTTAGCCCCAGCTATCCTGGAACTCACTATGTAAACTATGCATGTCCTTCATCTCACAGAGATCCTTCTGCTTCTGCCTCCCAAGTGCTGGGATTAAAGGTGTGCACACCACTGCCTGTCCTGTTGAGGGTCTTGGAGCAGAGCCTGGCTAGGCCCCCAGTGGTGTGTTTAGGAGTAGAATGTTTGCTTCTATCAGCCTGTTGTGAACTGAGTTTCTCAAAAGGCTTCTAGGCAGGGGGAAACTATCAACCTGGGACTGCATAGGAGTGGGTACACAGAAGGTGTTACATAAATGCTCTCAGGTGCTTTGGGTGGAGTCTCATGTGGCTGTAGGTGCTGTGTGCAGTTTCAATTGAAGTCTGTTCCAGGGAGCTGCAGGTGAGGCACCCCATTCCCACTGAACCAGCTGGCCAGGGCCACACATGTGTGAACCACCTGCCCAGGATGCTGAGAGCCAGTGCTGCTATGAGATGGCCGTGCACTTGGAGGCTCAGCGGTGGGACTTTGTGAGACAGGTGTGACAGCTGAGCTCATGAGTTCTCTGTAGTTCTGAGAGAGACAAACTGTCTCTGAACGAGGCAGGGCACAGTGGGGTTCCAGAAGATCAGTCAGGGAGGAGTGAATCTCCTGCCAGTTGTGTGATCTTAGGCCTAGCTCACAACCTCTCTGAACCAAGTGCCTTGTCTAAAAGTACAGATCTTCATCCATCACCCATCATCCATTATCCATCATCTATCATCCATCCATCCATTATCCATCCATCATCCATCCATCCATCCATCATCCATCCATCCATCTATCCATCCATCTTTTTTCCCTATTTGGTGAGTACTTCTTCCTGAGCAGAGGCAGGCAGCATGCTGGACACTGGGCAGGCAGTATGGAGAGGACAGTTATGGCCTTTTCTCTTGTAAGCTAGGGGCCACAGGCCTCTAGGCAAGTAAAACTGTAGGTATTGCGTGACTGAGAAGACAGAGGACCTAGATCTGGGAGTCATGACTTTCAAAAGCCTGGCGAAGGCAGGAGGCTCAAAGGAGGTGACATTTGAACAGAGATCCATGGGAAAGCACAGGGGGTGCTGTGTGAGGATCAGGGGAGGCATTCTAGGCTGAGGGGGGGGCAAGGGCAAAGGGATGTAATGTGGCCAGAGCAAAGGGTGCGTGGGCTTTGGAGGGCATGCTGCTGGAACATTGCTGGGAGCCAATGCGGTGGCTTTGAGAGCTCCACTTTCCAGATGAGACCACCTAGAAGCAAAGCTCCAGAGGACTCACACCTAGGAAGTGACAGAAATGGGACGATGACAATGACGATGATGATGATTATTATTGGTTTTATGAGACAGGGTCTCCCTGTAGCCTCAGCTGGCCTGGAACTTACTCTGTAGACCAGGCTGGCCTTGAACTCACAAAGATCCACCTGCCTCCCAAGTGCTAGGATTAAAGGCGTGTGCCACCATGCCCGGCTCCTTTTTAATTCTTTTGATTTACATTTTTAAAAATTAATTAATTTGTATTTTTTGAGACAGGGCCTCCCTGTAACCCCAGCTGTTCTAGAACTTGCTATGTAGACCAACCAAGCTGGCCTTGAACTCACAGAGATCTACCTGCCTCTGCCTCCTGGTTTTTTTTTATTAATTTTATTTATTTCCTTATGTATATGAATGTACTGTCTGCATGCAAGTTTGTGCACCCGTGTCGTGCAATGCCGTGGAGGTCAGAAGAGGGTGTCGGATTCCCCTGGAATTGGAGTTCTCCTGGAATTGGAGTTTCAGACAACTCTCAGCCTCCATGTGGGTGCTGGGGATTGAACCCAGGTCCTCTGTAAGAGGGGTGGGCGCTCTTAACCGCTAGGCCATCTCTCCAGCCCCCTATTTTTTATTTTATGTGTGAGTGTTATACCTGCATGTATTTAAGAACACTGTATTGGTAGTGCCTGAGGAGGCCAGAAGAGGGTGTTTGATCCCTTGGAACTGGAGTTATGGAAGGGTGTTAGGCACCATGTGGTGCTGGGAGCCTGGGTCCTCTGCAAGAGCAAGCAGTGCTCTATTTTATTTTATTTTATTTTTTTGAGACAGTGTCTCCCTTTAGTCCTAGCTGGCCTGTAGCTCGCTCTGTAGAACAGGCTGGTCTTGAACTCACAGAGATCTGCCTGCCTCTGCTGGGATTAAAGGCGTGCACCACCACACCTGGTACTAAAGATGCCATGTGGGTGCTGGGAATCTATCCCGGGTCCTCTGCAAGAGCAGTCAGTACTCTGTTAAGCTGAGCCATCTCTCCAGCCCCCCATTCAGTCCTTTTCAGTATAGGAAGCCAGTTCTTTTTTTTTTTTTTTAATTTTATTTATTTCTGTATGTGTATGAATGTACTGTCTGCATGCAAGTCTGTGCACCCATGTCGTGCAATGCCGTGGAGGTCAGAAGAGGGTGTTGGATTCCCCTGGAACTGGAGTTCTTCTGGAATTGGAGTTTCAGACAGTTCTCGGCCACCATGTGGGTGCTGGGGATCGAACCCGGGTCCTCTGTAAGAGCATTCGGTGCTCTTAACCGCTAGGCCATCTCTCCAGCCCCAGAAGCCAGTTCTATATAACTATAACTATATAACTAGGGCCTACTTAGAACAATTTTCCCCCTCCAGAAGAAACCTCGCCCCGGTGAGCAGCCACCCCTCAGTCCTCTGACCCTTCCAGCCTTAAGAAATGGCTTATCCTCTCCTGTCTGAATAGCTTTGCTGGTTCTAGCCATTTTGAATGAATGGGACTGTGTGGCATGTGGACTCCGTGACCTGCTTCTCTGAGGTAGAGGACATTTGCCGGGTGCTGCCATCCCTCAGCAGATCCATTCTGCGGTCAATTACTGAACACATCCTGGCTCTCCATCATGCCATCTCACAGTTGAGCCCCAGTCCAGGAGCTCTGGAGTGGGGCTGCGGTTCAATTGAGTGGCTTGGGGAATGGCGAGGGGCTGGCTCGTCCAGCTCTCCTTGGCCTGCGTTGCTGAGTTGCTGCCATTAGATCCTCTCTAAATCAGGTTTCTGCAAGCCCCTGGGAATCATGGCTGTTGCTGCTCTGGGCATGTGAGTCACTGCGTGAACATCTCACTAGGACCTGTGTGTGTGCCCGGGGAGAGAGGCCAGGGATAGAGAGAGAGCAGAGTCAGCAGGGCCAGCAGTAGACTGCCCCCTGGCTTCTGGGAAAGCCCCCTCTTTCTACTCAGTCCCTGTTTCACCAATGCAGATTCTGTTTTTCCAAGTGTTTAGCTATGGCCCAGATTCTGGAGGGTACAGAGTCCCTCCAAGCCCTTCTCCTAAGTGTCACTTTCCCCCCATTCTGAGCAGTGGGGGGAAGGGGTTCCATTTCAATTCCTTCAAGCAGCCTGCAAGATAGGTGCTTTCCACCTGTGTGCTTTTAGTGACACAGAAACTGGGTCTGGTGGTGCATACCTGTAGCTCCAGTAACTGGCCGGAGCGTCAAAATTCAAGGCCAGCTTTGGCTACATAGCAAGTTTGAGGTCATCCTGGGCTACATGAGACAGGCCCAGAAAGGTAACGAGATGGCAGTGAGGTCTCAGAACGGGGGAGGCTGGAGGGAGCTGGGGCTTGAACTGGACTCAGAAGCCTGCACTCCTGGCCAATCAGAAAGGCCAGGGCTGTCTGCGATGGTGCCCAGTGTGGTTATGGGCCATCATCTGGGTTCACTTGGCATGGGTTCTGCCTCTGGGCTGGGTTGCTGGAATGTGTAAGGGACTTGGGGGTGGGGAAGTGTGTCCACCCAGCACTATGTTTGAAGCCTTGGTCCACGCTTGAACTCAACCAACTTTAGCAAATGAGGTAATTTACTAATGCACTTGACTAGCAATCCTGGGTAGGGTTGCCACAGGGGTGGCTGGATCAGAGCTTCACAAGTCAAAGCCGCTGTGTGGCTTTCTTTTGGCCAGCTACTCCCTGTGTGGAGGCAGAGGTTATCAGAAGCTCTAGGATTTTTTGTCGTTGTTGTTTGTTTAATTAATAATTAATTAATTTTGGTCTTTTCGAGACAAGGTCTCCCTGTAGCCCCAGCTGTCCTGGAACTCGCTCTGTAGAGCAGGCTGGCCTTGAACTCACAAAGATTCACCTGCCTCGGCCTCCTGAGTGCTAGGATTAAAGGTGTGCGCCACCACGCCCAGCTATTTATTATTTTTTATGTGTATGAATGTACTGTCTGCATGTAGGTTGGTGCACACGTGTCGTGCAATGCTGCGGAGGTCAGAAGAGGGCGTCAGATTCTCCTGGAACTGGAGTGAAAGTCAGTTCTTAGCTGCCACGTGGGTGCTGGGAATTGAACCCAGGTCCTCTGCAAGAGCACTAGGTGCTCTTAACCACTGAGCCATCTCTCCAGCCCCAGAAGCTCTAGGTTTTGTTCCTGTCAGCTGAGCATCCTGAGGAAGGAGCACCCACCCCATTTCAAAGGCCTGGGATGGGGCGAATACTAAACTGAAAGGTCCGGGGTTGCTGTGGATCACCAGCTCACCTCCTGTCCAGGTTCAGTCAGGAGCAGCAGGGTACGAGAGTGGAATGGGCTGCTCTGACTGGTCAGGACTGGGCCAGGTATGCATAGAGGTCCATCCTTAGAAGCAAAGGAGGAAACCACTTGGCTGGAGGGCAGGGAAGACTGAGTCATCGGAAAAACTTGGGTTAGAAGCAGCGAGAAGACAGGTTAAGACAACAGGTGTCTTCACGGACAGCAGAGGGTCCACCATCCACCCATCCAGCTGTGCTACCACATCCTAAGTGGACCTCTTCCTTTCTGTGAGCCTCAGTTTCCTCATCTGGATAGGCGTGATCGCTGAGGGTTCCTCTAGGTCTGAACTCCTAGTCAGGTGACTGTAGCCAGTAGTCCAGAATCCTAGTGGGTCTGGGACGTGTGTCCAGCCTGCTGTCCCTGCCCATCCCACAGGGTACAGCCTGTGATGGGAAGGAGGACTCTGAGGAGAACTTCACATATCCTCAGCATTGTAGGCTATAATTGTTTCTAAACTGTATGATCTCATCCCCAAGGAAGGAAGTCTGGTGTGTGTGTGTGTGTGTGTGTGTGTGTGTGTGTGTGTATGTGTGTGTGTGTACAAGCTAGCTGCCAGCAGCTGCCACAGTTTGTGACTAAACCACTTCCCCATGGGAGGCAAAGAGAGATGCCTGGGTTCTCAAAGACAGTATAGAAGTTTGGAAGAAAGATAACTAGGTGAAAGGTAGATGAAGCTCCCCTTCTCTAGCTTTGGGGAACCCCATGGCGTCTCTCCATGAAGCCCAAACCAGGTATGCCTTGACCAATGCTCACAGTCAGCTCAACCCCAACATTAATGCTCCCTAAACATTCCTATGGTAGCCTGGCCAGCCCCCTCAAGTGGCCTGTCCCTTCCAGATTCCTGGGATTCCGGGTAGTTGGTGGCTGGCTGGAGCTGGTTTAAATGCCCATACATTAATTTGGAAAGATGAGATCCTGATCAACTTTCAGAAAGCTTGTCACAGCACCATCTGCCAGGCATTTGTCACAGCCCCATTACATAAGAGGAAAGACATTTTTCAAGAATGCAACTACATTTAGCAATTGGATCGCCACAGAGGATTCGGACCTGGGTGTTTGGCACTGTGATTCAGAGACACCATGGGTTCTTCTCTGGGGTGCGGCAGCCTTCCTAAATTCCAGAGTCTTGGCAGACACCTGAGCAAAGCCCTGGCCTGGGAAGCCGGCCAGAAGGTCTCTTTACTGTCCTTTGCCCTCCACCCTGGCCCCCACTAGCCTGCCATAACCCCACTGCCCTCTCCAGTAGGCAAGAACCCACTAACTTTGCCTCTTCAGCCCAGCTTCCGTGACCCTGGTCACTGGGCTGGGTGCCCTGTAATTGTGCAAGTGGAAAAAGAACCTCACTTTCCCCATTTGCTCCAGGAAGACTCTCTGGTGGCACCATCTGAGGGAGCAAAGTGAGGTTCAATGGCCTGTCTTCAAGGCTGTGGTGAATGGATGACAGGGCTATTTATTTATTTATCTATTTATTTATTTTTGATCTTTTTGAGACAGGGTCTCTCTGTAGCCCCAGCTGTCCTGGAACTCACTCTGTAGACCAGGCTGGCCTTGAACTCACAGAGATTCACCTGCCTCTGCCTCCCGAGTGCTAGGATTAAAGGCGTGTGCCACCATGCCCGGCTTATTTATTTTTTATGTGTATGAGTGTACTGTCTTCATGTAGGTTGGTGCACCCATGCTGTGCAATGCCTCGGAGGTTAGAAGAGGGCATCAGATTCCCTTGGAACTGGAGTTAAAGACGGTTCTTAGCTGTCAGGTGGGTGCTGGGAGTTGAACCCAGGTCCTCCTCAAGAGCAGTCGGTGCTCTTAACTGTTGAGCCATCTCTCCAGCCCCAGGGCTAGCTATTTTAGAAAACTCTATCTGATCTCTGTGAGCTCAAGGCCAGCCTGGTCTACAGAGTGAGCTCCAGGCCAGCTGGGACTAAATGAGACCCCATTTCAAAAAATACCTGATACCAAGCGGGTACCAAGTCCATTCCCCCCCCAATTCCATTTGATTCAACAAATATTAAGGAAGTACTCCCAGGCTCCCCCGGTGAATCATTTCATTTGAACAAGCTAATTAAGGTTGTTTGAGGCAGAGTCTCTCTCTGTAGCAAAGTAGCAAAGGCTGCCCTGGAATTCACCATGTAGGCCAAGTTGACAATCTTTTCATGGCAATCCTCCTGCCTCAGCTTTCTGAGTGCTGGGAGAGATATGTGCCACCATCCCCACCTGAGTCAGTATTTGAAAATCACTTCATAGAAAAAGCCTGACTTGTTATGACAACTCCAACATCTTGCTGAGGTGTTTGATTCTCACATGGCACTACAAGGGGCTGGAGTTGGTACCACTCCAGGACACGGCCACCACCATACTCATTCCTGGGGCTCTGGGCCAAGTCCCTCGTCATCAGAGAGCATCAGCTGCTGGTCGTGGGCTTTGCAGCCAGGGGTGGATTCAGCTTGGCCAGCATCAGTCATGTGACCCTCAGCAAGAGGCCTTTTCTTTAAAATACATATATAAGCTGGGCATGGTGGCCCACGCCTTTAATCCTAGAACTTGGGAGGCAGAGGCAGTCTGATCTTTGTGGGCTCAAGGCCAGCCTGGTCTACAGGCAGATCTTTGTGAGTTCAAGGCCAGCCTGGTTTACATAGCAAGCTCCAGACCAGCTGTGACTAAAGGGAGACCCTGTCTCAAAAATACTAAAAAAAAATTAATTGATTTATATGTGTGTGTATGAGAGAGAGAGAGAGAGAGAGAGAGAGAACATACCACAGCACGCATGTTGAGATCAGAGGACAACTTTCAGGTTTGCCATGTAGGTCCTGGGCTCAAATTCAAGTCAGGTCACGAGGCTTGGTGTTAAATGCCTTTACCCTTTGAGCCCCTCATCAGCCTTTAATATATATATATATATATATATATATATATAAATATATATAGAATATGTTTATTATCATTCTTTTTTTTTTCTTTTTTTTTTTTTTTAAGGTGGATAAGACATTTATTACCAAGCTATAAATTATGAGGCAGCAGGTGGGGTGGGGAGAGCTGAGCAGTCACATTTTGGGCATCTGGCCTTTCTCTCTGTCCTCCTGGGCTGGTATCTGGAGTTCCTCATCTAGGCGCTCCTTTGCAGCACAACCTTTGGTAGAGGAGCCACCATGGATTTATCGTTCGCCTTAAATAGGTGCTCATAGTTCTTCTGGACCTCCTCAGGGTTCAGCTTGGAGATGTTGAGAATCTGTTGGGCCTCCTGGAGGCTGAGGCCAGAGAGGTTAGATGCAGCTGCAGACTGGTGCCCAGCACATCCCCTGGCATCAGCAGCTGCCGCTGGCTGCAAACTCTTGCCGCAGGACACAAGCGAAGGCCCTGCCCACTACCTGCACACACATCATGATGATCTGTGCCAGGTACTTGGCCATGGCAACGCTCCGCCTCAGGAACACTGGCGCGGCTTCCCGCCCAGCTCACCGGGCTCAGGGGAGGCCAGCGGGTCAGAGGTCAAGGGAGACCGCAGAGAGCGCTTATTATCATTATTTTGATGTGTATGAGTGTATTGCCTGACAGTGTGTGCAAGGGGACTCATGTCATGCAATGCCCACGGAAGTCAGAAGAGAGAGCATTGGATGCCCTGGAACTGGAGAGTTATGGTTTGTTAGCCGCCATGTGGGTGCTAGGAATCCAGCCCAGGTCCTCCGCAAGAGTACCCAATGCTTTAACCTGCCGAGCCACCTCTCCAGCCCCTTTAAATATATTTTAAAAATGAATAATTTTTTTTTTTGAGACAGTCTCGTCCTGCAAGCTGCTGGCTGTCTTGAACCACTCTGTAGACCAGGCGGGCCTCGAACTCACAGAGATCCACGTGCCTCTGCCTCCCAAATGCTAGGATAAAGGCGTGCGCCACATGCCCGCATTTTATTTATTTCTGTTGTTGTATCAATGTACTTTCTTCGCAGTAATTTGTGCAACCCGTGTCCGTGGAATGGCCAGCGAGGTCAGACAGAGGGTCGCGGATTCCCCTGGAACTGGAGTTCTCTCCTGGAAATTGGAGTTTCAGATGCTCTCCCGCCCATGTGGGTGCTGGGGATCGAACCCAGGTCCTCTGAGAGCGGTCAGCGCTCTTAACCGCTAGACCATCTCTCCAGCCACAAATGAATAATTTTTAAAATGTGTGAGAGTGTGTTTGCCTGCTTTATATGTAAGTGACCTGTGTTGTGCAATGCCCATGAGGCCAGAAGACAGCACCAGACCCCCTGGAACTGGAGCACAGAAGGTTTTATCTGCCAAGTGGGTACTGGGAACCAAACCCCAGTTCTTAGTAGGAAGCAGCAGGGCTCTTAACCTCTGAGTCATCGCTGTATCTCCCCCCCCAGTATTTTTAAGAGGCCTTCTCTCTTGTTTCTCATCTCTCTCTCTCTCTCTCTCCTCATGCTCTCCCTCTCTCTCTCTCTCTCTCTCCTCCTTGGGGGTTGTGAGGTCACACTATCAAATACGTGAAGCATCTGGAACTTGCTCTCCCTTCGCTCTCTCCTGTACAGCAGATCAGACACCAAGGCTGAGCACGGCCACTCCAGGAGCAGGTGGTGGTGAGGTCATCCGCTTTCTTGAGCAAAGCCCCTGTCTCTGTTCACTTTCTCTGCCACTCCCTGCGGTGCTGACATTCATACTGAGAATTAAATGTGTCATTTTAGGCGAGGCAAGTTGGGCGCACCCCGTTTGATCCTAGCACTCCGGGAGGCAGAAGCAGGCAGATCGTTGTGAGTTCAAGGCCAGCCTGGTCCTACAGAGTGATGTCCAGGACAGCTGGGGCTACAAGGAGACCCGGCATGAAAAGACCAAAAAAAAAAAAAAAAAAAAAAAAAAAAAGGTGTCATTTGAAGGATGATCTGTTGCGGTCAAATCCTCTTGCCTCAGGACCTTTGTGCATGGTATACTTGGTTCCTAAATCCCTTTACGCATCTGTGCCTTCCCATTCTGTCCCTGCTTGGAGAGACTTTCCCTGCCCAGTTCAAGAAGAGCAGCCCTGAGCTGCTCACAAATTTATTCCCAGAGTTTGTTTCTTGTCTGTCTCCTAGAAGGCCTGGTCTGTCTTGGTCACTGCGCCTAGACCATTGCCTGGCACGTGGTAGCTGCTCTTTGTTAGCTTGCTGAAGGAGAAGGAGATGAAAAAGGAAAGGTTAGAGAAAAGGAAAAATTTGAAATGAGTAAGGGAACAAGAACAGAATAAAAGGGAAGATGGGAAAGTGGAGTGAGTGAAGGGATTAGAACTGATTTTGGAAGTGAAGGAAAAAGTGAGGGAGGACTGTTTCTCTGTAAGTAGGACAGATATTGCGGATCTTGAGAATGTGAAGTTCATCACTCAAAGCCAAGAAGATAGGACATGAAAGGGGGGAGGTGACCTTTTCCCTCTGAGGTAGGCAGCAGGGTAGACCATGTGGACCACCCAGGTGCAGGGTCAAGAAGAGGCAAAGCCAGGGAAGCAGCTTCATGAGGGTCAACAGGATGAGCCAGTGGCAAAAGTGGCGGACATGGAGTAGAGCATTGTTTATCCAGGGGCTGTTGTGCCATCGCCATGAACAACTGGACAGCTCCCTGCGTCACCAGGACCGAAGGGTTTGCGTTATCTCTAAGCAGTGAGGACAGTTGTGGAGGAGGGGTGCTGGCAGAAGGAGGGGGGACCCCAAACACTCCTTCTGGGGGCAGGGAGTGCTCATTTCTCTTGAGTCACTTGAGGGCTAGAAGAGCCTGCTGTTGCTACAGTTGTGTGGTGTGTGTGTTGTGGGTGTGGTGTGTGTGTGTGTGTGCGGGGTTTCAATCGTAGCTTGTGCCACACCTGTGCTGGCACATCTTGGGCAAGTGACTTAACCTCTCTGTACTATAATGGCAGCTCAGGGCTCATGCTGGGCTGCCACAGCACTGGGATGTAGCTTATATGGTACCATACATGCGGTTTTACTTTTTTTATTTTTATTTTGAGACAGAATTTTTACCATGCAACCAGCTAGCCTTCAAAAATCTATCCTATTTGGCTGGAGAGGTGGCTAGCGGTTAAGAGCGGCCGACCCATTTCACAGAAGACCCGGTTTGATCCCCAGCAACCCCAATGCGGCTGAGAAACATGCCTGAAGCTCCCAATTCCAGGAGAAACTTCCAGTTCATCCAGGGGAATCCAAGACCCTCTTTCTGAACTCCGCGCGTTGCACAGCACGGGTCCAGAAACTTGCGGCAGACAGTACATTGACACAAACAATACAGAAATAAATAAAATTAAAAAAAAAAAAACAAAATCCCATCATTTTGCTAAGCACGGGAGTGCTGAGGTTATTTAGAGGTGTACATTACCATAACTTGAATCTTCTGCAGGTTTGTTGTATGTTTATGTGTGCTGTGGCACGTGGTGGTGTGTGTGGGTTCGGGAGTTGCGTGGTGGTGACATTGGTGAGCACTGAGTTTGATGATAACCGGTATTCCTCAGTGCACTCCACGTTTTTTTGAGACAAGTGCTCTGCATAAGCCTGAGCTGGGCCTGGAACTCACTACGAGCGACGGACCAGGTTGGCCTCAAGTACTGCAATAGAGGGTCTGGCCTGCCTTTGCCTTCTGGGTGCTGAGTTTAATGTGTAAGTGTCAACATGCCCCAGCCGTCCACCATATTTTTTGAGACAGGGGTAATCAATGAGTGGAGCTCATTGACTTTGGGGGCCCTGGCTGGCCACATGAATGCTGGGATTGTCCTGTCTACCTTTCTCAGCAACGGCTCTTTGGGTGCAGGCGGGGGTCACTGAACCCAGGTTCTCATGCTCTTGGGGGTTGACTGGTGGAGTCAGTTCCCCTGCCCTGGTCTTTAGCTTTTTCTCTATTCCATTTCTTTCCTTTCTTTCTTTCTATAAATTATGAGGCAGCAGGTGGGGTGGGGAGAGCTGAGCAGTCACATTTTGGGCATCTGGCCTTTCTCTCTGTCCTCCTGGGCTGGTATCTGGAGTTCCTCATCTAGGTGCTCCTTTGCACGCACAACCTTTGACTGTAGGTAGAAGGAGCCACCCACGGATTTATCATTCACCTTAAATAGATGCTCATAGTTCTTCTGGACTTCCTCAGGGTTCAGCTTGGAGATGTTGAGAATCTGTTGGGCCTCCTGGAGGCCGAGGCCAAAGAAGTTGGATGCAGCTGCAGACTGGTGCCCAGCACGTCCCTTGGCATCAGCAGCTGCACGGCTGGCTGCAAACTCTTGCCGCAGGACACAAGCGAAGGCCCTGCCCACTACCTGCACACACATCATGATGATCTGTGCCAGGTACTTGGCCATGGCAACGCTCCGCCTCAGGAACACTGGCGCGGCTTCCCGCCCAGCTCACCGGGCTCAGGGGAGGCCAGCGGGTCAGAGGTCAAGGGAGACCGCAGAGAGCGCTTATTATCATTATTTTATGTGTATGAGTGTATTGCCTGCATGTGTGCAAGTGGACTCATGTCATGCAATGCCCACGGAAGTCAGAAGAGAGCATTGGATGCCCTGGAACTGGAGTTATGGATGGTTGTTAGCCGCCATGTGGGTGCTAGGAATCCAGCCCAGGTCCTCCGCAAGAGTAGCCAATGCTTTTAACCTCCGAGCCACCTCTCCAGCCCCTTTAAAATATATTTTAAAAATGAATAATTTTTTTTTTGAGACATGGTCTCCCTGCAGCTCTGGCTGTCCTTGAACCCACTCTGTAGACCAGGCTGGCCTCGAACTCACAGAGATCCACGTGCCTCTGCCTCCCAAATGCTAGGATTAAAGGCGTGCGCCACCATGCCCGGCATTTATTTATTTCTGTATGTGTATCAATGTACTTTCTGCATGTAAGTTTGTGCACCCGTGTCGTGCAATGCCGCGGAGGTCAGAAGAGGGTCGCGGATTCCCCTGGAACTGGAGTTCTCCTGGAATTGGAGTTTCAGATGGCTCTCGGCCGCCATGTGGGTGCTGGGGATCGAACCCAGGTCCTCTGTAAGAGCAGTCAGCGCTCTTAACCGCTAGACCATCTCTCCAGCCCAAATGAATAATTTTTAAAATGTGTATGAGTGTTTTGCCTGCTTTCATGTAAGTGAACCTGTGTTGTGCAATGCCCATGGAGGCCAGAAGACAGCACCAGATCCCCTGGAACTGGAGCTACAGAAGGTTGTTATCTGCCAAGTGGGTACTGGGAACCAAACCCCAGTTCTTAGTAGGAGCAGCAGGGCTCTTAACCTCTGAGTCATCGCTGTATCTCCCCCCCCAATATTTTTAAGAGGCTCTCTCTTGTTCTCTCTCTCTCTCTCTCTCTCTCTCTCTCTCTCTCTCTCTCTCCTCTTGGGGTTGTGAGGTCACACTATCAAATACGTGAAGCATCTGGAACTTGCTCTCCCTTCGCTCTCTCCTGTACAGCAGATCAGACACCAAGGCTGAGCACGGCCACTCCAGGAGCAGGTGGTGGTGAGGTCATCCGCTTTCTTGAGCAAAGCCCCTGTCTCTGTTCACTTTCTCTGCCACTCCCTGCGGTGCTGACATTCATACTGAGAATTAAATGTGTCATTTTAGGCGAGGCATGGTGGCGCACCCCTTTGATCCTAGCACTCGGGAGGCAGAAGCAGGCAGATCTTTGTGAGTTCAAGGCCAGCCTGGTCTACAGAGTGAGTTCCAGGACAGCTGGGGCTACAAGGAGACCCTGTCATGAAAAGACCAAAAAAAAAAAAAAAAAAAAAAGGTGTCATTTTGAAGGATAGATCTGTTGCGGTCAAATCCTCTTGCCTCAGGACCTTTGTGCATGGTATACTTGGTTCCTAAATCCCTTTACGCATCTGTGCCTTCCCATTCTGTCCCTGCTTGGAGAGACTTTCCCTGCCCAGTTCAAGAAGAGCAGCCCTGAGCTGCTCACAAATTTATTCCCAGAGTTTGTTTCTTGTCTGTCTCCTAGAAGGCCTGGTCTGTCTTGGTCACTGCGCCTAGACCATTGCCTGGCACGTGGTAGCTGCTCTTTGTTAGCTTGCTGAAGGAAGGAAGGAGAGAAAGAAGGAAAGAGAGGAGAAAAGGAAAAAGGGAAAGAGGAAGGGAACAAGAAAAGAAGGAAGGAAGGGAAGAGGGGAAGAAGGGAGGGAGGAAGGGGGGAAGAAGGGAGGAAGGGAAGGAAGAAAGGAGGGAGGACTGGGTTCCTGTGAAGTAGGACAGATATGGCTGGATCTGGAGAAGGGAAGTTCATCACTCAGCCAAGAAGAGGACAGGAAGGGAGGGAGGGACCTTTCCTCTGGAGGTAGGCAGCAGGGTAGACATGTGGACCACCCAGGGCAGGGTCAAGGAAGAGGCAGAAGCCAGGGAAGCAGCTTCAGAGGGTCACAGGATGAGCCAGGCAGGCGGCAGGGAGGAGAGATTGTTTATAGGGGCTGGTGGCCATCGCCATGACAACTGGACAGCTCCCTGCGTCACCAGGACCAGGGTTTGCGTTATGCTCTGGAAGCAGTGAGGACAGTTGGAGGAGGGGTGCTGGCAGAAGGGAGGGGACCCCAAACACTCCTTCTGGGGGCAGGGAGTGCTCATTTCTCTTGAGTCACTTGAGGGCTAGAAGAGCCTGCTGTTGCTACAGTGTGTGTGTGTGTGTGTGTGTGTGTGTGTGTGTGTGTGTGCTGGGTTTCAATCTTAGCTTGGCCACTCCTGTGCTGGCACATCTTGGGCAAGTGACTTAACCTCTCTGTACTATAATGGCAGCTCAGGGCTCATGCTGGGCTGCCACAGCACTGGGATGTAGCTTATATGGTACCATACATGCTGTTTTACTTTATTTTATTTTTATTTTTGGAGACAGAATTTTACCATGCAACCCAGGCTAGCTTCAAAATCTCCATCCTTTTGGGGCTGGAGAGATGGCCTAGCGGTTAAGAGCGCCGACCGCTCTTCCAGAGGACCCGGGTTCGATCCCCAGCACCCACATGGCGGCTGAGAACCATCTGAAGCTCCAATTCCAGGAGAACTCCAGTTCCAGGGGAATCCAAGACCCTCTTCTGAACTCCGCGGCGTTGCACGACACGGGTGCACAGACTTGCAGGCAGACAGTACATTCACACACATACAGAAATAAATAAAATTAAAAAAAAACAAAAACAAAATCTCCATCCTTTTGCTTAAGCATCGGGAGTGCTGAGGTTATTATAGGTGTACATTACCATACTTGAATCTTCTGCAGTTTTTTGTGTATGTGTGCATGTGTGTGCACGTGTGTGAGTGTGTGTGTGTGTGTGTGTGCACATGTGTGAGCCAGAGTTTGATATAACCTGTATTCCTCAGTTGCACTCCATCTTTTTTTGAGACAAGTCTCTCTATAGCCCTAGCTGGCCTGGAACTCACTATCGACACCAGGTTGGCCTCAGTCTCATAGAGGTCTGCCTGCCTTTGCCTTCTGGGTGCTGAGTTTAATGGTGTATGTCAACATGCCCAGCCTCCACCATATTTTTTGAGACAGGGTATCAATGAGTGGAGCTCATTGACTTGGCTGGCCTGGCTGGCCACAGGAGATCGCTTGGGATGGTCCTGTCTACTTCTCAGCAACGGCTCTTTGTGTGCAGGCTGGGGGTCTGAACCCAGGTTCTCATGCTCTTGGGGGTTGACTGGTGGAGTCAGTTCCCCTGCCCTGGTCTTTAGCTTTTTCTCTCTTTCCTTTCTTTCTTTCTTTCTTTCTTTCTTTCTTTCTTTCTTTCTTTCTTTCTTTCTTTCTTTCTTTCTTTCTTTCTTTCTTTCTTTCTTTCTTTCTTCTTTCTTTCTTTCCTTCCTTCCTTCCTTCCTTTCCTCCTCCTCCTCCTTCCTTCCTTCCTTTCCTCCTCCTCCTCCTCCTCCTTCCTCCTCCTTCCTCCTCCTCCTCCTCTTCCTCCTCCTCCTCCTCTTCCTNCCTCCTCCTCCTCCTCCTCCTCCTCCTTCTTCTTCTTCTTCTTCTTCTTCTTCTTCTTCTTGTGTATGTTTTTGAGACAAGGGTCTCAACTGTAGCCCCAGATGTCCTGGAACTCACTATGTAGACCAGGCTGGCCTTGAACTCACAAAAATCCGCCTGCCTCTGCATCCCGAGTGCTGGGACTTCGCTTCTTTCTTTTAAAACTTAATGTATTTTTTTGTGTATGGATATTTTGTCTACATGTATATAAGTATACCACATGTGTGCAGGACATGTGGAGGCCAGAAGAGGACATTGGATCCCCTGGATTTGTGGATACAGATGGTTGTTAGCTGCCATGTGAGTCCTGGGAACTGAACCTGGGTCCTCTGTAAGAGCAGTCAGTGGTCTTAACCACTGAACCATCTTTCTGGCCTGGTCTGCCTTTAAAAAAAAAAAGATTTTAAGCCGGACGTGGTGGTGCATGCCTTTAATCCTAGCACTCGGGAGGCAGAGATAGGCGGATCTTTGTGAGTTCAAGGCCAGCCTGGTCTACAGAGTGAGTTCCAGGACAGCTGAGGCTACAGGGAGACCCCATCTTGAAAAGACCAAAAAAATTTTTTAAATAATGTATATGTGCATATGTGCAAGGCCAGAAGAGAGTGTTGGATTCCCTGGGACTGTAGTTCCAGGCAGTTATGAGGAGCCTGTTTTGGATGCTGGGAACTGAATTTGGGTCCTCTCCAAAAGCAGTGTGTGCTCTTAACTGCTGTGTTATTTCTCCATCTACTTTCTATGTATCTTTATATGTCTGCATGTGTGAGATTGTGTGGGACATGGGGGGTTATGGGTTGACATGCAGGTGGAAAAATACATACATGTTTGTTCATGTTCTGGCCTGTTACATTCAACCACAGCCTGAGCTTGGCTTGTGCCATTCAAGGGTCTTACGCAGCTTAAAATGCAGGAGACCTTCTGGAGCGGGGAATACAGTAGACTGGGTGAATCTGTAAATGAGAACAGGTAGGCTCCCCTGTGAACCATGTTCCTTTGGCTCCTGAGGGACCTTTAACTATGTCCATATCATTAGTTAAAATGTAGTGCCTCGTGTCTGTAATCCTAGTACTTGGCAAGCTGAGACAGTAGGATTAGGAGTTCAAACTCATCCTTGGCAACCTATTGAGTCTGAAGTTAGCCCTTGCAGTGCAATACCCTACCACAAATGAACAACCCAACACATTATTGGTCTGCATTTCCCTGGTCTTCGTTACATCTCTGTATCTCACATCTGAGCCAGACACACCCCTGCTGTCATACTGGCTCTGCCCTGGGACAGGGGAGATGAGGGAGGGAGGGAGGGAGGCCTGGCTCCTTCCAGTGCCTGGACTCACCAACACATGACCAGAATCTAAACCCACTCTTCAGGACAAGACTTTGAACTATGTGTAGTGGTGCTTGCCTGGAATCCTAGAACTTGGAAGCAGAGGCAGGAGGATCAGGAGTTGGACAGCCTTGGATACATTGTAAATTTGAGGTTGGCCTGGGCTACAGGAGACCGGTCCTCAAAAAACCCCAACACTGAAACCAACATGAAACAAAACAGGACATAGCTCAGTGGCAGATGTAGCTCAGTAGCTCAGTGGCAGACATAGCTCAGTGGTAGAGTGCTTGCCTAAAGTACTTGAGGTCCTGGGCTCAATCTGAGGCACCATGAACCAGAGCAGGAGACACAGGAACAGAAAGAAGACAGGGCTCACTCTTCATTTACCAAGGGCCGGGGCCTCTGCTCTGTTATGTCCTGTTTTCCATACAGCCACTCAATGACAGTGAGTGTGTGGTATGTGTGGTGTGTATGTGTAGAGTATGTGTATGTGTGTGTGGTGTGTATCTTTGTATGAGTGTGTGAGTGCGTGGTGTGTGTGTATGTGGTATGTGTGTATGTGGTGTGGTGTGTGTGTGGTGTGTGTGTGTATGTGGTGTGGTGTGTGTGTGGTGTGTGTGTGTGCATGTGCATGGTGTGTATGTGATGTGTGTGTATGTGGTATGGTATGTGTGTGTGGTGTGTGTGTGTGTGTGTGTGTGTGTGTGTGTGTGTGTGTAGGACTTGCTCTGTGCCAGGAGCACGTCTGGCCCCACTGGGTCTTTGTCGTAGCAGGGCCTGGTTTTCCCTTTGGAACTCTGCTCTTTCCTCCAAGCCCTAGTGATTCATCTTGAACTTTCTGCACTGCACTCCAGCCGGTGCCAGGGTGGGTCTGCCACCCAGGGGCCCAAGTAGTATCACTGTCCCCTACTTCTAGGCTTGTGAAGAACAGGTGACCTGCATGGGTGCAGTCAGAATGAGACTTCTGTTGCTGGGTTGAATAAAAGAGATCTCCAGCCGGACGTGGTGGTGCACACCTTTAATCCTAGCACTTGGAAGGCAAAGGAAAGTAGATCTCTGTGAGTTCAAGGCCATCCTGGTCTACAGAGGGAGCTCCAGGACAGCTGGGACTAAAGGGAGACCCTGTCTCCAAAAGGGTGACTTGCCATAAACAGGGCTGGCGAGGGACAGTGAAGGGAGACATTGTTAGCTCTGTTCTACTTTGGAAGGAAGTTAGGGTCTGGGCTCCCCAGCTACCAGCACCCGCCCACTCCCAGCAGCCCTTGGCGGCACTCTCATCCATCTCTGCCAAATGCCAGGCTTCGGAGCTCCTACCCGGGCAGCACTTAGGAGCCACCCCCAAGTTTCTCTTTTAATTTTCATTACGTAAATTTCACATTTCCTGGAATGAGATCTTGACTGTCTGCACTCATTTGGAAATCGAGTCAGCAAAGGGCCTCATTTATATTAATGGGGCCTCCAGTCCGGCTGGAAGGGAGCCCAGACGAGGATGGATAGCAGCAATTGCCCTGCGAGCCGCTCAGGCGGCTCATGCCTTGCCAGGGGAGCAGCTGTCTCTCGCTTGAGACTGGGGCTTGAAGGGCTGCCCCCACCCCGATCCCTTGCTGCTCACTGCTTAGAGAGAGCCACAGGCTGCTCACCTTGCTCTCCTCCTGCCTCCCAGCCACCTCCCTTTCCCTCATTCATCCCTCTTTAGCCAAGCCAGCTACAAAGAGATTCCCTGCCCCAGGGCTTTTGTACCTGCTTCTCTCTGTTGGAGGGCTATTCTTTCCCACCAGTCCTACTGCAAGCTCCTTCCTGGCAATCCAGTCCTGTCTCAGTCACCACCTCCAGGAGGCCTTCCTCAAGTATCTTAGCGCATGGCTCTCTAGTCGCGGCGTGTTCCGCCACCCGTTTCTTTCTCCCCACTGTGCCAAGGTGGCCTGTTCAGTCTCATTTGCCAGTGTATTTATTTATTGGCTATTTTCCCCCACAAGAATATAAACCCCTCGGGAGCACAGACCACATCCTTTGACTCCCACAAGTCTGGTTCTGGAAGGACGTTCCATAAATATTCATGGAATGACTTGACTAGGATGATTCACCTAGTGGAGACTCAGAATGTGATGCTCTGTGCTGGGCGCTTGGAATGCAGGTAAGAGTCAGATGAGATTGTCACCTCCATGGATGGAATTTCCATCCTATTGGGGAAAGGGACAAGCTGTGGTGACTCATATTTTATGAGCATGACAAGGAGTTTTAGAAAAGACAACACACGGGTCATGGTGGATCACACCTTTAATCCCAGCACTGGGGAGACAGAGGCAGGTGGATCTCTGAGTTCAAGGCCAACCTGGTCTATAGAGTGAGCTCCAGGCCAGCTAGGAATAAAAGGAAACCCTGTCTTAAAAAATATTCTCCCCCCCTCAAAAAATATGAGACAACACATTTACCTTGTTAATTCTAACTAGTTTACAAAGCACAGAGAAGTCAAGTAATTTGCCTAAGGTCACACAACTAGAAAATAGAGCAACCAATATTTGTGCCCAGGTCTTTTGGCTCCCAGTTGAGTTAACCAGCTCATGGAAGAGACAGGATATTACAGCAATGCCGCAGGGCCATGAGAGGATGTATCAGACATTTCTGGAGGCCAGAGGAAGCTCCTGAGTCTGCCTTCAGTGAGGAGAAGAATGAGAAAAGATGCTGTGTCTAAAACATCTTCATGGTAAACTTGTCATCTGGTTTAGGCGCATTTTTTTGGCTTAGGTTTTTTTTTTTTTTTTTTTTTTTTTTGTCTTTTCGCGTAGGGTCTCCCCAGTAGCCCCAGCTACAGGGAGCTCACTCTGTAGACCAGGCTGGCCTTGAACTCACAAAGATCTGCCTGCCTCTGCCTCCCAAGTGCTAGGATTAAAGGCATAAGCCACCACGCCTGGCAGGTTTAGGTATTTTTTAAATGTATGTTTATCTGTATTATTAGTCAGTATTTTTGAGACAGGGTCTCCCTGTAGCCCCAGCTGTCCTGGAACTTGCTATGTAGACCAGGCTGGCCTTGAACTCAAGAGATCAGCCTGCCTCTGCCTCCCGAGTCCTAGGATTAAAGGTATGTACCACCATACCCGGCATTTATCCGTATTTTTAAAAATTTTATTTATTTCTTAAACTTTTTTAAAAATTTTATTTATTTTTGTATGTGTATGAATGTACTGTCTGCATGTAGGTCTGTGCACCCATGTCGTGCAATGCCACGGAGGTCAGAAGAGGGTCTCGGATTCCTCTGGAACTGGAGTTACAGATGGTTCTCAGCTGCCATGTGGGTCCTGGGGATCAAACCCAGGTCCTCTGCAAGAGCAGTCGGTGCTCTTAACTGCTAGGCTATCTCTCCAGCCCTATTTATTTCTTTTCTGTGTATGAATGTACTGTCTGCATGCAGGTCTGTGCACCCATGTCCTGCAATGCTGAGGTCAGAAGAGGGTGTTGGATTCCCCTGGAACTGGAGTCAAAGATGGTTCTCATACGCCATGTGGCTGCTGGGAATCGAACTCAGGGCCTCTGCAAGAGCAGTCGGTGCTCTTAACCACTAGGCCATTTCTCCAGCCCCTTATCTGTATTTTATGTGTATGAGTTTTGCCTGCATGTCTTTTTAAGTGTACCATGTGCATGCAATACCCACAGAGGCCAGAAGAGGGCATGAGGTCCCTTGAAACTAGAGTTAAGATCAGCTGTGAGCTGCCATGTGGGTGCTGGGATCCTAATGTGGGTTATCTGGAAGAGCAGCCAGTGTTCTTTTCAAAAAAGATATTTTATTTACTATTTTTATTTTTTATGTGTATGAGTGTTTGCCTTCATGCATTTAAGTGCACCTATGTCATGCAATAGTCCTCTGTGATGGTCTTTTTCTGCTTTTCTAACTGGAAACTATGTAGAAGGATCACCTAATAAGCACATTAAGCCAGGTGTGGTGGCTCATGCCCAAGATCCTAGAACTTGAGAGCATTACCACAGCCTGAGGGCAGCCTACTCTACATAGCTTTAGGGAGCCGGATATATAGAGAGACCCTTTCTCAAAAAGCTGAAAACAAAGGGCTAGAAAGATGACTCAGTAGTTAAGAGCACTGGCTGCTTTTGCAGAGGACCTGGGTTTGAGTCCCAGCACTTTCTGTAATTCCAGGGGATCTGACGCCCTCTTCTGGCCTCTGTGGACCTTGCATGACATGCAGAAAAAACACTCATACACATAAAATAAAAACAAAAACAAAACAAACAAAACCCTGAAAGCAAGACTGACATGGTGACACACACTTTTTTTTTTTTTTTTTTGTCTTTTCAAGACAGGGTCTCCCTGTAGCCCCAGCTGTCCTGGAATTCACTCTGTAGACCAGGCTGGCCTTGAACTCACAAAGATCCACCTGCCTCTGCCTCCCAAGTGCTAGGATTAAAGGCATGCGCCACCACGCCCAGCCTGACACACAATTTTATTTTATTTTATTTTATTTTTATTTTTTATTTATTTATTTATTTATTTTTTGTCTTTTCAAGACAGGGTCTCCCTGTAGCCCCAGCTGTCCTGGAACTCACTCTGTAGACCAGGCTGGCCTTGAACTCACAAAGATCCGCCTGCCTCAGCCTCCCAAATGCTAGGATTAAAGGCGTGCACCACCACGCCCGGCTGACACACAATTTTAATCCCAGCACTTGGGAGGTAGAGGCAGGTGGATCTCTGAGTTTGAGGCCAGCTTGGTCTACATAGCTAACTACAGGCCAGTCAGGCTATATGGTGACATCTTGCCTTTTTTTTTTTTTTTTTGGCTTTTTGAGACAGGATCTCCCAGTAGTCCCAGCTGGCCTGGAACTCGCTATAATAGAGCCCACACGTGGGCTACCACACCTGGCTTAAGATGGTTCTTAACCGCCATGTGGGTGCTGGGAATCAAACTTGGGTTCTGCAAGAGCAGTCAGTGCTCTTTTTTTAAAATTTTTTTAAACATTAAAAAAATTTTTTTTTATTTTTATTTATTTCTGTATGTGTATGAATGTACTGTCTGCATGCAAGTTTGTGCACCCGTGTCGTGCAATGCCGCGGAGGTCAGAAGAGGGTGTCGGATTCCCCTGGAACTGGAGTTCTCCTGGAATTGGAGTTTCAGACTGTTCTCGGCCGCCATGTGGGTGCTGGGGATCGAACCCGGGTCCTCTGTAAGATCGGTCGGTGCTCTTAACTGCTAGGCCATCTCTCCAGCTCCAACACCCTGTCTTGAAAACAAAATAAAGCCAGGCATGGTGGCATATGCCTTAAGCTGGAGCTACAGGGAGACCCTGTCTCAAAAAAACAAAAACAAACAAACAACAAACAAAACAAAACAAAAAAAGAGTTCAAGGTCATTCTCAGCTATATATCAAATTTGGGTCAGCCTGGGATACCTGAGCCCTTGCCTAAAAAGTAAAATGTTGCTGGGCGTGGTGGCGCACGCCTTTAATCCTAGCACTCTGGAGGCAGAGGCAGGCAGATCTTTGTGAGTTCAAGGCCAGCCTGGTCTACAGAGCGAGTTCCAGGACAGCTGAGGCTACAGGGAAACTCTGTCTCGAAAATACCAAAAAGAAAAAAAAAAAAAGTAAAATGTTGTGATCCCAAATAAAATGGAATGTATATAATGGGGCTGGAGAGATGGCCTATTGGTTAAGAGTGTCAACTTGCAGAGGACCTGGGTTCGATCCCCAGCACCCACATGGCGGCTGAGAACCGTCTGTAACTCCAATTCCAGGAGAACTCCAGTTCCAGGGGAATCAACGCCCTCTTCTGACCTCCACGGCATTGCACAACATGGGTGCACAAACCTACATGCAGACAGTACATTCATACACATAAAAAAATAAATAAAAATTGGGGGGCTGGAAAGATGGCCTATTGGTTAAGAGTGCCGACTGCTCTTGCAGAGGACCCGGGTTCGATCCCCAGCACGCACATGGCGGCTGAGAACCATCTTTGACTCCAGTTCCAGGGGAATCCGACACCCTCTTCTGACCTCCGCAGCATTGCACGACATGGGTGCACAAACCTCCATGCAGACGGTACATTCATACACATAAAAGAAATAAAAAAAAATGCTATGTATATTTTACCGTAGTGAAGATATTGGAGAAAGACACATGGGCATCTCTTTGGTTCACCCACAGTGGGGAAGGGCAGTCACGCTGGGACATTCTCCCAGCAGAGTCGGGTGGTAGACCATGGCCTGCTGCCCTCAGGGTCTACCCAGACAGCCACCCCTCGAGGAGATGTGTCTTAGGGGCACGTCCTCCCCACCCCAGTCTCTGATGACTCCAGGCCTGGCCACTCCTCAATTGCAGCCTCCTAAGAATCTCTTAGGACCCTTTGCAGAAGACATTCCCAGATCCTTGGAGCCCAGAAACCCTGGTGAATGTTTCCTGTTTTTCAAGCTGCTAAGGGCTGGGGTAATTTGTTTTGGAGTGACAGATGACAAATGCGGCCCCTCGTCTGTGAAGGAAGGATGACAGTGATTACATGGGTTGTTGATGACGATAATTTCATCCTGATGCCTGTGACAATGTATTGCTCCATGGTCTCTCATAGGGCTGCTGCCATGAATAAATTAGGTGTATACAGTGAGTGTGCTTGGAGCAGGAACTGGCACACAGTAGGTGAGTAATAGATGCTAACCAGCATGGTTTATGTTCTCTGTGACTGCTGGGGCTGTGAGGTGCTCAGCCTGGACCACAGTCTCACCAAGGGACAGTACTGTGGCCCAGACCCACCAGCAGGATCAGGTGATACACACTCCCGGACTTGAGAGGCGGAGGCACGATTTTGAGTTCAAGGCCAGCCAGAGCAACAAAGTGAAACCCTATCTCCACAAAACAAATACCATCATCAAAAGGTAACAGTGGTGAGACCTGCCATTATCTAGCACTTCCTGTATGTTTGTTCTTGGGCTAAACACTGTTTTATTGAAGCCTCCTAGCAGTGCTGCATGTGATAGACTGGAAAACCAAGGCGGTTCAGAGAGGGAAAATGATCACCCTAGGTCACACAGCAAGGATGTCACATAGTCAGAACTTGAATTCAGGGCTTCAGCTTCCCCAATTTTCTCTCCTGAACTGCTAGGCTAAGCTGAGGCTGGGAAACCCCAAAAGCCCACTGCTCCCCTCCAGCATCTCTCTGCTGTCTGGCGCAGGGCTCATTGCCCACCTGTCTGACAACAGAACTGTTTGTTCTTTTGCCTCCCTTCCATGGGGCTTGCCTTTTCCCGTGGGAACCAGGACAGTAGATTTCCTCTCATGCCTACCTTTGTCATTCCATGTTCCTCTGCCAGGCCACGAACAGATGCAGACTGGGATGGGAGGATTTCCTGCAGGTGCACAAAGTGCCAGGAGGTCCACCCAATCCTGGTCTCTACAGAGAGTCTTCCTCGTGGGCCTTGAGTCAGCCCCCAGACTCCTCTAGATGCAGTCGCTGGTTCTGCCCAAACTCTCCAGACAGCTGACAGAGGCCACATGGCCAGCAAGAGTGGCAGGTCCCCAAACAGGCCACGAGCTCAGGCTGCGGCCATGTGTGCACCCGCTCCCCTCTGAGGAGGGAGGCTCTGCTATCGCAATGGCATGGCATTTTTTTAGCGGGTCTTAAATGTGTTTTGGGGGACCGTGGGGGGTGGACAAGGCCTGGACCATGCCTGACTGGGGCTCAGAGAGGAATGAGATGTTTTTGTAGAGGTCTGTGATCTGGCAAGGGCTGGGCTGGGCCCTTCGTCCCCTTAATGTAATATCTCAGCTACTTTTTTTATGTGTATGAATGTACTGTCTGCATGTACGTTCGCGCACCCGTGTCGTGCAATGCTGCGGATGTCAGAAGAGGGTGTCGGATTCCCCTGGAACTGGAGTTAAAGATGGTTCTCAGCTGCCATATGGGTGCTGAGGATCGAACCTGGGTCCTCTGTAAGAGTAGTCGGCGCTCTTAACCACTAGGCCATCTCTCCAGCCCCTTCTCAGCTATTTTTAATCATATTGCAGGAAGAAGTGTACAGTTCACTACCATGTGTAACATGCACACACATGTATGCACATATACTGAGAACTTCGGGAACCCTGCTGGGGATTTTGTGAATAATGTATGCTTAATCCTAGTCAATTGCATTATTCTGATCTATGGTCTACTGTGCTTTAATGTTTAAACACACTAGTCAAGGATGGAAAGATGGCTCAGCGGTTAAGAGCACTTGCTGCTCTTCTAGAGGACCTGAGTTTGGTTCCCAACCCCACCCATGGTGGCTCACGGTTGCCTGTAACCCCAGCTCCAGGGCCCTGATGCCCTCTTCCAGGGGGCATTGTACTCATGTGCATATACCCACAGCCCATACACATAAATATAAATAAAATAAAAAATTTAAAAATGCTAGTCACCAGGTGTGGTGGCTTACACTTTTATTTATTTATTTATTTATTTATTTATTTATTTATTTATTTATTTATTTTTGGTCTTTTCGAGACAGGGTCTCCCTATAGCCCCAGCTGTCCTGGAACTCACTCTGTAGACCAGGCTGGCTTTGAACTCACAAAGATCCACCTGCCTCTGCCTCCCAAGTGCTAGAATTAAAGGCATGCACCAGCACGCCCGGCAGCTTACACTTTTAATCCCAGCACTTGGGAGGCAGAGGCAGACAGATCTCTGTGAGAGAAAAGCCAGCCTGGTCTACATAGAGAGTTCCAGGCCATTTGGGGCCATAGGGAGAGCTTGTCTCAAAAAACAAACAAACAAACAAACAAACAAAACATGGGGGCTGGAGAGATGGCTCAGCGGTTAAGAGCACCGACTGCTCTTGCGGAGGACCCGGGTTTGATTCCCAGCACCCACATGGCGGCTAAGAACTGTCTTTAACTCCACTTCCAGGGGAATCCGAGGCCCTCTTCTGACCTCCATGGCATTGCACGACACGGGTACACCAACCTACGTGCAGATAGTACACTCATACACGGTAAAAAAAACAAACAAACACGACAAAGAACTAGTCATAAGGCTGGGGCGACCGCATAGTTAGTCAAGTGCTGCTGTACAAGCACAAGGAGTTGACTGTGGATGCCCAGAAGCATGGTGTCCTCAGCCCTGGGGGTGCCGGGAGGTGGAAACGGGCAGATCTCTGGAGCTCATTGGCTAGCCAGCCCAGCTGAACTGATGAGCTCCAGATTCAGGGAGAGACTCTGCCTCAAAATAAGGAAATGAGAAAAGATGGTGAGCCTGCTGAAAGACACCCAGTGTCCACATCGCTGTTCCCACATGCAGAAGGGTGCAAACACCACGCACTGGTAGTCATGATTCAGTGGAAGTCTCTCACTGAGAAGGTCCTGATCCTCTTTTACAAATGCATAGGAGAAACCTCTCGCCATTGTCATTGAAGCATGGTGCTTCTTTCAGTTAAAATATGGCAAGAAATCAGGAGTATTAGCAGTTCTGCTGATTTTATCACCAAAAATAAAATTGTGGGCCCAGGGTCACAGCCTAGCAGGTGAGAGTACTTGCTGCCATGTGTGGTTCTTGGGACCCACATCTTTGAAGGAGAGAACCAATCCTCACATACGTTCTCATAAGTACGTACACACATAAAAAGACATTAAACAAATGTAAAAAATTTTAAAAAATAGATTATTTGGTATTTTATTAAGGGTGCCATAGATCCTGGAAATAGTGTTTATACCTCAAAAGCGGAGTATTTATGGCTAGGTAGGTCATTTTTTTCTTTTTGAAATTTATTACTTTTATTTTTTTATTAATTTTATTTATTTATTTATGTGTATGAATGTACTGTCAGCATGTAGGTTTGTGTACCCATGTTGTGCAATGCCGCGGAGGTCAGAAGAGGGTATCGGATTCCCCTGGAACTGGAGCTCTCCTGGAATTGGAGCTACAGACAGTTCTTAGCTGCCATGTGGGTGCTGGGGATTGAACCTGGGTCCTCTGCAAGAGCAGTTGGTGCTCTTAACCGCTAGGCCATCTCTCCAGCCCACTTTTATTTTGTGTATATGAGTGTGTTGACTGCATGTAGGTAGGTGCTCCTCTGTTTTGCAAAGCCTTTGTAAGTCAGAAGAGGGTGTTGGAAGTGTATTGTATGGACAATTGTTAGCCACCAACCATCTGGGTGCTGGAAATTGAACCCAGGTCTTCTGCAAGAGCAGTCAATGCTTTAACCACCGAGTCATCTCTCTAGTTTCCTTTTCTTTTCTTTAAAAAATTTTTGGGTTTATTTTATTTTTATTTTATGTGTATGAGTGTTTTGACTGCATGTATGTAAGTGCACCCATGTTATGCAATGCCTGTGGAGGCTAGAGTTACAGATAGTTGTTAGCTGCTATGTGAGTGCTGGGAACCAAACCCTAGTCCTCTGCAAGAATAGTCAGTATTCTTAAACACTGAGTCAACTCTCCAGCTCCAAGACTTATTTACAAGAATTATTTACTTTATTCACAAAGAAATGCATGCCACATATATCATAGGGTTTAGCATCTTCAGCTTATGATTTTTTTAAATTAGGCTGAAAGATGTCATTAGAGAGTGTTTTAAGTGATCCATGCTACTTTTTTTAACTAGCTATGCTTTTTAAAATTTATTTATTTATTATTATTATTACCTTTTTTTTTTTTTTTTTTGGTCTTTTGAGACAGGGTCTCCCTGTAGCCCCGGCTGTCCTGGAACTCACTCTGTAGACCAGGCTGGCCTTGAACTCACAAAGATCTGCCTGCCTCTGCCTACCAAGTGCTAGGATTAAAGGTGTGCGCCACCACGCCCGCCCTATTTATTATTTTTTATGTGTATGAGTGTACTGTCTGCATGTAGGTTGGTGCACCTGTGTTGTGCAGTGCCGCAGAGGTCAGAAGAGGGAATCGGATTCCCCTGGAACTGGAGTTAAAGATGGTTCTTAGCTGCCATGTGGAGTTAAAGATGGTTCTTAGCTGCCATGTGGATGCTCTGAAAGAGCAGTTGGCTCTCTTAACCGCTGAGTCATCTTTCCAGCCCCTACTCTGTTTAATAAGTGGGGTGGCCATGCCTTTAATCCCTTGGGTGGCAGAAGCAGGTGGAGCTCTGTGAGTTCAAGGCCAGCCTGGTCTATATAGTGAGTTCCAGGACAGCTAGGGCTACAGGGAGACCCTGTCTCAAAAAACACAAAAAATGAAACCAAACCAAGCCAAAACAAAACAAAACAAAAAAATAAATGGGCTTGGGAATGTGATAGTTTTAAAACATGTCCCCAAAATTGCAGTACAGTTTCAGTGGAAGGGCTCTTGCCCTTATATAAATAGATATAAAACACAATACAGCACTAAGGAAACTTAGGCAGGCAGATCTCTGTGAGTTCCAATCCAGCCTGGTCTACATAGTGAGATCCTCTCTCAAACAAAATAAAATGTCCTTGTGCTGGATAACTTTTTATTTTGT